>OY283146.1:46338887-46938887 GCA_958299785.1 Medicago lupulina | reverse complement strand
GTGTGCAAGTTGCCTTCAGAGAACGTTCTTCAAAACGTTTTTCAGTGGTCCACCCATAACTTGGGCATGAAGCAACACGTTTTTGCAAGATGTTTATGAGCTTTTTGCCTGACTTCAGAAGCTTGGAGTTTATTTGAGATGATGTACTCTTGATGTCATTGTATGATGTCATCTTATGATACCTTTGATGATGTCATTTGAAAAAATCATTTGAAGAAACTTTCTTTAATGGACCTTTTTCCATTTATTCCTTAATGGATCGAAAATCTTATGGGGCCTATTTAGATTTTATTCCTTTGTAGTCTTGTGATTCATGTGTGTAACGCCCACTTTAGATTAGTTTAATTATTTAATCATTGGAATTATTTAAGGAGTCTAGATATATTTTTATATATTTTAAGAGATGTTGGGATTAAGATTTATATGATTTTTATGTGATTTTTGGTGATTATATGTGACGTGGTGACTTATTTTATTGTTTAATAAAATAAGATTTGCAAATAAAATAAATATAGAGATGTGGGTTAATTTTGGGATTTTAGAGAGTTATGTGGGAGAAAGAGTAAATAAGATAAGATTTGTTGGGAGTATAAATAAGGAAATTAGGTTAAGGGAGAACTCAGTACGTACGTTTTGCAAAAAGGGAGAAAAACCAGAGAAGAGGTGAACCAGGGAGAGAGCTGCGATTTTCTGCTTTGTTAAGGTAAGGGTGAGCCTAACAATTCAATTATGTTAATCTGTAATCCTTCTAATTGTGATTAACAATGAATAGGGTGATTTTTGAGAGGATTGAAAAATAGGTTAAAATTGGGAAATTGTGAATTGAAGCTGTATAATCATGTAATAGGTGTAGGGTTTGAGTACAGAACCTAGAATTGTTATAATGATGCTGTTTTTGGAGAGTTTTAGTGATTAAGTGATGAAAAACTGAAACTTTGGTGAGGATTGTCGCAAGTTCTGAACCTGCTGTCATCGCTAGCCTAGGCGACCTATGAAACTCGCCGCGGCGAGTCAAACCTTCATCGCTTGGGAGGCGAGCAACTCTACTCGCCATAGCGAGCAGTACCTGAGCGCTCGCGAGGCGAGCAATCCAACTCGCCAGAGCGAGCAGGACCCTTAGTTACTCGCGAGACGAGCAATCCCACTCGCCATAGCGAGTTCTGACAGAAGTCACACCCTGTTCTGTTTGCGATCCGTTTTCGCATAGGACCTTGAGAGATGGAGTTGGGGTAGTTTTAGAGGCTTTTAATAATGTGTAATACGATCTGTATTGATGACGCTTGTTGGTTGGAATTGTTTATGATGATCTACGAGATATATGTGTAATATATGAATCATATGAATTGTGAATATTTGAAATATATGCGATGTTGAGATGATGTTTGCAATGTTGATGATATATCCTGTGATATACTTGCTACCATGTTGCTATTTACCTATGTATAGTTGCTGCATGTGTCAGTCCATGAAGTTGTGATGTTTTGTGACGTTTAAGATGTTAACTTGTTTAAGTTAAATGTGTTGAGTCTCATGCATACTCATTCAAAGATGAGGGCTTATGCCCTGGAGTTTTTACTCACCAGCGACGAGGGCTTATGCCCTGGAGCCTTTGCTCACCAGCAACGAGGGCTTATGCCTGGAGTATATTTATGCTCAAAGCGACGAGGGCTTATGCCCTGGATTGGTACCACATGCATTTAAGATGTTAGGGTTGCATAGTCAAGTGAAGTTGTCGAGTCGAGTCGTTTAAGATGTCTATGACGATGATTTTATGATGATGTTATGATGCTAAGTGACGTGTTTTACATGATGATGCTGTAGATGCTAAATGCCATTGATTGTGACGTGTTGAGCTTATGTTTTGTTGTTAACTGTGATTGTTGAATTACATGTTTAATATAATTATTGTGAATCTCACCCCTTCTGTTGGAATTGCCGCCTTGTGGGCAAGTGCAGGTAACCAAGATTAGGTGCAGTCGTGTGAGGCATTCCTCGGTTGTGTCTAGGTGCTCTGATACGTAACGGGATGGGGAACCTTTGATTATGTTTTCTCTGTTCCTTGTGTATTCTTTTGTTTGACTTTCATGATTATGACTACTGATGATGGATTTTTCTGAGACGTTATGATGAGGCCTGCGTGCCAAGACTATGTTGTATTTGATTTACTTTTCCGCTGCGAAGTTTTAATGTGTTTTGAAGAATAAATCATTATTTATTCCTAATTGAGTTTTATGTGAAATGTGACGCTCCGTTATGTGTTTACTCTGATTATTTGTTTAAAGAAATTTTTAAGTCGGGAAAACAGGGTGTTCCAATGTGCACACATTTGTCTTCAATTGCATTGATTTATTTGTCTTTAAAAAGCCTTAAAGGAGCCTTTATCCTTAAGACCTTTTATTTCCATTTTTAGTAAGCCAAGAGAATCAATTTCAACTTTGATCTTACTGATGCAGACATTGAATGTGTACAAAAAGTTCTCATTTGTTTATTGCTTGCTTTTGTATTTTTGATGAAGGCACTTCGTGATCCTTTTGTGAGGCAAGAACGTTCTTAAGATCGTTCTCATGAAACATGCTCACAAAAATCATTAGTAGATAACAAGATAATATTTGCAAAGTTGTTTGTTATCTTTAAAACATTAAAAGAGGATTTTGCTTTCAACAATCTCCCCCTTTTTGATGATAACAAACATTTAAAAAATTTAAACTTTGAAAAGAATGAATAATGGAGTTAGTTTGATAAAAATCAATAATTTTATCAATTTTTCTCCCCCTCAATTTCAGCATTTAATAATCATATATATAAAGACAATTGAGACCGTATATACTTTTTATGAACCAGCATGTCATTTTTCATTCATTGCAAAAGTTCAAACATGATACAGATTCATCAAAAATAGACATAATGTAAATATTGCAACAGAAATGTTAAGACATAATGTTGGATAAATATAGCAGCATAGCAAGCATACAATAGACAACAGCATAATAGTTTTGCAGTACTAAAAGCATTAACCACAAAATGTAGAGATGAAATATGGAGATGAATCTTTCTTTTCCCCCTTAATTATCTCCCCCTTTGTTTCATCAAAAAGTAGTTTGTGCCATCACTTAGGAGTAGGAGAAGAGTCATCAGATGAGGAGTCTTCATCAAGAGTAGGAAAGAAATGTTGAGGTGGAGGAAAAGGTAGTTCAGCAGGTGGAGGAACATTGTAACGAGTGCTCAAGGTGTTTGAAATCCAATTCCTTTGAGTTTGATTTTCCATCTTGTTATACACATGATGGCTTAAACAAGCTTGCTGTCCTTCAAGAATCCTACGCAGATACTTCTTGATTTTTCTTAGATCCTTCTCAATTTTAGACCGTTTAGAGGGTCTTTCATCAGTAGCAGCGGGGTGAGTAGAACAGGATGGAGCAGCCTTTGAAGGATTAGAGGGCAAAGTAGGACAATTTGATTGTAGAGTGGTGAAAGATTCTAATGGATGTGAACCATCAAATTGAGGTAGAGAATTAAAGAACTTGTTGATTGATGAAGAATTGAACAATGGAGAAAAATCAGTTTGAGGTGGAGAGGTAAAAAGCTGACTGGTATTAGACACTTTTGTAGGTGGAGGAAGTTTTGATCTGAGACTTTGAAGAACCTGAGTAGCTTGAATATCGTTGAAGATAGCAGTTTGGTTTCCAAAATCTTCTAAGAGATCTTGGTGTTCCTATAAAACAAGAGATCATTGTTGAGAACGATCCGGAGAGCGTTCTTCATAACGCATGTGAGGAGGATTTTGAGGAGGATCTTGAGGAGAATCTTGAGGAGAATCAGTTTCAGAATCAGAGTTGTCACCCTCATCTTGATCCTTTTTATTTGGAGTTAGAGGTGGTCCTGTTTCAAATTTCATATGGCTAACATTTTTGGCACGAAACTTTGAGATTATCCACTCAGATTCTTCACCATCTAAATCAACCTGAAGTTCTCTAAAGAGCCTAGTGAGAATCATCCCATAGGGAAGACCATGTCGTGGGTTTTTGTTTTTGATGGCAGAGATCATATGATGAAGAATCACATGAGACAGGTTTAATTTAACTTCATAAAACATGCAGTAAATGATCAAGAGATCGTTTTTGGTGATTTTTCCATGGTTACCTTTCCTAGGAATAAGGCTGTGCTGACTTAATAGATTCAACATTTTGGGAATATAGTGTAGGTTAGCAGAGGCGAAATCAGTGTTTGGTTTGATAAAGATGTAGTTAAAAACATTACTTAAGTTAACTTGTACCTCTAAATCCCAGTTATCTCCATAAACACAGAGTCCATCAGAGGGAAGGTTTAGGTGCTTCGCAATGAGCTCAGGAGTGAGAGAGATTTGTTTACCTTTGATGGTTGAGATGATTAGCCTTTTCTCAGGATAAGCTTTGGCTTGGCAATAGAAGGTTTGAACAACCTTTTTGTATGTTTTCTCTCGGATTTCGAGAAACTGAGTCCATCCCATTTTATCAGTGAAGGCTTTCAAAAGAATTTCTTCTCTGGCCAGGTCCTCAAAATCCACATAGCGTCCTATTGCTATGGGTCGTGGTGCCCATTTCTCATAAAATTCCTTTTCTTGTTCAGGTTCGAGGAGAGGAGATTCTTTCTTCAGATGTGGCAGGAGCTTTCCCTTTTTCTTTGCGAGTTAGTGGAGGTTTTGGTGGAGGATTTTTAGGAAGAGAGGGTTCTTAGAAATTCTTTGTGTTTAATTTGGAAGTTTTTGATTTAGGAAGAGATTTTTTCGGTGGATTGAAAGAGGGTTTTTTAGGTTTTGATGTTTTGGTTGTTTTTGGAGTAGCGATTGGTTTGGTTTGAACCACCTGAGGAACAACTTCATCTTCTTCATCTGAATCTAGAATCTCATGTATAGTTTTGTCTCCTTCACCACTTTGAGTTTTTCTTAACCCAATACCAGCAATCAATCTCTGTGATCTTCTTCTGTTTACAGATTCAGAGGACATGGTTTTTTTAGGTTTAGGTTTGGGTTTTGGTTTGACATGAGTAACTTCTTCTTCTTCATGAATCAGATCTTCACTTATTTGAGGTATAATGTTTAGGTTTTCTTCACAAGGAATCTGAGAAAGTGAAGGTGAAAGAGAAAGAGAAGGTGAAGAGGGTTCGGTTGAATGATGAGAAGAGGGGTGAGGCGATGATGGTGGTGTATGATTGAGGTCTGGTGGAGTTTTGGATGAGGAAGAAGATTGGATATTTCCTTTCTTTGCTAAGCCTTTGGTTCTAGCCATGTTGATGAGGTTTGTGAGTTTAATGGAAGATGAAGAGATGTTTTTTATAAACAAGAGAGTTTCAGTAAGAAGAGAAGAACCTAAAGAGTCTAAGAGAGTGAGAGAGCGTACGAGAGAGAGAGAGAGAGGTAACTAGAGGGAAAAGTTTTATGATTAGACTGATGGTGGTTTTTTAGAGACAAAGTGATAGTTTCCATAAAAGTTATGATGGTTATTTCTTTAAATGTGATAGAAAAGGTATCTTTAAATGTGAATTTTTGAAGTTTTGAAGATAAGGGAAAGAATGTTCTTGAGAACGTTCTTTAACTTAATTTTTTGGTTTTTGTATAATATGTAATTTTTCTTTGATAAAATTAAACCTGTCTTCTACTAATGGTTTTGTAAAAATATCAGCAAGTTGATTTTATGTTTTTACAAAAATTAATTCATCGACTACTTTGTGAGTTTGAGAGCTTTCAGAATCCCTCCTTAATGAAAAAATTCAGAAAGCAATCTTCCATAAGGGATGAATGATCTATTCTTCTCTTGACTTTTTCTTAAATCCCATATCATGTGGTGGAAGACGTATCTTGGTAGGTTTACTTTCTCACCAGTAATCAAGAAATGTAAAAACAACTTGTGCTCCAATGCATGCTGATCTACACCTCCTCCTTTGGGTAGAAAACATTCTTGCATAAGCTTCTGAAGCATCCTATGCTCTTTCTCTATGTCAGCATATTTCCCTTTTGCATCACCTTTGAATAAGGTCTTGATTACAATAGGTTTCTAGGAGCTTGTCTGTTTCAGATCTCATTGGAAAGCTCCTTCTGCATTTCTCCTGCATGCTCTTGCAATGACTTCTTCAGTAATGGTGATTGGAATGCCCATTATGTTTGAACGAATTTTAGTTCTGATAAACTTCTTCAAACCCAACACTTCTCCAGTTTTCCCTTCTAGACTAGGGTCAATCAGAATCATCTAATCTACTTCAACTTGTGCAGCAAATTTGTTGAAAATTTTTGCTCTTACCTAGAAGTATCTTACTAGATTTTCATACGATGGACCATCCAACATTGTAAAGTAACCATTTAACTCTTGGCGTCTTAGGAAGTCTGTAATATCACACTTGTGATGAGTAAGGGACACAAAATATAAAGGATTCTCCACCTGAACAATCAATTCTCCTTCCTCTAGCTTCATCGTTCTTCCATTAATTTCATAACTTTCTCCAGTAATCAATTGCGTGGATGATGCTTGATTTCACCTTGACTCAGCCATTTAGAATTGATGAAGTTTTTAGGGTTCTAAGGTTTTTCTTTTGAAAAGATAAGAGATTTTTCAGAGAACAGTCTAAAAACAGAATGTGTAGGTAGTGAAGTGAGAAATGTGTGTTTTTGTCTAAGTGTTTTTAGTAAAAACGTTTGCAATTCAGAAGGGGATAAACAAACACAACATTAATGACATTGGGGGTGCGAGATAGTACATTCAAAACATAAAATCATCATTTCCCTCTTAAGTTATAAACCAGTACAAATAAGCCACGTTAGAAGTTCTCAGAGAAATTGCCATGGTAGTGGGACAGATGTCACACAAACTAACTCCCATCGTTTCCACTAACATAACTATCCGAAGCAATGAATCCATAATCTGGAGTTCAGATGTTGATGTCATCAGAAGCATATTTTCCTCAGAATCTCAGTGAAGAGCTTCTGATGGACCATAGCTTCTGATCAACTTCAGAACCTAAATTCCTATTCAGAAGCAAGCAAATTTAATTAGACACAAAATTCATGTTCATATTCTTCTTTATAAAATCAAATCTCTCAATAGTTAAAGGTTTAGTGAATATATCAGCCCATTGATGGTCAATATCAATGAATTGTATATCAAAAATACCTTTCTGAACATAATCTCTAATAAAGTGGTGTTATCACAATAAATGGGAATATTGTTAGCATTAATCTGATAATCTTCTAATTGATGTTTCATCCAAAGTAGTTGTGTACAACAACTTGCAGCTGAGATGTATTCTGCTTTTGTTGTAGACATAGCTATAGTAGCTTGTCTTTTGCTAGCCTAGGATATCAGATTCTCACCGAGAAACTGACAGTTTCCACTGGTTGATTTTCTTTCAATCCTATCACCAGCATAATCAGCATCACAGAATCCAACCAACTTATAATCTAAGGATTTCCTGTAAAGGAGTCCAAGATTTGTTGTTCCTTTCAGATACCTAAAGATTCTCTTAACAGCAATTAAATGAGATTCTCTAGGATCTGACTGAAATCTTGCACACAAACCTACAATGAATAAAATATCAGGCCTAGATGCAGCGAGATATAACAAAGAACTAATCATACCTTTATGCAACTTTTGGTCAACTTTTGTTCCAGTATCTTCTTTGCTTAAGTTGTAGGTTTGATGCATTGGTGTGTTCATTTCTTTGCAATCTTCAAGCTTAAACTTCTTCAGAAGCTCCTTGGTATACTTTGATTGATGAACATATACACCATCCTTTCTTTGATTGATTTGAATTCCAAGGAAGAATTTCAATTCTCCCATCATGCTCATTTCAAATTCATCCTGCATTACCTTCGAGAATTCCTTTCAAAGATAAGCATTAGTATAACCATATATTATATCATCAACATAGATCCGCACAACAAGAATGTCTTTCTCAAGTGTTCTTCTAAAGAGTGTTGTGTCAACTTTACCTCTTTTAAAATCATCTTCAATTAGAAAATTACCCAGTCTATCACACCAGGCTCTAGGAGCTTGTTTAAGACCATAAAGTGATTTCTTATGTTTAAAAACATAGTTGGGATTCATCAAATCCTCAAAACCAGGAGGTTGTTTGACATACACTTCTTCAAATATCACACCATTGAGAAATGCACACTTGACATCCATTTGATATAATGTAATGTCATGATTTACTGAATAAGATAGAAATAACCTGATTGCTTCCAATCTTGCAACTGGAGCAAATGTTTCAGTATAATCAATTCCTTCTTGTTGACTGTATCCTTGAGCAACAAGTCTAGCTTTGTTTCTCACAAGTTCTCCTTTCTCATTGAGCTTGTTTCTGAATATCCATTTTGTTCCAATAATGTTCTTGTTTTCAGGCTTGGATACTAGATCCCACACTTCATTTCTTTGAAATTCATTGAGCTCTTCGTGTATAGCTAGTATTCATCCATCATCTGAAAGTGCTTCATCTACAATAGCAGGCTCTATCATTGATAGAAATCCCATCAAAGACTTTTCTTGTCTGAAATATGATCTTGTTCTTCTGGGCTCTCTTTGTTTACAATGATTAGATCCTCATGATGTGAAGACTTGTACTTGAAAGTATTCTTGGATTGATTAGCTTGTTGAGAACCATCTTCAGCTTCATCAGAAACTTCTTCATCTTGAGCTTCTGAAGTGGGTACAGCTTCTGGACTATCTTCAGAATCTGAATACTCAAACGATTCTGAAGTATCTTTAGGCACCTGCATATCTGCAAAACTTTCACCTTGGTCTGAAGTTTCATTTTCATTCTCTTTGTCATCAAATTTAATGTGCATTGATTCTTCAACACATAATGTTTCTTAATTATACACTTTGACCTTTGACCTTTCAGAGTAACCTATAAAGATTCCTCTTTGAGCCTTGGCATCAAATTTCTTTAGGTAGACTTTGTTATTTAGAATGTAACAGGTACATCCAAATTCATGAAAGTAAGAGATATTGGGTCTTCTTCCCTTAAATAGTCCATGTGTTGTTTTCTCCAAGTTAAGTCTGATATAGATTCTATTTTGAACATAACATGTTGTATTCACTGCTTCTACCCATAAATGTTTAGCCAAATTGTTTTCATGAATCATGGTTCTAGCCATTTCTTGTAAAGTTCTATTCTTTCTTTCTACAACCCAATTTTGTTGTGGAGTTTTAGGAAAAGAGAAGTCATGGACAATTCCATGTTTTACAGAAAGTTTCAAATGACTCATTTTCAAACTCTCCACCATGATCACTTCTGACTTTCAAAATTTCATTTCTTTTTCAGAATGTATTTGAGTGAAGAAGTTACTGAATATATCATATGCATTATCCTTACTTCTTAGGAATTTAACCCAAGTCCGTCTGCTATAATGATCAACAATGACTAATCCATATTTACTTCCATATAAGGATGAAGTGTTAACTGGTCCAAACAAATCAATATGAAGTAATTCTAAGGGTCTAGAAGTTGAGACAATGTTTTTAGTTTTAAAAGATGATTTAACAATATTCCCTTTTTGGCATGCACCACAAAGTGCATCAGAATGATAGTCAATCCTAGGTAAGCCTCTGACAAATTTCTGTGTCATACCCATTTCTTATCATTCATTGATATAAGGCAAACTACGTTCTGATCAACCAATCCAGAGAAGTTAATTTTATAGACATTATCTATCCTTTTTCCCTTGAATGTTATGGGGTTGTAATTCTTGTAACTACTGTGCAGTTGGTCTTATCAAACATCACATCATAACCATTATCACAAAACTAACTTATACTGAGCAGGTTATGTTTAAGACCATCTACCAACCACACATTATTAATAGAGATAGAACAGTTACCAATAGTTCCTCTATCAATGAATTTGCCAGCTTGGTTGCCTCCAAACTTCACACTTCCTCCATCTTCCATTGTGAGGGTGAGGAACATAGACTTCTCTCCTTTCATATGTCTTGAGCAACCGCTGTCTAGGTACCATGATCTTTGCTTTTCCTTTGCTCTTAGACATATCTGCAACATTGAAAATTTCAGATTTAGGTACCCATATCTTTATGGGGTCCTTTGGGGTTAGTACTAGAAGTTTTACTCTCCTTCTTTTGTACCTTGTGCTGGAAGTTTGATAGCTTCTGAACACTCAACACCTTAGGTTTCACACCTTTTGTTTTCTTCTTCTGAAACTTAGACTTTAAGATACTAGACTCTGAGTTCATCAGAGTCTGAGGTACAGGTTTTGATCTCTTCAGAATCTTAATCGTTGGAGTCTTAGAATCAGATTTAGTCATTTCCTTAGGCTTAGTACTCTTTGAAATTGAAATATTCTTAGTTTTAGAATTGGAAGCTTCATGTTCTGACTAAGTAACAGTTTCACACTTATCACCTTCTGGTACAAAGAAGGTTTTTAACCCTTCCTTAATGCATTCACAATATGATTTGAGACTAATTTCATTAGGTTTCCCTTCTAAAAATCCAATTCCTTTACCATTGTTCCTGTAAATGTTGTAAATCATAGAAGCTACTTTGCTTCTGTCAATGCCAGACATAATAAAATCTTCAAGAGAAATTTCATGTTTACTTACAGATTTTCCATCACACTTTTCTTGTAGCTTCTGACAAAGATACTTGAGTTTTTCTTCATAATTTTACAAATGAAGTCAAACCCTCTAAGTCTTTCTTCAGAATCTTTCAGATCCAAAAGAGTTGATTCTTGTTGTTTCTTTAAATCAACATATTTTTTTAAATATTTCAACTCATTGGTTCTTAGTTCAAAATGTCTGAGAAGTTCTTTAAGTGACTCAATAAGTTCTTCTCTAGGAATTTTAGAATATTCCTCATTTTCATCTTCTGAGTCTAATTCAGGTTCAGCTTCTGAAGTGATTGTAGCAACTAACTCCACTGCTACTTTTGCATCTTCATCAGCATCATCCTTATCAGATCCAGATTCACTGTCTAAACTCTGCTTGATCTTCTTCTTGAACTTGCTTAATTTGAAAGTTGGTTTCTTGGACTTCTCCTTTGATTTCTCCTTCTGAAGATCGGGGCAATCAGCAATAAAATGTCAAGGCTTCTTGCAGTTGAAGCAACCCTTCTGATCTTCTTTCTTGGAACCTTTACAACCAACTCTTCTGATCAAGAACTTCTTTTTCTTCTTAGCCAAATATTGTAACCTACTAGAAAGCATAGCCATCTTCTCAGCTGGGTCTTCATCAGAATCTCCACCAGGGGATTCATCTTCAGACTCAATGACATTAAGAGCTTTTGAAGACTTTCCTTTAGATGGGAGAGAAATAAATTTAGTCTTCTTAGAATAATCATGTTCATCAAGACTAATCTCATGAACCTTGAGAGAGCTTATTAGATCTTCAACACTTAGAGTGCTTAAATCTTTAGCTTCCTCAATAGCAAAAACCTTAGGTCTGCATCTTGCTGGTAGGCTTCTCGAAATCTTGCTCACATGATCAGAAGCTACATAACTTTTCTTAAGTATTTGAAGTCCAGAGACTTGAGTCTGAAACCTTGAGTACATGGCCTCAATAGTTTCATCAACTTTCATCTTGAACAACTCATACTGATGAACAAGTATTGTAGCCTTTGCTTCTCTAACTTTCTTGCTTCCTTCATAGCTTGCACATACCGAAGTAAACATTGCCTTAGCAGTAGATTTGTCATTCATCTTCAGATACTCTATGGGAAGCAATCTCTGATCTTGTGATGCTTCTTGTAAAGCTTCTTCTGAACAGGAGTGTGTTTCTTCCTATCAACAACAGCTCCTTCTTCATCAAGGGCCAAGTCACCAACACCATCTTCAAGAATATCCCAAAGCTCTTCATCCAAACCCATAATGTAACTATACATTTTTGTTTTCCACCAGGAGAAATCTTCATGATCTCCATTATACAGGTTCCTTCCACAAACCGGAAGTAGTCATGTCCCCCTTGCACTTCCAAGGAGAGTTCACTAAAATCAATATCTGATTACAACTGCTCACTGCTAAAACTAGGAAGAAACTTCAAACTACTCAAGCACAACTGCAAGAGATTTCCTATGCTCAAGAACAAAATCAAGAGACTTCTATTCAAACAGAATTAAATTGAAAAATGATTGAGGTTGAACACTTGATATACAATAAGTGGTATTCACAATACAAATCAGATAGACTCTTTAAGACTCTAGAATTTCTAAGATATGAAAGTTGTTAAGAAATTCTAAGTGAACTTTGATGTGTGAAACAATTTCTGCAGAGTTTCAGCACTTTGTAAAATGTTGTTGAGTCCCTTGAAACTTCAGGTATTCACTCCTTTATATAGAGATGTGAAATAGACGTTGTAGCTTGCCATCACATCAAATAAGAGTCGTTAGAAGTTTGATTAAATCACCAATTATCTGTTGCTTGATTTGGTTATTGTCCTATGAAGGAACAATTTCAAATCCATTCCAAGTAAATAGGAATTTCCAGCGTAGTCACAACTATTGTTCTTGTACTATTGCAGACACAAAACAGAGTAGTGGAGATAGTGGTGTACAATTGTACTATTGTCCTTTTCCAACGTTGTCCAATGGATAAGCATCCAATGCCTTCCAAAACCTCTAAATTAGTTGTTGCTTCATGCTTCTATGCTTTTGCAATGATAGGCGTGATCAAAAACAACTTTTGACAATAATCTTTAAAGCTTTCAGTCTTCTAGCTCCTGATGATCTTCAGAATCTCTAATGACGTCAGCTTCTGGGGAACAGCTTCTGATGAGGATGCTTCTGATGACGTCAGCTTCTGATCTTCAGAACCTATTTTCTTCAGATGCCTTCAAGCAACACAAGCTTCCTTTTTGTAACATCCATTGCTCTTCATTTGTTCTTCAGAACCTATGCTTGAATTAAAGACACTACAAATTTTGTCTATGGTCCTGCACACTTGAACAAATATTAGCATATCCAATTGACATTCTTTAATACCTTGTTATCATCAAAACTCAAAGGGTAATGTTAAACACAGTTTGTTCCAACAAAAATGACTCAGCATTTATCCTTTTGTGGTATATATACCCATAAGGATCCAATACACGCATCCTCTGTTGTGTGCCTTCGCTTCCTCTGCCTTTCGATCTTGATCAAACGACCATAAGCAAAACTCCTGAACCCATTTTCGAAACAGTCTTAACCCAACTGACTTCTTTCTATTTTCTTTGCTGCTTACTGCACACACACATCTTTCTTTATTTCTGCACCCCTATTTTCTTTTAATTTTTTTTCTCTTATTTTAAAACTTTTATTAAATCTTTGGTTTTATTTATTTATGTCTTTTTTTATTTTATTTTTCCTTTTTTAAGCACACATATTTGTGTGCAACATTTTAGGGTTTAGTTTATTTTAGTTATTTATTTTTATCGTAGGTTTATTTCTTTGCATTTTATTGCTTTATTTTTTCTTTTTTTATGTAGCTTAGTTTATTTTAATGCCTCTTTTCTTTCTTTAGGACTTTTAGTTTATTTATTTAATGCTTTATTTTTATTTATTTTTTATTTGTAATTTATTTAGTTTTTTTTACTTTCTTAGTTTATTTAGGTTAACAACATCTCATACATTTTTATCTCTTCATTTTTCTTTTTTTAGCATCTTTATTTCATGTTGTAATTATCTCATGCATTTTTATTGCTTTGTTTTATTATTCAATGCATTTGTAGTTTTATTTTGTCATTATTAATATTGTTATTTTACTTTATTTATTTATTGTGACTTAGAATGTATTTAGGAACAATGTAAAAATATAAATGAGAATATTGCATTGCATATATATTTATATCATTTCATGCATTTTATATTTATTATGCCTTTGTATCATTTCATGCATTTTATATTTATTATACCTTAGAATGTATTTAGGAACCAATGTAAAGTATAAATGAGAATCTTGCATATCATGCATATTTATTTATTACGCTTTATGTCAAAACGCGATAAAATGAAAACTCCAAGAAAAAGGGGACTTTCATATTAGATCCAACGTCCTTATGAAATCCAACATTCAAATAGTTAAAATCAAAAACATTCAAATATTCAAAAACTCAAAAATCTTTTTCTTAACAAACCTTGGATTTCAAACCAAGTGACTCCTTCATCATTTTAAATCAAACTTCAATCAATTTTAATCATATTAGACTTTATTTTCCTTCAATTAAAATCAATCAACTTTACACTTTATTCTTCTATGCCACTTCGGCCACTTATCTTCTCAAACACATTTTCAAAACTTTAAAATCAATCTTAATCAAAAATTTTATCCCGAACTACGTGATTTTGATCCCGCTTCGGATACGTAGGTAAAAGACTTTGTCTTTTCAAATCAACAAAATACAAAAACATTTTCTTTCTTTCTTTCATTTACAATTAACCTTTTTTTAACAAGTAAGTAATTATTTTAGTACAAGATAAACAAAAACAAGAGGTTCCTATAGAGTACTATAGACGTTTAGGGTGCTAATACCTTCTCTTTACGTAACCAACCCCCGAACCTTTAATCTCTAAAAAATAAGGTTATTTCGAACTTTTCCCATTTTCCTTGGAAAAATAAAAGCTCGATGATGAGTCTAAAAATTGCGAGTCAACGCTATCCAAAAATCACTGTGACATGTATATATTGTATGAAACGTACTAAAAAAATGATTGAAACAATCAAAATCAATAAATATTTAATAATGAATTTCCGTGGCAGTTAACTGCCGAAGTTACACGGTAGTTAACTGCCAAAGTTCCGCGACAGTTAACTGTCGTCGGTTAACTTCTGCGGCAGTTAACTACCGAAATGATATTTCAGTATTTTACTCGTGTATTTGAGCCAAACACTATGGGTGAACAACAAATTTCAATATTTATTAGAATCTCTATTTATCTATATCTATGTCTTTCTATAACTCGGTCTCACTCTTACTATTTCTGTCTCAAGGTGTAGATGAGTATATAGATGTCCATATTTCTTTTTTCTCTAGTAATAATCACTCAAAGAAATCTGAAGTTACATATATTCACTTTGACTCTAAACACTGTCCCAATTAAGCTCAACCATGTCAAATCAAAACCATCAAACTTCACCATCTCAAACCATCGATCCCTACAAACATCTTCATCTCCTTCGAAACTCAAACAACACAATCACTCGTTTACTCCAAGTTCCATACACTTCCCCTTCATCTGATCCAACACTTCCAATCACAGTTCTCACCAAAGACATCACAATAAACCAAACAAACAAAACATGGGTTAGATTATTCCTACCCAACAAACCAATTCCCAATGATCACAAACTACCTCTCATTGTGTTCTTCCATGGAAGTGGATTCATTGTAGCAAGTGCTGGTTCAACTATGTTTCATGATTTCTGTGTGAAAATGGTTGATGAGATTGGTGTTTTTGTTGTCTCTGTTGAGTACCGTCTTGCACCGGAGCACCGTTTACCTGCAGCATATGATGATGCTATGGAAGCTTTGTTTTGGATAAGGAATAGTGAAGATGAGTGGTTGACACGTTATGTTGATTATTCTAAGTGTTATCTTATGGGGAAAAGTGCTGGTGCTACCATTGCTTACCATGCAGGTTTGTAAAATCATTTTCTTTTTATGATTTTAAATATTTTGGTTCATTAATGTTAAGAAAAAATATAAACCAGAAAGACATATATTTAGTCTAAATTTAAAATTTTGATTAAATAGAAGAAATTTTGCTTATAATTTTTTCATCACTTTTTAATACTCTCATGAATCATTGTAACGCGAGTATGATATATGTAAAAAGCAAAATTATTTAATATTGGAGTCATTATTAATTTTTAATATAAAGTTTTGTCTAGAATTTACAAACAAAATGATTTTGCATCTTGTACAAGTGTCTTTTTTATTATTAGATTAAAATATCACATCATGTTTTATTTAATTTAGTGATGAGTTTTATTAAATTAAAAGTGAAAATTAATTTGTGTATGATGTAAGACTTGTTTTATTTGTGCGTTATAAACATTAGTTATTAATAATATTATTTCAATTTTATGCTCAAAAAAATATTATTTCAGTTTTATGAATAACTAATATTACAACAATTGTTGGGAAAAAATATTATGACAATGGTTTACATTTTCTTTTTGAGAGGATGGTTTACATCTAATATTTAATAAAATAGTCCCTTTTCCTTTATTTATCAATTTTTTATTCTTTTTGCGAAAATCTTAAAGTTAATCGCACGCCAAAAAAGAAAAAACATAAAGTGACTCTTAATCATAGTGGGATATTTCTCTAAAAAAAATAAAATAATCATAGTGGGATATTATGAAAGAAATTGATGTATACCTAACTTGCTAGCTTTTGGTGGTAATTTCAAACTTTTGGTAGTGGGAGTATTTGTGTAATTCAACGAATTTGACCCAAATGATGCTACTTGTCGAGCTTCTGACTGACTAAGTAGGAAATATATATCTATGACTAACCACTCAAATAAAAACGAGTAAATTGTCATGCTAGTGCTTTGTTATGTATACCAAATAGATATTAAATGTAATTTTTTTTGACCAACTTAATACTTTTTATGTAATTTGAGTTAGCAATCTGACATGACAAACATTCTGAAATGGACGGAACAGCTAATTTACTTTTCTCTTTTCAAATTAACCTAAACCATCAACGTTGTCGTGAATTCGATGAAAAATGACATCAATAAATACTTGATGTGTGGAGCAAGGAATAATCAAGCAACCAATATCAAAATGAGTGGATAACAATTAAACACAAACAAAAGTAGAAAACAGTGAGAGAAAATAAGAAGAGAGAACACAAAGAATTTGTTTACCCAGTTCGGTACAAAACTGACCTAGTTTAGGGGAGAGGACAGCCCTCCGTTCCACTATACTGATGAGTAACTTTACAAAAGAGATATAAATGAGTTACAAAAATAAGTCTCCCGCCTAATTCTAACCGAAGTCCCAATCTCTTCCCATAACCAAGAGACTCAATCCTAATAGTGTTTCCTAGGGTGAATCAACCCTCAAACCCTAGTGTTTGTTGCTAAGAGAAAACTCTATACAAACCCTAGTTTTGTTGTTATCTTTCTAAACACTTGTTTCAGCCCCCTCTATCTCAAGGTTTACTCTGATATATGGTCTATATTTATAGTAAAAGCATCCCTCGTAATTTTGAAACAAAATCAGACCCATAAAAATACGTTTTATTTTTATGCTTTTGCGCGAAATCGTGCTCCGATTTTTTACGAATGGAAAGTGTCAATTTTGCTCCAAAAATCGTGCTCCGATTTCTCAAATCGTACTCTGATTTTGACAGCTTCAACAAACTTCAATTTCTCCAATTTTGAGTCGCTTTCACAACAAACATGGACTAGTATTTGTTTTGTACGTTGGGACACGCAGTTTTAAGTAGTGGAAGTTTTTTAATTTTGTTTTCTATAAATAAATCTCACGAATAACTTTATATCGTTATGTTATTGTTTTCTTTTAATTACACAAAACAATTATTTAAGGTCTACGGGCAGTAGAAGTTGTGAAGGATCTTGAGCCACTTAAGATTCAAGGGTTAATATTGCGCCAACCATTCTTTGGTGGAAAAGAGAGAACCAAATCCGAGTTGAAGCTTGAGAATGATGCAATCCTTCCATTATGTGTTACTGATTTAATGTGGGAGTTAGCACTTCCAATAGGTGCAGATCGTGATCATGAGTATTGCAATGTAAGTGTTGGGAATTGTTTTGAGAAGTTGGACAAGATAAGGGACCTTGGATGGAAAGTGTTGGTGAGTGGAAATGGTGGGGATCCAGTAGTGGATCGTGAGAAAGAGTTGGCACAAATGATGGAGGAAAAGGGTGTTCATGTTGTGAAAGACTTTGATGAATATGGTTGTCATGCAATAGAGTATTATGATACATTGAAAGCTATGAAATTGATTGAGTTAATTAAAGGCTTTGTTGCATAATTTGGTGTGGTTATTAGGTGAATATGGTGTTAAAAGTTTGTCTGAGCTGTATTTTTTTAGAACAATATTAACATGTGTTTCTAAAGTACTACCTCCGTGTGTGTCTATATATATATAAAAGTCTTTTTTGCTTAAATTACGAGAATTAAGAAAGTGGATATTTGTATTAAAGTTGTTTGTAATCACTATTGTTTTTACAATTATATCCTTAAGGGTCCGTTTGGTTTGAGAGTTTTGGAGGGGAGGGGAGGGGAGCAAATTTTATTGATCTGTCAAAATTATCCTTATATTAATTTAAAATATCAATATTATCCTTGTAACAACATTTATTATTATTATGTTACTAGACTTTTGAGCCGTGCGTCATGAGTCGATCAATAAACACAAATTATATTATTAGAGATACAATATTACAATCAAATGATAATAAAAAAAAATTAATAAATAACTAGACTTTTGACCCGTACGATGCACGGATCTTCTCGACTATAATAAAGATCAATAAATAATCTTTAACCCGTAAGATCATGGGTCGATCAATAAATGAAAATTAGATTATTAGAGATACAATATTACAATCAAATGATAATTAATAAAAAAAATTATAAAGAAAAAAGATAAAAAAAAATACAAAATTATATTGTTGCACGGGTCAATTTTATTTATTACTTTTATAGTTAAACATAAAAAATTAATGCAGTTCATGGTTCTTAACAAATTATTTAGGGTAGCCGAGTTTGCATGAAAATTAGGGTATTCTGTTTATAAACGTATTAAATAAGTGTACAACAACTTGTCAAAAAAAAAATCTACAGAAACAATAGGTTAAGTTGACCTAATAAAATTAATAAATTAAGATATCTATTAAATTTTTTCTTTGAAAAATATTCACGGTTATTAGAGAGAAATGAAAAACATATATGATGCAAATTTAAAGCCAAAATTTTATGACAGAGTTGTTGCAAACCTAATAAGGTATTAGTGGAGGGAAAGAATTTGGTTAAGACTTAACAAAATTAATAAATAAGGATAACGATAAGGATTAAGATATCTATCAAATTTTTGATTTGAAAAATATTCACGATTATTAGAGAGAGAAATAAAAAACATATATGATGCAAATTTAGAGTCAACATTTTAGGATAAAATTGTTACAAATCTAATAAGGGATTAGTGGAGGAAAAAATTAGGTTAAGACTTAACAAAATTAATAAACAAGGATATATGATGCAAATTTAGAGCCAACATTTTAGGATAGAGTTGTTGCAAACCTAATAAGGGATTAGTGGAGAAAAAAATTAGGTTAAGACTTAACAAAATTAATAAATAAGGATATTATCCTTGTAACAACTTTTATTTCATATTACTTTTACTATTATTAGGTAATAGGTTATATTATATTGTAACAACTTTTATTTCATATTATTAACAATTTTTTTTACAACTTTTATTCCATATTATTAACAATTTTTCCTTATAAAAACTTTTATTACTCCTTGTAACAACCCTATTACTAATCCATTGTTCCATCGTCTACATCATGTTGTTATCGATTACACTTTTAATTAAAATATCTCCCCATCCCCTCCTAATTCTCGAACCAAACGGACCCTAAGAGAGAGAGTTAGTTATGTTTTCCATATGTTATATATTGCTGATTTAAGAAAAAGACGTATGATAAATAGGACATGTATGTAAAAAAATAATTAATGTAGTTGGAAATAGCAAATGAGTCTTATAAAAAGGGACAAAAAATAAATCTCAAAAGGGTCTTATAACGAGGGAAGGGGGTAGTATTGTCTAAATATTTAAAAGTATTAACTTTTTGCATTGGAAATTATGTGTAATTATGACTTTTACATTTGTTTGACTTATATTTTAAGATGAAATTTCTTTTGATGAATTTCTTAAACAATATTTTAGGACATTGTTAGCAAAACTTTTTATATGTTTGCAGTTTTTTTTTTTTTTATACAAGAAGTGAGCTTTTCTTTGTTATCGTGATATGGATATTATAGGGTTTTTTTTTTTTAATACTAATAATACTATGTAATTTGTAAACAAATTTTAATTAATTAAAGCCCAACGGGTCCTTCAATCAATACAACAACAACATCGTTGACTTTACATCATCATAGCGAAAAAACTTTACCTACCTTCAAAGAAGGGTTAGAGAGCATCCATCAAATAAAGTGTTCAAAGGTCGAACAAAAAATCAATACAAGAATACCTTAAACAAAAATACTATGATACAATGAATCATATACATACATTTTCTCTGTTTCAGACTGGCCCAAGGCCTAATCCAGCATTACTCGAATTTGACCTGAGTCCACTAAGCAGATGATACCACCCAATGGACACGCCTTAGAATCCATTAGATTAAGATGCAGGCCGAGAGTCGCTCACCGGCCCGGGTGTTGCTCACAAATGCCCATGTTGAGAGTTGCTCATCATCAAGGTTGGGAGTTGCTCACGTTCGTACCTCCAGACAAAGCTGGCAGTACAAGGGAAGACAAACAAACCATACTTAGCCACTATTTATACTCATGCTTAGCCTTGAGTCAGATATAACATTTCTTACCCATATTATAGCCGCATAACTCTTGAACCCACCATTGACTTAAGCTTCATAGCACACGCAGGGACACCCCCCCCCCCCCCCCCCCCCCCCCCGGTGGAGAAGGACTATAAATAGGCGACTCATCAGAACCTGACTCACGGCTCATAGATCAAAACTCGACCCCTCCATGCAGGAGATCTCAGCTGACCAACCATCTTCTAAAATTCAACTGGATCGGTCTCTAAAAAAAACTCTGCTACAACAAAATCAACACAACAAAACTCTCTAAACAAACAATCTCTTTAATTAAATTCTTCATCAACATATAAACCAACTCTGACCCTAACCATCCTCTCTTAAAGTTGAGTTACATGAGAATGCCCCCTACTTTCAAGTTACAACAAACCCTAAAAAAAATCAGTAAGACAATAACATCAAAATATTAAGGAAAATGTTAAGGAATGGCTCTGAGACATTCTTTAAGGACTTATAATATGAAGTTTTTTTTATAAAAATCTGCATGTTCAATGCATTTAAATTTGTAAAATTTAACATTATGATAGATCAATTTATAAATTTAAGATTCTCAAAGAATATCTTAGAGACCGTCGTAAACAAGACTCAAATATTTAAGCACAATATCTCTACACAAACCCTTCACAAAATAATTATCTAATATTGTAGTTTTTTCTTATAAGCAAAAGGTGAATTATAACGAGTACAAACTTACAATTCAAAAGAAAAATATAGTCCTTAGACACCTTGTAGACAATGTGAGAGAATTATTTCACCAATAAAAAAACCGCTAGAATTCTGACCTGCTCTTCCAATAAATCAGAAACAAGATATAAACTTGATTTGCTCCACTAAACTAGAAATATGAGTAAAGTATCCTCTGAACATGATGTTGTTTCTCTAACGCCAAATAGTACACAAGTTGTGGTTAACCAAATTAAAAGTGTAACTTTCATGCCTTTTTTTAATTTAACAAAGTCTCCAAAATGCACAAAATGTCTCCAGCTCACATCAAAATTAATGACATCAAAAAGAAACAAATGACGGCAGTTATAAACAAGTTAATGTGGATAACATGTGTGTTAATTTCCGTGACATTCCTTGCAATGTCATACATAGTTGTTGGGGATCAAAAAAAGTTGGCTATTGCAGCCACAACTATATGAACGGTAATTATGACAACTACTATGGGAACACTCTGTTATTGGGTGATTACTCACCGCCTCAAGGCCTCCGAATTACGAAGTTTCAGAACAATGATGAGCAGTAGGCAGTCATTGACTATGTCAGGGATGTCAGATATATAGAGATGGCTTTTCACGTATAAAATTTTCATATATATAGCACCTTATGCATCCTGCACATGTGTTGATGAAGATATATTGTGTAAATTCTATGCATCTTAACAAAACATATGCTCTTTTCATCAATCAAAATATATTCCGCAATTAATCTTAATTATTATGATGTTTTCCTGGTCTCATGAACAAGATATATGCTCTTTACATGAATTAAGACTTGGTAAGGCTTTCATAAATATTTTGATAAATATTTCTAATGTTTGTGCAACATTTCATAATTTGCTCATTTTTCTTTTGAAATAATTTTTTTACAAAATACGTTATTCAACCCGTATGACGCACGGGTTTGTAACTAGTGCATCCTTGAAAGAGTGATTGTGATTTCCTTCTATATAATAATTATTGTGTTAATGTCTCCTTCAGTATAGTCCACTTGATCCCATTTGAGACTGGTTTGTTGAAAAATAAAAGTCATATGTTAGGATTGAATATTGTGAACGTGTTTTACGTTTTGGATTTGCAAAATCCAATTTATTTATTTTTATCTAAATTTTCCATTAATTATTGTTTTGTTTCTCTGCCTTTTAATTAATAAAAAAGAACAAAGCTCAAAGATGAACTTTGGGATGATGTTATTGAATTTCAAATATTATTAAAACTAGTTTAGTGACCCGTGTCAAGCACGGGAAATAAAAAACTTTTTTGATCAAATGTATAGATTTTATACTATGTTATTTTAAAGTTATAAGTGTGGCTATAATTTAAATTTGACATGGCAAAAAATATCATCTTAATTTTGTATATATTTTAAAATATCTAAACATTGCACATGGCGATTAAAGTATTTGGATTTATACTTATAGTAATTATTTGTAGTATAAGATGTACGCATTGTTAAACTTAGCATATGTAATATTTTTTCAAAAATACGCCGACGTACTGTATATTATTATTAGTTGACATAATGTATTTTATTAAGCATAAAAACTAAAAAAATTGTATTTTTTTATATAATAGTCGGTGTCAGATCTATACACCTAGTCTCTGAATGCCAACGTTAAATTTTTTACGGGGGTGTATAAATATAGTTTGGGCTACAGAAACGTCGATTGTTATTTGTTTGTTTTTTTTTTTTTTACAAAACTAATGGTCTAATTTAAATATTGTATTTTAGGGTAACAACGATGTAAAAATAAAATAAAAAATTTCGCGTATTGTTATACCTGAAAAGTGCATCAATTAAAAGTCAATGGCAGGAGGATCTACTTATATAGAAATTGCATGTCCTGTAATGACCAGTACGCTTTACAAAAAAAAAATGACTTTCAAACAATACGCAACTTTAGTTTTTTTAAATTATAGCAACAACAATTCTAAAACATAACCAATGACCATACTTTTTGAATAACTTCACGATACACAACATTTTTGGTCTCCTTGCAAACATTATTATCTTCATCCAAGATGAACAACCTCAAACCTTTTCTGGAAGTAACTCGAGAGACAGCGACATAGAGTTGTCAATCCGTGAACACATGCTTAGGAAGATAAACTCCCACTCGAGATAAAAATTGACATTGACTTTTATTTATTGTCATTACAAAACAAACGTCAATGGAAATTGCATGCGCCTGAATTTAAAGGGTAGTCCTGGATCACTCGGAATAAGATTCATCCTAGGAATGAATACCCTGGTACCTGCCCTTTTTCATGTAATTACGGTAGCAACTATCGTGCTCTTCCCTAGATGTGTAACTGTCAGCCTCGTACCATTAGACAATCCATTGGCCTGATCAATATTTCTCATCAGCATAACTAGAGATCCTACCCTTAATTTCAACCGGTGATTTGGACTTCCAGAGCTCTTAATACCATTAAGAAATTCCGTTGTGAACCACTCTCTCTAGACATCAAAATTTTCGCCCGATGAACAAACAAAATCAGAGCTTAAATACTCTTTCTCTTCACTTGGAATCAGTGACATCAAATATTCGTTAACATGCTCAACTGAATCAAGTGTTGTTGCGAGTATTCCCCTTTCTTGGAAAAATAGCAGGTCACCAAGGTTATCATTCAAATCGGGATACACAAAGTCTATAAGTGACATCAACAAATTTGTTGTGTCCGATATGAGCAAATCTTGAGGAATTTCTACCTTCATTTCACCATTCTCATATGAAGTGTCGTTGTCGTCTCCAATTGAGAGTATCCACTTGCCAAAATTAGAAATTTCTTCCTGCTTTGCAGGTACCGAAGATGGACCCGATCTCATATTAGTAGTAAGCCTCAACACATTACAATAAGACCATATCTTTGATGAATTGATTGATGCATCAACAATATCCTGCCTCGATCCTTTTCGGACAACATGCAATATCTGCCTGAAATCACCACCTAAAACTACTGTCATTCCAACAAAAGGTCTAAACTCGTTTATGGGATCATTCTTGGACATGATATCACGCATTGATCAGTCAACTGCCTCAAAACACTATTAGTGCATCATTGGAGCCTCGTCCCAAATTATCAACTTTGCAGCACGCACCAGGTCTTCCTTAAGACTATCCTTTTCCATCGTAAGCGATGATGCCTCATTAATCTCAAAAGGGACTGTCAGCGTTGAGTGCGCGGTTCTTCCACTTGGTAATAGAAGAGTCACTATACCGCTAGATGCAACATTCAATACAATTAACCCCTTCGATCTAACAGCAGCCGACAATGTTTTCCTTATAAATATAAGATATTTGCTTTTAATACAATTAACCCCTTCCACTTGTATTAAGATACAATTAACGCCTTCCACTTGTATTAAGATATTTGCTTTTACAAATATAAAGTATATATGTAGTTTACAGCTATATTTTAGTTTAAATTAGTATTTCAAATGATTTGAGTAAAGGAATAAGGAGTTGGAAGTACTTGGTCAAACTCAAACCAAGTTGTAAATATTAATCTAACAACTAATTACTAACCTTTAACATTTGTCATTAAAAAAAGGACAATTGTTTCAATCTCTCCAACATAATAATATTTACCCCAAGAATATATTACATGAACATTTTAGAAAAAAGTTATATTTACTATTGTCAAATTCACCTTCTGAAAATGGTTTTCGATAAGATCTATGGTATCTCATGATTGGCACGTTTCTAAAGATATAGATACCCACTTCGAATTTGTACCAAATGTAGAAATATATTAATATGTAACATGCAAGTCTCTAAATATTATCCTTACTTTTGAGATATTTTTTAACTTTTAATCATTGTAAATCTTTTGTCAAAAAAATCATTGTAAATCTATAATCATTACCCTAGTTTGAAATTGACTGATTACCTTATGGAGAGGTCCGTTTGATATCTAATATGGTGTTGGGTGTTTTCCTACCTCATATGGATTAGATTAATAATAAATGATGGATATTAATTTTTGATAATAGGTTTGGGTCGGGTTTTATTTTGAGGACGAAATTTCTCCAAGATTTTTTCACTCTTCATTAGGTATATTTTCAAGCCCAACTGTCTTATTGTTACTCATCCGTTTCAACACTTCTTATACCTCGAGTTCTTGAATCCGATGATAGTAGTTATAGTTTTTATCCTCCTCTCTAATGTTTATCATGTTCGAGTATGGTATATATATATATATATATATATATATATATATATATATATATCATAATCTTAATTAAAAAAGTTATGAAAATACTACTTCCATTTTCCCTTTAAATCTCTTTCATGAACAATAAATTTACCATCTTCCTTTCTAATACACTTCACTTGATCCATATATCTTTTCTTTTTTCTTGCCCCTTAGCAAAAATATATATAAACTTTTCTCCCTTATTGGTGTGTAAGGATTGGTATAACCCATCAAAAGCTTGTATTCTTGCTGCTTTCATAGAGCTTTTATAATTTTCCTAAATACTTTTACACCTATACCACGCTTTAAAATATCCTCCTTTGATTCTCATTTTAATTTGAACATGTTATTTCCATCAAATTCTTTCCTCCTAGCTAGGTCCAAAACCCATTAATTATCCTTGTGTTCCTTTTACTACTTTTCTAATCTCATATGCCATCTTGTTCCACATATCATTTTCGCTTGTATGTAGCTTCACGCAACCTTCCTTTCAAATGTCGTAGCTACCCATTTTTGCTCGCCTTCGGCGAGTAGTCTTCCTCGCCACGCGAGTTGTCCTTGAAGTGCGCATGCCACCGCGAGTAGCTGCTCTCGCCTTGCGAGCTGTGCAGTAGCAGACTGCCCGTTTATGTTCTTCTGTCTTTTTCACATGTTTCCGTTTTGATTTAGACTTTGATATGGACATGAAATTTGTTGATAGCTGATATATCTTTTCAGTGGCTTTGAGTTGATGTGCAAATCTATTGTAGTTGATTTAATATGAATTTATGATGTTGATGTTGTTGCTGTTGTTGTCGTTAAGTTGTAAGTTGTTGTCTAAGTTGTTGAAGTTGTTGGTTGTTGTTGCATTGGTTACTGAGTCTATGCATAATCATTAAAGTTGGGGGCTTGATGCTCCGTTGAATGTATAATCATTCATATATAAGTTGGGGGCTTGATGCCCTGAGAGCCTATGCTCTATAAGTTGGGGGCTTGATGCCCTGAGAGCCTATGCTCTACAAGTTGGGGGCTTGATGCCTTGATTGGTACCACATGCATGTTGATGTCGTTGTTGTTGCGTTGTCAAGTTTGGTGCGTTGTTGATGCATTGTCGTTGTTGTCAAGTTGTCAAATAATTTAATGAGTTGTTATTGAAAAATTATGTGAAGTATTAACATTGTTAAATTGTTGTTGTTTATGTTGTTAAATTCTGTTGATGAATTATATACTTATTATTATTGAATGTGAATCTCACCCCTTCTGTTTGAATGTTGCCTCTATGTGGGTAACGTGCAGATAACCAGGTTTAGCTGTTGTCGTGAGTTAACTCTCTCACGCATCGTCTTAGGGTCGCTCTGATACGTAACGAGATGGAGATATTGCATCGTTTTCCATGTGTTACGTATTACTATGAATTATGTTGATGAACCGTTTGAGATGGAATTTTAATAAGTTGTTTATCTTGAGGCCGTAGTGCCATTTTGTTGAATAATTGAAATTTTTTCCGCTGCAATGTAATTTGAATTGTTGACAAGAGATGTTTGAATAAATAGTAATTTTACTCTATTTGTCTTTTAAAGTTGTGTGACATCCTGTTTAAGTTGAATACTCTGATTATTATGTACTATTTTACATGTTGGGAAAACGGGGTGTTACACTTCCCATTCTGAGGATCAAATCATTGGAAACAAAGACAGTCCCAGAAGAACAAGATCATACTTCAGACAAGAATAGTCTATGATAGGATTGTTATCAGTGATTGAACCCACTACAGTTGATGAAGCACTTTCAGATGATGGATGGATATTAATCAGTTTCAAAGAAATGATGTGTGGGATCTGGTACCCAAACCCCCTCAGAAGAACATTATTGAAACAAAATGGGTATTCAGAAACAAGCTGAATGAACAAGGTGAAGTAACCAGAAACAAAGCTAGACTTGTTGCACTAGGTTACAGTCAACAAGAAGGCATTGATTACACTGAAACATTTGCTCCAGTTGCAAGATTGGAAGCAATCAGGTTACTTCTATCCTATGTAGTTAATCATGACATACTATTATATCAAATGGATGTCAAGAGTGCATTTCTTAATGGTGTCATAGAAGAAGAAGTGTGTCAAGCAACCTCTTGGTTTTGAGGATCTTAAGCATCCTGACCATGTTTATAAACTTAAGAAATCACTATATGGCTTGAAACAAGCTCCCAGAGCTTGGTATGATAGACTAAGTAATTTCTTGATTAAAAATGATTTTAAAAGAGGTCAAGTTGACACAACACTCTTCAGAAGGACTCTTGAGAAAGACATTCTTGTTGTGCAGATATATGTTGATGATATAATATTTTGTTCTACTAATGCATCTCTTTACAAGGAATTCTCTAAGTTAATGCAGGATGAATTTGAAATGAGCATGATGGGAGAATTGAAGTTCTTCCTTGGCATTCAAATCAATCAATGTAAAGATCAAGTATATGTCCATCAAACAAAGTACACAAAGGAGCTTCTGAAGAAGTTCAAGCTGGAAGATTGTAAAGTGATGAACACTCCAATGCATCCAACCTGCACCTTAAGCAAAGAAGACACTAGATCAAAGGTAGATCAGAAGTTGTATAGAGGTATGATTGGTTCTTTGTTCTACCTCACTGCATAAAGGCCAGATATTTTATTCAGTGTATGCTTGTGTGCAATATTTCAGTCAGATCCTAGAGAATCTCATTTAACAGTTGTTAAGAGAATCTTCAGGTATCTGAAAGGAACAACTAATCTACGACTCTTTTATAGGAAATCCTTAGATTATAAGTTGGTTGGATTCTGTGATGCTGACTATGCTGGTGACAGGATTGAAAGAAAATCAACTAGTCGTAACTGTCAGTTCTTGGGAGAGAATATGATATCCTGGGCTAGCAAAAGACAAGCAACTATTGATATGTCTACAGCAGAAGCATAATACATTTCAGTTGCAAGTTGTTGTACACAACTACTCTAGATGAAACATCAGTTGGAAGATTATCAGATTAATGCTAACAGTATTCATATCTTTTGTGATAATACTGCTGCTATTTGTTTGTCAAGAGCCAAGCATATTGAAATCAAACACCATTATATTAGAGACTATGTTCAAAAAGGAATCTTGGATATACAATTCATTGATACTGAACATCAGTGGGCTGATATATTCACTAAACCTTTAACTGTTGAAAGATTTGATTTTATAAATAAAAATTTGAACATGCACTTTGTGTCTGATTGAAATTGCTTGCTCCTGAACTAGAAGTTAGGTTCTGAAGTCAGTTCAGAAGCTATGGTCCATCAGAAGCTCTTAACTGAGATTCTGAGGAAAATATGCTTCTGAAGATGACATCAACACTTTAACTTGAGTATCTGGATTTTGTGCTTCTGAATAGCAGAGTTAGTGGAATTGTTGGGGTTGCTTCTGGTAACACCTGTCCCACTAACTTGACAGTGCGTCTGAAGTTTGCTAACATGGCTTATTTGTATTGGTGTATGACTTTAGTGGGCTATGATGATGTTTATGCTTTGAATGTACTATTCTCGCGCCCCAACTGTCATTAATGTTGTGTTTGTTTGTTCCCTACAGAAATTCCAATCGTTTTTACTCAAAACACTTAGACAAATCACACACTACTCACTTCACTACCTACACTTTCTATTCTCAAACTGTTCTTTGTGAAGTAAACACATTCTTCCCCAAATCAAAAACTTAGAACCCTAAAAACTTCATCATCATCAATGGCATCTTCAAGCTCTGTTCCTGAATCAGCTATTCAAGATACAACTCAAGGAACTTCTATTCAGCAAGAAGTGCCTGCTTATGAAATTAGAGGGAGAACTATGTCACTAGAAGAATGGGAACTGACTGTTCAGGTGGAGAGACCCGTGGATTTTACATCTCTGTTGCACCATGGATGCGACATCAAAGGTTACTATCAGTGTTAGGACCTCATACCATACTTCAACATGCTCAATGGTCCAACCTACGAGAACCTTGTAAAGCACTTATGGGTAAGAGCCTCTGTTTTTGATAAACACGCTGCTAAGTTGGAAGAAGCGGAAAAAGTGTTGATTGATCCTACTCTGGAAGGTAAAACAAGAGAACAAATGGGCTTGGAACCATTTGTTGCTACTGAGATAAGGTCGAGCATTATGGGTGTACCAACCTTCATCAATCAAGACATCATTGCATACGTGATTGGAAGAACTTCTGAAGGAAACTTCAAAGATGGGTTGGACAACAACAAGAAGAGCCCTTGGAATGATACTGTTAATGAGACCATGTTTAACAGTAAGAAGAAAGGCTCCTACAACAACCTTTATATAGAGAAGAAGATGATGCTAAAGATACAAAATGAGGACCTGCTGCCCAAAGGAGGAGGTTCTGATCAACCATCTCTGTAGCACAGAGTGTTCCTGCACTTCTTCATCAAGAAGGAGAAAGCCAACGTGCCAAAATATATCTTCAAGCACATGATCAAGACTCTGAAGGAGAGTCAGCTAATCAAGAGAGCATAGATCCCCTATGGAAGATTAATTTCAGAGATTCTGAATCAAGGAGGATTTCTGAAGGCTCTAAGTGAAACAAGAGGCTTTACAGATGATATACTGGGCACAATCACTGGTAAAATCATCGATGGAAGCACTTTGGGGAACATGAGGCTAATCAAACAAAGAAGCAATCACAAAGATTGATACTGGCTTGAAGGAATCCAGAGTTTCTTCAAACCTCATGGAAGGATTTCCTCTTATCTGCAAGCATTATCCTCTGGATGTTCAACTGTACTTCATCCATGATCATCTACAAAGCACTAGAGAAGAAATCCAACTAGAAGATATTCCATATGAAATGTATGGTGGTGCTCTCAAAGTGGCTAAGAGCTGAAAGACAAAGAGGAATCCACTCTCAGAAGCTGAGTACTTGGAAGAAGCTTCTGAGCAACCAGCAAGGTAAGCTAAGAAGGCCAAGAAGGAAAAGGCTGATGAAGCAACTGGGTCTGGACTTCAAACCATTCAGGAAGAAGTCAAAGACGTTGCCATACTAAGGTTCTGGGTAAAAGGACCAGAAGTGGTACGGAAACTGCACCTTCACCATCTCAGCTTGCTAAACCTTCTGCTCCAAGAAGGACAAGGAAACCAGTTGTCAGGAAGCTGAAGTTAACTCCTGAAGCAGAAGAAGTAGAAGAAGCTACTAAGCTGGTCACAAGGGAGTTGAAGAGGAAGAAGACTGCAGAAGAAGCAACTATTCAGAAGGCTTTGGAGTTAGCAAAGCAGATTGAAGTTCCTGCTTCCAACATAGCAAGGGAAGATGCTGTTCAGGAAGTGATCAAGACTGCTGAGGTTGTGCAAGAGCTTGCAGCAACTGAAGCTGAAGGTCTGGCTATGGTGACTACAAAAGAAGCTCAAGAGGGAAACTCTGTTGCATCAGAAGCTCCTGGAAGTTCAGAAGATCCTAAAGGTAATCCTGAAACTTTACATACTAATGTTGATATAGTTGAAATATGATCTAGTTCATCCTTGGACTCTAGGTCTAACTCACCCTCATCATCATCATCAACCACATCATCTGATCTAGATGATATACCCCTCAGTAAAGTTTACTCCTCTCTTAACAAAGCTAAATCCCCTTCACCATCAACCAAGACCCAGAAAAAGGCTGTTAGTGATACATTTGTACCCATGTATCCAGTTATTGAAGCAAGTATAATAGATATGCAACAAAGGAAAATTGATTTATGCAAGAATCTACCTGCAAACCACCCATTACAACCACCTGTGATTGAACCTATTCAATCTATACCTGCTGCTGCAGAAGGTGAAGGTGATTGTGTAGGGACAGATCTTGCAAACACCAATGTATCATCATCTACCCCCAACTCTCCTACTCAAACTGCTGAACAATCCATAATCCCAAACTTAGAAAGTCACTATTTAGGAGAAATACCTAAACATCTATCCAACTCAGAAATAGCCTCTGACATAGCTTCTGATGAAGTTATGACAGATTGCCCCCAATGAACCAAACCAAGATATGACCTCAACAATACCAACCTTGACTCTGTTCTAATTCCTGAAATGTCTGTTCCTAACAACCTGCTTGTGAACAGAATGCATCTAACCTAACCACAAACAGCCAATCACCAACAACTAACACTCAAACTGACCCTGAAACCTACATAAATGACCAACCTTCATCATCTAACCTAGCTATCCAACCAGTAGTTGTAACACCCCGTATCCCAAAACATCGTAATAATAAGAAACATAATTAGAGTTATTCCACAAGCGGGCATTTCACACTGCTTTTCAAAATTTATTAAATAGAATATAAAACTATTTAAATACCAACAAAATCATTCTTATAAAATTCTGCAGCGGAAATATTATTTTAAAACCATCATCATTCAACTACAACAAATCCTTGGCACAAAGGCCTCAACAATTAATATATTATTCAACAATTAATAATCCAACAACTAGGTTCAACATTTGATACATAAGGAATGAAAGAAATAAAACAACGAATTTCCCATCCCGTTACGTATCAGAGCCCTAAGACACATGAGCCAACATCCTACTAGCCTTCATTACCTGCAAGTTACCCATACGAAGGGCAACATTTTCAAGCAGAAGGGGTGAGTTTCACAATAAAAAATAATATATATAATTAATTCATCAACTTGAATTAAAAACAACAACAGCACAACAACAAGTATCATCAAGTCCATACATATAGGGCATCAACATCTATCAACAATAACTACTTCATTTATATTAGAATTATAACAACAACACCAGTGGCGACAGCTCACCAACAACAACCTCGACATCAACGACTACCCAACGACAACTCACTCTGACAACAACAATGCAACGACATCAACAACAAATGCAATATGCATGTGGTACCATTTTACGCGCGTTGAATGACAAGCATTCCAGGGCATGAGCCCTCAACAGTTGGATGGTTAAAGCATCCCAGGGCATGAGCCCTCAACAGGTGAATGACTAGCATTCCAGGGCATGAGCCCTCAACGGTTGAATGATTAACATTCCAGGGCATGAGCCCCCAACGATGCATGAGTATGAAAGACTCAGTGGTGTATATCAGCATACAACTCAACGACAACAACAACGACAACGACAACAACAATTGTGCCTAAATTATTTATGACACACTCCACAACTTAGACAATCAACGACTTAGCAACTTGGATGACAGTAACAACAATGTTAACAACAAAGACAACCTTAGCAACTTATGCATCAACACAACTTTCGTACAACAACTTGGATGGCATAACGTCATAATATTATACATCATACAATATTCACATAATATATTCCAACATATCAACCACAATAGCAACATATACATTAATCAATTACATTCATATCAAAGTCCAAAACATCCTTCAAAAGCAAATCAAGTTTGATCAATAAGACATAAGCCAAATACTCATAAAACACCTCAACTAAATCCGTAATACTTAAGTTTGAAGTTGGGAAACCAACCATAAGTTTTTGGACTAACTTGGGACTAGTTATGTTAAGTTTTCTTAAAGTTTTCTTGAGACCCACTTGGACTATTTTCATCATAACTCAAAATCTAAAAATCATTTTCAAGTCCAACCAAGGCCATTAGAAATCTAACACAATTATCTACAACTTTCATGTTTACGTCAAAAGCCAATTCAAAACAAAAATGGGTGAAAAAGTATGAAAAACGTGAAAACAGAAGTCCTTCCAGCACGCACGAAAACAGAAAGTTGGCATGGCCTGTGCTAAATCACGCACGGCCGTGCTCAGCTGGGAGCACAAGTTTTACGTTTTTCTTTTCCGGTTTCACCATTTCGCGCGTAAAAATCAAACCGTTAAGCGAATTTCAGTGCCGTTTTCGCCTACACGCTCCTGACACTTACCTCTATCATAATCTACAGAAAAAAATTCAAGTTTCCACCTCCCAAAATCGATTTCCCAAACCTCACATAAACACTTGTTTGTAAAACATTCAAACACCGACTTTCCAAGTGAAAATCCCATTCTTCATCAACCTAACCCAAAAATTGATCAGGAATCACTGCATATATGTACTCTATGACTTAAACATCACTTTTCTACACCAATTACATGAAATTCGTACAGTTTCTACCATTTTGATTAAACTTAACCTAATTCCCAAAATCCCAAGAACACCATTTTCAATTCAATTTCAGAAATCATATACATATTATTAATTGAAAGTTAGCCTCACCCTTACCTGATTAGATGAACAACAACAAGCTACAACAATTCAATCCTCTTGGCTAATTCCCCCTTTGTTCTTGGTTCTCCCTTTTTCTCCTAAAACTAGTTCTCTTTTGTTTTTACGTGAAACTGTTTTTCTTACTGACCTTCTATTTCCTTAACTTCTTTTATTTATTTCACTTAACTCCCATAACTACTAATAATTTACAATAACTCCCCACATTTTCAAATAACTATTATTTTCTCCTATTTCACTTAAATAATAAAAATAATCACTAATTATCATATAATAGTAACAATAATCATTTAATCAAATATCACACACCACATATCCACATAAATCATCTAAAAATCAAATAAAATATTCAAAAGCAACAAAAATAATAAAATAAAAACTAGAGCGTTACAGTAGCCCCTGCTAAGACAAATGTCCCCTCTCCACCCACCTTATTCCTACATTCAACTATATTGGCAAATGTATGTGAATGTATCTTTCAGGAGCTGAACCATCTTGTTCAAGTAAGGAACAACCTCACTCATGAGGATAGTTATGAAAAGATGTGAACCAGACTAAAGGATAGAGTGGAATTTGTTTTGTCAGAGCTGCAGAGATCATGCTTTGATGCACAAGAGTTTCCTCAGGCACAGCTCCAAGAATGGCTGAAGGGAGTGGTTTCTAATTTGCATGATGTCAAGATTCTCAAAACCTGGGTAAAAACTCCTCTATGCCTTGAAGTAAAGTCTGTTATTCCATCAAGAATTCATCCAAGAGAGCTAAATTTGGATTGGTTAACCAAGCTTAACTTCAAGGAAGCATCTTCTGAAATGGCTCTTCTGCAAAGGAATACTCTTATGGAGAAAGAGAATCATCAGCTGAAGAAAGAGCTTCTAGAGCAGAAGTTGATGCTACTGGAGTACAAGACTGCATCTGAAGCTCAAGTAGAGGAAGCAAGAATCAGAGAAGAGAAGCTTATCAAGAGCAATGAAGATTTTAAGAAGGAAATGAAGCAAGAGATGAATCAGATGAAGCAACTAATGGAGATGATGCTCCAAAAACAAGCCCAGCCTTAGTTGCATACCCTAGCTTTCTTTATTGTCATTTGTTTATCTTCATTTGTTGGTTCTGAACTTATTTATGCTTCTGTATAACTGATTTTAGCTTGTTTGTTCTACTCTGATTAGTACTTCTGAACATTTTGTGCTAACATATTGATTGCTTATGAACTGATTTTTTGCTCTGATCCTATATATTCATATTCTCACTTTTTTTTTCTCACCTCTTCTTTTTGTTTTATTATTTAAACTTTTTGTTAATGACAAAAGGGGGAGTAGTAGATAGTATTTAAAGGCTCTAAGCCCCATTAATTTAATTTCCAATAATTTAAATTAATAGGACCTTGTTATCGCGATTTTCGGGTGTCAAGTCATTAATTAGGCTTGAACCTTTCAATCATTGATATCTCTATTTTTTTTGGGGAAGGGTAAAATTGAGAAAACCCTTAGAAATTCTAAGTTCGGGGCAATTTTCGCTACGGGAAGGTGTTAGGCACCCATAACGACTATAGTACTCTATAGGAGCCGTTTTTTTCTAGATTTATGTTTACGCTTTATTTTTAATGCTATTTATTGAAAAGGTTGTTTTTAAGAATGGGGGGAAAGAAGTGTTTGGATTTTATTTTTATTGGACTTGGAGAGGTTTTGACCTCTTGCCTACATACCCTTTTAAGGGATCAAACTCCATGTAGTTCTCTCTCAAAAAATATCTTTGTGAGTTTTGATTGATTTTAATTTTCGAAAATGGTTTTGAAGAAGAGAAAGAGGCCGTAAAGGCTTGAGAAAAAAGAAAATGTGAGGTTGGCTCAATTATTTAGAAAAAGGTCTAAGTAAGAATTATTTTCATTAGCATTTGATTAAGAAAAAAAAAAAAATACAATGGAGTTTTGACTCCAAGGTTTATTGAAAAAAATGTTTTCAAGTGATGAAATTGTTAATGTTTCAAAAAAAGGTTTTTCTAAGTTTCGCGCTTCCTAAACATACATCTAACGGTAAATCATACAACGTGTGTGCGTGTCGGTGCTTGTGTCGGTGTACATCATTATAGTGTCCATTGTCCTTTACATTGACCCTAGTTTACATTCTATGGTCTTGCAAGAAATAAAATAAAGGAATAGCTACCTAAGAATTAGAAAATTGAATAAAACCTAGACTAAAGGATGAAGATGAGGTGGAATGCTCAATGTGTGTATGAAACATAGAACAAAATGGTTAGTAAAGCAAGATGAAATGATAGTATATATGTTAAACTAATTGACATAGAAAAGTAATAGCAAAGTGTAAAAAGTGGAAAGAAAAATGCATGTGAACTAATATTACCTACAAAGCAAGAAACTAATAAGTAAAACATTGCAAAAGTTAGGAGCTAACATATAAGCTTGTAAAGTAGCCAATCAAAAGCTAAGCTAACAAAATTAGAAGCTAACGATTAACATTGCAAGGTGACTAACCAAATGGACTTAAACTAACACTATTGGAAACTAACAATTACCATTGCAAAATTGTGAACAAAAATCAAGCTTAACAAATTTGGAAATATTGCAAACTTGGAATCATGAATCAAACTAAACAAAGTTGGAAACAATGCAAAAATTGGAAACAAGAATTAAACTAAACAAAGTTGGAAACAATGCAAAATTGGAATCAAGAATCAAACTAAACAAAGTTGCAAAATAATACAAAATTGGAGTCAAGAATCAAACTAAACAAAGTTGCAAAATAAAACAAAATTGGAGTTTAGCAAAATTAGGAATATTACAAAAGCATCAAACTTAACAAGATTGAATGAGCTATCATGAAATCAGAGGTAAATCATGGAATCAAATGCCAAGCACCAAAATCTTATGACAAGGATTTGGATTAAAAACCATGCACGAAAATTCACAAAAAAACACAAAATATACCAATCAAATGAGAAATTAACACCTATCATTTTTATCAATTTTCAACATGTAAAAATATCCCAAAAATAGTCACAAACATGCCAAGAACACGCAGTAATTTTTCGGAATTTTTGTAAAAAAGGTAGAGTGCACAGGGGGTCCAAATAGTGAGACTGGGGGTGAATAAAGCAAGAAAGATCAAAAACTGGAAAGAAAACCAAAAGCCCAAGGTTGCCCGGCCCAAACCCACGCTGGTTGGTGGATCCGGATCCCCAGAACACATCAGGGGCGTTGGATTGATCTGGATCCAATAGGATCTAGATCTAAAGGTCGAGGACGTGGGGCGCTGGATCGGGTCAGAACCCACCCGGTCCAGCGCCTTATATAAAAGGTTATAACCCGGTTTCCCTCATTTTTCTTCCTCTCTTCTCTCTACCTCTCTTCTCCGTTCGTCTTTCTCTCTTATCTGGTTCAAAACCCTAACCCTAACTTTCACAATCCAACCCGGAACGACATGAATCATAGCTTAAAAGCTTCGTCTTGTTATTCTAATCATGAATCTACCACTGAAAATCACATGCATCAACGGAATTGGTGTAGATCTTGAAGTTTTGTTTACGGTTTCGAACGGTTTTGGTTCTTGTGTTTTTGATTCAAATCTCTTTCAAACGAGTTTGTTTATGGATTCGTTGGTTTACAATGATTGATATTCATTGTAAGCCTTGGAATCTTTACGGTTTTCTGGAAAATTTTAGGGTTTTTATGATTTTGAACCAAAACTCTTCGAAACCTCAACGGATTTACATCAATTGGGAATCGTTGTTGTTCTTGAGTATGAAGAGGTAAGTTTTTTTGATTTTTCACCTGGCTTTATTTGGAGATTTGATTTGAATCTTCAGAACTCCTTGGTTTGATTCTGTTTTTCACTGATTCTTCTTGAAATCCGGAAATAAACCGGTGATTCTTCTTCTTCCTCTTTGCCGGTTCAAAACCTTTGAATTCTTTACCTTCTTCTTCTCAAACTCTTCCTCTGTGATCGCGTTGGATTCGCCACTTTCAGCGGTGGATTCACGCTTGAATTGTAGAGAAAACGGTTCATTGATGATGATTCAATGATGAATCTCTGAGAACTGAGGTGAATTTCACTGCATTGCACTTGAATTTGATTCTGGAAAATTAGGGTTTGTTCTTCGTGTTCTTGAGCTTTTTCTGAGTTTGTTGTGATTTTGATCTAACTGAAAGGAGAGAGAAGAATTGACTCTGTTTATGACTTGGCACCGATTCTATGGCTCTGATCCTGACTTCTACAGTGGCTGGCCTTATATAGGCCGCCATGTGGCCTTTGATCCAATGAGATCGTGAGATGTGGACTGGACTAGCTTGCATGGCACTTGGACTAAATTCTGACTTTTGGACCTTTCTGCAAAAAACAAAACTAAAGGACTGATCTGCAAATAAGAAAACAAATAAAGAAAAGAGTAAAGCTGGACTAATCTGAAATTAAAAAAGAATTGGACTGACTTGCAAAAAATAAAGTTTGGACTAATTTGCAATTAAAAATAAAATTTGGGTAAAAAAGGGTAATTTTGAAAACAACGTAAAGTGAAACAGTTAAAAACGACAAAATGGACTAAAACGAACACACTACCAAAATGAGGTATTTTAAAATACCTCTCAGCCAAAAAATTATTTGACGTGAAAAGACCAAAATGCCCCTGAGGACTAAAACGACTCAGACTGACTCAGACTAAATTAGATGCAATGCTGAGATTATTTTTGGACAGAAATTGATTGACGATTCATGCAGACAAGTTGAAAAGACTCGAAGACAAATTGTAGGGACTAAAAAATGGGTTCCACTGCAAGAAATGACCAAAATACCCTTTTGTATGATTTTATGCAAAGATGATGGAATAAAATGCAGGAAAATATGCAATGGTTTTAGAAACCCTTTTTAAGGACTTGTAATGCAAGAAAACATTTTGGATGATTTTAAATGCAAGAAAATTAGAGACGGAAACAATAAAATGTGCGGTTGAAACACAGTAGAAAACTGTAAAATAGACATAGTGAATTTGAAATAATCAGAAGTAACCAGTAAAAAGAAAGAAATTTGAAGGAGTAGTTTTTAGGTCCAAAATGAGGGTATAACAGCTGCCCCTATTTAAGTTTCTTCGTCTGGAAGGGTCAAGAGACGGAGTCTTTGGCTTGACGGGACGAAGACACTTAAATATCGACATTTGCACTGATTTTGGGCGTAAAAACACGTTTGTAAATGTCATGCATGCCATGCAACACTTGAACTATGAATGCGAGACAAAACTGAGAGTTGAGTTTAACAAAATATGCCGTATCCATTGTGGGATTGGTAGACATTGACAGAATAGCAAATAACAGGGTATGTCGTATCCATTGCGGGACTGATAGACATTAACAAGAAAGCAGATAACAAGGTTTACTGGAGAAACAAACATCAAATTGACAAGTGCAAGTTGTTCTTTTGGCTTGAACTGGGAACTTGACCGAGACCATTGACAAGGGGATGAGCACAAGCTGTTCTTGTATTTGAACTGGCCGCTTGGCTGATAACAGACACAAAAAGCATAGGTACAAGCTGTTCTTGGCTGCGAACTAGTCACTTGACCGATAACAAGAATGAAAGCAAATTGACAGGTACAAGTTGCTCTTGGCTGCGAACTAGTCACTTGACCGACAACAAAAATGAATCGACAGGCGCAAGCTGTTCTTGGATGCGAACTAGTCACTTGGCCGATAACAAGGATAAATTGACAGGCACAAGCTGTTCTTGGATGCGAACTGGTCACTTGGCCGTTAACAAGGATAAATTGACAAGCACAAGTTGTTCTTGGATGCGAACTGGTCACTTGGCCGTTAACGGGAACAAATTGTATCGCAAAACAAATTGAAATTGGCTGACATGACTGCAGGAGCTTGAATTTGACAGGACTGTCGAAGTTTGGTATTGATGTGACCATATAACCTTGAAATTAACATGACAATAGAAGTTTGAGATTAACGTGATGGTAGAGGTTTGAAATTGACATGATTGATTTTGACAGAGATTAACATAGGAATTGAAAATGCAGATATGTATGAACAGTGTGACAATTTTATCGGATGCATGAGCATATAGGATGCATGATTATGCATGTATGAATGCTTTGAAGTGCATGATGGTTGACAACTTGCAGACACGACTTCATAGACGTAGACAGAATCTTGGAATATTGGGCACGTAATGGCTCGTGCTCTAACATATACTTGTGAAAGTCCTCCTTTGGGGATGCCGTCGTTGAAAGACGCATCATGACCATTGCTGAGGGCAGGGAGCTATATTCCATTCATAAACTTGTAGAGTGTAGAACCCTTTTGATGGTACCGTCACCATTGGGTGCCTTAATGTTGCGCACATCTTGGATATCGCATCTGTGGTCAATGCTTTATTTGCATGTTTGCTTTTATTTTCTGTTTTCTCATCATCCCATTTTTGCCTGGATCGCCCTTTCAGGTTTTCAATCCACCGGGGAATAAATTCTTTCCATTGCCCCTGTTTTTGCTTGAATTGCCTTTGGAAGGTTGTCAATCCATCGGGGTGCTCATTTTTGCCTAAGCCGCCCTTTCGGGTTTTCAGCTTAGCGAGCTTATTCATTTTCATGCTTTTCATTCTGTTTTTTTTCATTCTTGCCATTGACCACAGACCGTACTGGGGAGAGAGTCTGCTGGCAACTTGTATTGAAATGGACATCGACACACATTTGTTCATGCATGTTTCGTTTGAATGCACCTAGTTGCTCAGGTTTGTTTTCAAAGTACACACAAAAATTTTCAATTTTCAAAATGTTTGTTTCAGACATTGTCATTATTACAATAGAAAGAAGATGTTTTTTTATAAGGCCTTGAAAGTAGAATGAAGAAATAGAGCTTCAAACAAAAGCATAGGCTCAAATCGACGTATAAGAGTGGTAGTCAGCCAAAGGCATGACTTCACGGATTTACAAAGCTTGGAAAATGGTAATTTTATGGGTTGGTGGTACATTGAACACAATAATCACTACAGTTCCCAGAAATTTTGAATTCACAAGTGCAGAAGCTTCTGATGAGAATGACCAATTATAGTCAATTGTCTTTCGTTTCAATCTCATTTTTGCATGAACCGCCCTTCCGGGTTTTCGGCTCTTCGAGACGCTCATTTTTGCCTGAGTTATGTGTAACCCAAGCGAGCTTTTTCACATTTATTTTTTTTTGTCCCTTATTTTGCCTGGACCGCCCTTTCGGGTTTTCGATCCACCGGGAAGCGCATTTTTGCCTAGGCCGCCCTTTCGGGTTTTTGACCTACCACGCTATTCTTTTCATATATCTAGACAAAGTATCTCTTGTCTATATCGGCATTCACAGGGTTTGGGAGTTCTACACCATCCATGTGTGTAAGAATCAAAGCACCGCCGGAGAAGGCCTTCTTGACGACATAAGGTCCCTCGTAGTTAGGCGTCCATTTGCCCCTTGGGTCAGGTTGCTGGCTTACTCTTCTTTTCAAAACAAGCTCACCTTCCTTGAATTCCCGAGGACAGACTTTCTTGTCAAAAGCAGTTTTCATTCTTGTTTGATACAGCCGTCCACGAGCCAAAGCATCCAGACGTCTCTCTTCAATTAAATTTAACTGATCATACCGGCTCTGGAACCATTCAGCTTCAGACAATTTTGCTTCCATGATCACGCGGAGAGACGGGATTTCTACTTCCAAGGGGAGAACTGCTTCCATACCATATACAAGGGAGAAAGGCGTTGCCCCGGTCGAACTGCGTACTGTAGTGTGATAGCCGTGCAGAGCATAAGGCAGCATCTCATGCCAGTCTTTGTATGTAGTTACCATCTTCTGCACGATCTTCTTGATATTCTTATTGGCCGCCTCAACTGCGCCATTCATCTGGGGCCTGTAAGGAGAGGAATTGTGATGCTCAATCTTGAATTTCTCACACAGGGCCTGCACCATGTCATTGTTCAGATTGGTACCATTGTCAGTAATAATCTTGCTGGGAACACCATATCGACAGATGATGTTGTTTTTGATGAACTTGACCACCACTTGCTTGGTTACATTGGCATAAGATGCAGCTTCGACCCATTTGGTGAAGTAGTCGATTGCTACCAGAATGAAACGGTGCCCGTTCGAAGCCTTTGGTTGAATTCTCCCAATCATGTCAATGCCCCACATAGAGAAAGGCCATGGAGAGGAAATAACATTGAGGGCATGCGGGGGCACATGGATTTTATCAACATAGACTTGACATTTGTGACATTTCCTGGCATATTGGTAGCAATCGTGTTCCATGGACATCCAATAGTAGCCTGCCCTTAACAATTTTCTAGACATGGTATGCCTCGAAGCATGGGTCCCAAAAGTACCATCGTGCATCAGTTGCTCTGCTTCACGTTCATCCACACATCTCGACAACATCATATCGAAATTCCTTTTGTACAGAACATCACCATCTAACAGGAACTTGCTAGCCAATCTGCGCAGGGTCTTCTTGTCTTTGTTGGAAGCACTTGGCGGGTATTCGCGGCTTTGCAGAAACTTCTTGATATCATGATACCAGGGTCTGCTGTCGACTGCATCCGAATCCGCTTGCACAATTACATCACCGATAGAAAACACATGAGAAGGCCGGTCAAGGCGTTGCACTTTGATTACTGGCACGTGGTTCCAATGGTTCACTTGAAACATGGAGGATAAAGTAGCAAGAGCATCGGCCATTTGATTTTCCTCACGGGGATATGGTGCAATTCGACCTTTGTAAAGTACGTCAGCAGGCGCCTCACATAGTCACGGTAAGGGATCAGATTGGCATGATGGGTCTCCCATTCTCCCATTATCTGGTTAATAACAAGTGCAGAATCTCCATAGATGTCAAGATGCTTGATTCTCATATCGATTGCTTCCTCAATCCCTAAGATGCATGCTTCGTATTCAGCCATGTTGTTTGTGCATTCAAATACAATCCGGGCGGTAAAAGGAATATGATGCCCCTGCGGAGATACAATCACTGCGCCAATTCCTTTGCCGTAAGCATTAACAGCACCGTCGAAGACCAATCCCCACCTGCTATTAGGGTCCGGGCCTTCACCAATCAACGGTTCTTCACAGTCTCTTGACTTCAAGTACATGACCTCTTCGTCGGGGAAATCGAACTTAATGGGCTGATAGTCATTCAGTGGCTGGTAAGCGAGGTGATCAGCTATAACACTTCCTCTGACGGCTTTTTGGGCTTTGAACACAATATCATATTCAGACAACAGCATTTGCCAGCGCACAATCTTTCCAGTGACTACAGGCTTCTCAAAGATGTATTTAATCGGGTCCATCCTGGATATCAACCAAGTTGTATGGTTCATCAAGTAGTGACGCAGGCGTTTGGCAGCCCAGGCTAAAGCACAACAAGTCTTTTCGAGCATCTTGTACCGAGTCTCACAGTCAGTGAATTTCTTGCTCAGATAGTAGATAACATGTTCTTTCTTTCCAGTCTCGTCCCGTTGACCGAGCACACATCCCATGGATTCATCTAACACTGACAGATACATAATCAACGGCCTTCCTTCCACGGGCGGGACAAGGATGGGTGGCTCTAGCAAATAGTCTTTGATGCTGTCAAAAGCTTCCTGGCATTCATCGTTCCACACAATGGGTTGATTATTCCTGAGTAGCTTGAAGATTGGCCCACAAGTCGCGGTCATGTGAGATATGAATCGGGAGATATAATTCAGACGTCCGAGGAAACCTCTAACTTGTTTCTCAGTCTGCGGGGCCGGCATCTCGCGAATTGCTCGGACTTTGTCAGGATCTACTTCAATGCCTCTTTGGCTGACAATGAAACCTAGCAGCTTCCCGGATCTAACACCGAACGTACACTTGTTGGGATTCAGCCGAAGCTTGTACCTTCTCAATCTTTCGAACATCTTTGCCAAATATTCAACATGTTGCTCCTCATCGCTTGACTTGACAATCATGTCGTCCACATACATCTTGACTTCTTTGTGAATCATATCGTGGAACAACGTGGTCATCCCCCTCTGATAGGTGGCACCAACATTTATCAGACCGAACGGCATCGCTTTGCAACAGAAAGTTCCCCACGGAGTGATGAACGATGTCTTTTCCCTGTCTCTGGGTGACATCTTGATTTGATTGTATCCAGAGAAACCATCCATGAAGGAGAACACCTTGCACTGAGCAGTATTATCAACAAGCACGTCAATATGGGGCAGCGGGAAATTGTCTTTCAGACTGGCTTTATTCAAATCCCTATAATCAACACACATCCAAACTTTGCCATCCTTCTTCGGTACAGGCACAATATTAGCAACCCACTCGGGATACTCAACTGTCATGAGGAAACCTGCATCAATCTGCTTCTGTACTTCACCCTTAATCTTGAGAGCCATGTCAGGACAAGTTCTTCTCAGCTTTTGTCTAACAGGGGGACATTCTGGCTTTGTTGGTATCCGGTGTTCTACGATCTAGGGATCCAAACCCGGCATATCTTCATACGACCATGCAAAAATATCTGAATACTCTCGGAGAAGTTGGAAGATCCTCTTCTTAACCCCCTCTTCCAGTGCAGCACCAACCTTGATCTCTCGCTTATTGTCATCAGTACCCAAGTTAACCAACTCAATCTCTTCCTGGTGAGGCTGAATGGCTTTCTCCTCTTGTTCAAGTAGTCGAGTGATCTCATCTGGTATATCGTCATCCTTCTCATCTTCGGCTCCGAACATCGGGGATTCAAAAGTTGGAGGGACCGTAGGGTCACTGTGTTCAACGGGTTTATTATGGTTCAATCTGCGTGATATGGTTGGACGATTTTTTAGAAAAGATTTTTCATGCAGATCTTTGAAATTAATAAGAAAATGCAGACGTTTTGGTTTTTTCTGGCATTACCATCATTTCCAAGGGAAAAAGCATTAAGAAGAAGAAAAAAAAAACAGTCGTGAAAGAAACGACAATTTTTATTAATAATGGCAATGCCGAAACAAACATGCCCCTACAAAAATATCACTTTCGCTTTGGGCAAAGCGAAAAGATGGTTATTTTGAAAAAACAAAGACCTAAGCAACAAGACACATTACTCGGAATCATGCATGATCAACGGAAGGTCAATGACATTCCAATTCTTCGTAGTGCCTCCTGATATAACAAACACGGGCCTAGACCCACTTCCAGTAGCACCCTTAGTAATTGCATTGGTGAATCCTGCACTGTAGAACGTCCCTGTAGATACTCCTGATGTTGGGGAGAAACCAAGACCTTCTTTGCGCTTATTCTCAAGTAGTTGTATTAACTGGCCCCAACCGGCAGCCTGTCCCTCTTGGACAGCCTTCTGCGCGTCCTTCAAAGAAGCCATAGCGACACCGACCTTCTTGGGCTCTGTACCTTCAACAGTCAAACCTTGAAATGCAGTCCCTTCAGCAGACCCTGCTTTAATACAAGAGAACGATGACAATTGACTGACCAAGTATGCTTCTTCTCCATGTACAGTAACAAGCTTACCATTCCTCACAAATTTCAGCTTTTGATGAAGAGTGGAGGTGACCGCGCCGGCCTCATGTATCCACGGCCTTCCGAGGAGACAACTATAGGAAGCATCGATGTCCATGACTTGGAAAGTGATTAGGAATGTTTCAGGGCCAATAGTCATAGGAAGATCCACTTCTCCGAGAACGTTCTTGCGGGATCCGTCAAAGGCTTTGACCAAAAAAGTGCTTCTCCTCAAAGGGACCTCTCGATAGCTTATCTGGTCCAGAGTTGACTTGGGCATTACATTCAGAGACGAGCCGGTATCTACTAATACGTTGGACAGCATGTCAGTCTTGCAATTCATAGAGATGTGTAGGGCCAATTTGTGATGCTTCCCTGCTTCGGGGAGCTCGTCTTCACTAAACCAGAGATTACTGCAAGCGGTGATATTTCCCACTATACCACCAAACTGATCCACTGTGACCTCATGATCAACATACGCCTGCTCCAATACTTTTAGCAAGATATTCCTGTGGGCTTCAGAGCTCAGGAGCAAGGATAAGATAGATATCTTTGACGGGGTTTGCAACAGCTGATCCACGATCTTGTAGTCACTTCTCTTGATTATCTTCAGGATTTCGTCCAAATTAGAATCTTCAATAGACTGACCTGGCCGGCTAACATATTTAGCAACAGGAGGAACTGGAAGTGGAGTTGTTTTGTCAACCGGAGCCATGGTGGGCGCAACAGTCTTCTTTTGAAACAAAGGGGGACGGACTCTACCGGTTCTCAGAGTCGTCGTCTCTTCGACGATGTTGCTTACTACAGCTGGGGATACCAGAGGTACTTCTACCCCGTTCTCAATCATGGTTGCATTGTACTTGTAGGAAACGGCCTTTGTGGAAACAAAGGGCACTGGCCTAGGTAGCCTTATCACTAGAGGTTCAACATTCTCTTTCGGAGGCGTGCTCCTAATGGGGGTATCATGGAAGACTGGCATAATCACACAAACGTCGCTGGCCATCAGATAGTTATCATTCATCAGACTCTGGATGTCGTTCTGAACCATGTCACAACCCATAGGATTCTGAAGACATTCGTTACAAGTAGCATGGTCATGGTTAAACAAAGAAGCTTGGCACATCTTGACATGCAGCGGTACTAGAGGAGTTGCAACATTACGAACATCAAGGCGGGGAGTTTCTTCATATGCTTCGATCATGTTCACAGCAGCATGATTTGGGAGCGGATTATCGAGCACATGCGGGACATTGTTCTCGAAAGACAACTTTCCTTGGTCTATCAGTTTCTTCACAATATACTTCAAAGCGTAACATCCTTCCACATCGTGGCCCAGAGCGCATTGATGAAAATCGCACCTGAGGTCAGAACGAAACCGGGGAGGTAACGGGTTGGGCGGAGGCTTGCCGGGACTGGTTGTGCAGTACCCTTTGTGCAGCAGAGTTGGAAGCAATTCGGCATATGGCATTGGTATCGGAGGGAAAGATGGTCTGGCCTGAGGACCTTGTTGTTGTTGTGGTTGTTGTTGAACTGGTGGCTGCTGTTGTACTTGCTGAGCAATAGCGTTGACAGGGACTTGAGGCTGGCCCGGTGGTAGAGGATAATGATGGTAGAATGGTGGAAAAAACGGATGTTGGGCGTATTGCATGTATTGGTACGGCAGAGGTAGTTGAGTAGCATTGATGGGGGCAACGGTGGCCATGGATTGATTGTTCTCGGTAGATACCATCCCGACTTCTGTCTCCTTCTTCTTGTGATGGCCATTGCCATACTTCTTTGGTGCATTTGTGGAGGATTCACCCTTTTCGAACACAATGATACCCTCTCTGACAGCTTCTTCTAGGCGGGTTACCATGGTGACCATCTCGGAGAAGTTACTCGGAGCAGCAATGATCATCCTTTCAACATAGTCTGAGTCATTTCTTCTTCATCCAGGGCAGGGGTAATACGGGCAGCTGCCCCCCTCCACCTTTGTGCATATTCGCGGAAGCTTTCATCTTTCTTCTGGAAGAGGGATATGAGAAATGCCTTGTTCGGCTTCAATCTGGTGCAATTCTATGATCCGGTCTTCCGTTGCTTCACTTTCCCGGATTTCCAGTTAGTTCCTACACTTGAGTTTTCCATTAAACTGGCTTGGAAGCAGTGAATCATGAGCGAATCATTGTCTGAGTAGTTAGCCATTTTCCGGACGTATTTGATGATATGATTCTGGGGACAAGGTAGCCCATTGTATCGGTCAAACTCTGGGACTTTGAACTTTTTAGGAACATCTACCCTTGGCACTAAGCAGAGATCGTGAGTCTTGACAAGATCACCACTTCCACGGTTAGCTTTGATTTCACGACGGAGTTCTTTAGCAAGTTCCTCCATCCTTTCTTGCATAGTTCCGATCATGGGAGACTTCCCATGGTAAGTATCGGTGTTGGTATCCTGAGGCATGGAATGTACGATTGGGTCAGTGAAAACGGTTGTCTGAGGCAGAGTAGTGTGGAGAGAGGCATGCTCTGGGATGGGGATTTGGTCACCATTGGTAGCGCCAGAAATACCCGCTGCAGTATTAGGAGCAAAGAAAGGTGGGAGTCCATAAGGGCGTCCCCTCGGCATAGCAAAGCGGTCATCAAGAGATGCGGTTAGAATCGCTTCAGCAGTTGTCTGAGCGGATGAAGCTGGTTGTTCCTGGGCAGCCAACAGAGCAGTCATAACGTCATGAGCCTTAGCCAACTCTTCCCTCAGAGAAGCCAATTCGGTACGGAGCTGTGCATTTTCTTATTCCATAGCTACCTGATTCCTTCTTCTGTATTGTCTAGTCTGATGTACTCTGGTAGGTTGATCGATCTTTCGAGCACGAGCCACTTTTCAAACTGCGGCAGAAGGACCAGGAGGCAATGAGCACTTGGAAGTTTTTCGTGACCGATGAATGATGCATATGATGCATGATATGTATAAATGCAGATGCAAAAATGACTTATTTTGGTTATCGAAAGGATTTCTTAGACAAATTAGAAATCTTGTAAACATTATTAGGAAAAATGAAGAGACTAGAAAGCTGTCGAGATAAATCGTTTTGAAATGTCAAGCCAAGGGGAGTGGGCTTCAAAACATAATACAAACAACATAATCATCTAAGCCTATGGAGTGACAGGGTAGTCCTCAGAAACAGACTCCGGAGCCGAACTGCAATATCTGGCATAGAATTCCCGACGACCTCTAGCTCTCTTGGAATCCCTCATAAGCAGATCATCTTTTTCCTCAAGCTCCTTCCTAGCTTTTGCTAGCTCTCTTTTCAACATTCGATTCTCATGATCCTTCTACTCATCTCTACCGTCCAAAGTCAAGATCAGGTTCTCAGCTTCATTGTATCGGGCTTTCCATGCTCGCTTTTCCTGACTCTCCATAGCTAGATGCTCCTGATACATCTCCTGGGTTGCAGGAAGCAAAGGTAATGGCCTGGACGGAACAGATGCAGACACATGTCTCATAGCAGAATAAGGCATGCCAATCTCTTTGGTTCGATCTATCACCCACTGAGTATAGGCCTCATGAGCGATACCGGATCTCACGCCCAAATGCTTCACATCTTTCCTTCGAATCTTAGACCAAGCATCTATAAAAGCTTTCCTTTGCCTGGCGGGGGCATTGGAATAGTAAAAGAACTCCTAGGATGTGAGATTTGGTAATGAGATTCTTGGACACATCGAAAGTCTTGAGATAAAGATCCTTAGCAATCACCAGAGGAGCAAGAGGAGATCCGGGACCCGTGAAAGGTGTCCCCTCGGCTACAGGTAAACCCAACAAACTAGAATAAGCCTCAAGTGTAGGAACTAACTGGAAATCCGGGAAAGTGAAGCAACGGAAGACCGGATCATAGAATTGCACCAGAGTGTGCACCAACTTCTCTTCCACACTAGTTCGGAGAATAGTAAGCAAACCACCGTATCGGAGACGAAAGCCAGTCGGATTCTCGACCTTGAGTGCCAACTCCCTTAAGCTAGCCAAATCAACTTCCTTGAATTTGTAAGACTTAGTCTTCTTCATACCTGGAATGTTTACAAAGTTTTTAATTTGTCTAGACCTTTCGATAAATGCATGAAAAAGATTTATGCATGAATGCATGTATGCATGATTTTGTTTAAAGTAAGCACGGTGGGTTAAGGTTCACAGTTGCGGAGTTGCAGGTGGACACGGTGTCCGGTGAAACTAGGGTTTTGATAGTAGTAACCATGGTTCTAATAAAGTTCCCAAACTGCAACCTCTCTTACGTATATCATGGTAGCACGAGACAACACCCGTTCCATGATTACTCGTAAGAAGGTCTAGTTTGAGTGTAGTATCGCGTGACGACTAAATTTCGAGACAACGCTCGGTTTAGCCACCGCACTACGCCCTAAAAAAAGGCCAAAGATGGGTTTGGTAACTACGGTCCATAGCATCACCGGTCAATTGGAAGTAAAGTGCCTAAGCATGACAACACACACCGACAACATCACCCCCAAAATGCCTCAGCTATGTGAGATTGATCGCATAACCCAATACACGAGGCAACCCCCGGATTGGATTGTCGATTATATCTCCGCCTATTCCTAAGTTCACTCATCCCGGGTGTAGGACTTTTGATATTCTCACCCCACACGTTGCATGAAAAAGATTTACATATAACAATAAAGTAAAGCGTAAAACATAAAGCGTGAAAAACTAGGCGTAGCCCTAATGTCCCCAGTGAAGTCGCCATTTCTGTTATCGCGATTTTCGGGTGTCAAGTCATTAATTAGGCTTGAACCTTTCAATCATTGATATCTCTATTTTTTTTGGGGAAGGGTAAAATTGAGAAAACCCTTAGAAATTCTAAGTTCGGGGCAATTTTCGCTACGGGAAGGTGTTAGGCACCCATAACGACTATAGTACTCTATAGGAGCCGTTTTTTCTAGATTTATGTTTACGCTTTATTTTTAATGCTATTTATTGAAAAGGTTGTTTTTAAGAATGGGGGGAAAGAAGTGTTTGGATTTTATTTTTATTGGACTTGGAGAGGTTTTGACCTCTTGCCTACATACCCTTTTAAGGGATCAAACTCCATGTAGTTCTCTCTCAAAAAATATCTTTGTGAGTTTTGATTGATTTTAATTTTCGAAAATGGTTTTGAAGAAGAGAAAGAGGCCGTAAAGGCTTGAGAAAAAAGAAAATGTGAGGTTGGCTCAATTATTTAGAAAAAGGTCTAAGTAAGAATTATTTTCATTCGCATTTGATTAAGAAAAAAAAAAAGAAAATACAATGGAGTTTTGACTCCAAGGTTTATTGAAAAAAATGTTTTCAAGTGATGAAATTGTTAATGTTTCAAAAAAAAGGTTTTTCTAAGTTTCGCGCTTCCTAAACATACATCTAACGGTAAATCATACAACGTGTGTGCGTGTCGGTGCTTGTGTCGGTGTACATCATTATAGTGTCCATTGTCCTTTACATTGGCCCTAGTTTACATTCTATGGTCTTGCAAGAAATTAAAATAAAGGAATAGCTACCTAAGAATTAGAAAATTGAATAAAACCTAGACTAAAGGATGAAGATGAGGTGGAATGCTCAATGTGTGTATGAAACATAGAACAAAATGGTTAGTAAAGCAAGATGAAATGATAGTAGAAATGTTAAACTAATTGACATAGAAAAGTAATAGCAAAGTGTAAAAAGTGGAAAGAAAAATGCATGTGAACTAATATTACCTACAAAGCAAGAAACTAATAAGTAAAACATTGCAAAAGTTAGGAGCTAACATATAAGCTTGTAAAGTAGCCAATCAAAAGCTAAGCTAACAAAATTAGAAGCTAACGATTAACATTGCAAGGTGACTAACCAAATGGACTTAAACTAACACTATTGGAAACTAACAATTACCATTGCAAAATTGTGAACAAAAATCAAGCTTAACAAATTTGGAAATATTGCAAACTTGGAATCATGAATCAAACTAAACAAAGTTGGAAACAATGCAAAAATTGGAAACAAGAATTAAACTAAACAAAGTTGGAAACAATGCAAAATTGGAATCAAGAATCAAACTAAACAAAGTTGCAAAATAATACAAAATTGGAGTCAAGAATCAAACTAAACAAAGTTGCAAAATAAAACAAAATTGGAGTTTAGCAAAATTAGGAATATTACAAAAGCATCAAACTTAACAAGATTGAATGAGCTATCATGAAATCAGAGGTAAATCATCATGGAATCAAATGCCAAGCACCAAAATCTTATGACAAGGATTTGGATTAAAAACCATGCAAGAAAATTCACAAAAAAACACAAAATATACCAATCAAATGAGAAATTAACACATATCATTTTTATCAATTTTCAACATGTAAAAATATCCCAAAAATAGTCACAAACATGCCAAGAACACGCAGTAATTTTTCAGAATTTTTGTAAAAAAGGTAGAGTGGACAGGGGGTCCAAATAGTGAGACTGGGGGTGAATAAAGCAAGAAAGATCAAAAACTGGAAAGAAAACCAAAAGCCCAAGGTAGCCCGGCCCAAACCCACGCTGGTTGGTGGATCCAGATCCCCAGAACACATCAGGGGCGTTGGATTGATCCGGATCCAATAGGATCTAGATCTAAAGGTCGAGGACGTGGGGCGCTGGATCGGGTCAGAACCCACCCGGTCCAGCGCCTTATATAAAAGGTTATAACCCGGTTTCCCTCATTTTTCTTCCTCTCTTCTCTCTCTACCTGTCTTCTCCGTTCGTCTTTCTCTCTACTCCGGTTCAAAACCCTAACCCTAACTTTCACAATCCAACCCGGAACGACATGAATAGCTTAAAAGCTTCGTCTTGTTATTCTAAGCACGAATCTACCACTGAAAATCACATGCATCAACGGAACTGGTGTAGATCTTGAAGTTTTGTTTACGGTTTCGAACGGTTTTGGTTCTTGTGTTTTTGATTCAAATCTCTTTCAAACGAGTTTGTTTATGGATTCGTTGGTTTACAACGATTGATATTCGTTGTAAGCCTTGGAATCTTTAGGGTTTTCTGGAAAATTTTAGGGTTTTTATGATTTTGAACCAAAACTCTTCGAAACCTCAACGGATTTACATCAATTGGGAATCGTTGTTGTTCTTGAGTATGAAGAGGTAAGTTTTTTTGATTTTTCACCTGGCTTTATTCGGAGATTTGATTTGAATCTTCAGAACTCCTTGGTTTGATTCTGTTTTTCACTGATTCTTCTTGAAATCCGGAAATAAACCGGTGATTCTTCTTCTTCCTCTTTGCCGGTTCAAAACCTTTGAATTCTTTACCTTCTTCTTCTCAAACTCTTCCTCTGTGATCGCGTTGGATTCGCCACTTTCAGCGGTGGATTCACGCTTGAATTGCAGAGAAAACGGTTCATTGATGATGATTCAATGATGAATCTCTGAGAACTGAGGTGAATTTCACTGCATTGCACTTGAATTTGATTCTGGAAAATTAGGGTTTGTTCTTCGTGTTCTTGAGCTTTTTCTGAGTTTGTTGTGATTTTGATCTAACTGAAAGGAGAGAGAAGAATTGACTCTGTTTATGACTTGGCACCGATTCTATGGCTCTGATCCTGACTTCTACAGTGGCTGGCCTTATATAGGCCGCCATGTGGCCTTTGATCCAATGAGATCGTGAGATGTGGACTGGACTAGCTTGCATGGCACTTGGACTAAATTCTGACTTTTGGACCTTTCTGCAAAAAACAAAACTAAAGGACTGATCTGCAAATAAGAAAACAAATAAAGAAAAGAGTAAAGCTGGACTAATCTGAAATTAAAAAAGAATTGGACTGACTTGCAAAAAATAAAATTTGGACTAATTTGCAATTAAAAATAAAATTTGGGTAAAAAAGGGTAATTTTGAAAACAACGTAAAGTGAAACAGTTAAAAACGACAAAATGGACTAAAACGAACAAACTACCAAAATGAGGTATTTTAAAATACCTCTCAGCCAAAAAATTATTTGACGTGAAAAGACCAAAATGCCCCTGAGGACTAAAACGACTCAGACTGACTCAGACTAAATTAGATGCAATGCTGAGATTATTTTTGGACAGAAATTGATTGACGATTCATGCAGACAAGTTGAAAAGACTCGAAGACAAATTGTAGGGACTAAAAAATGGGTTCCACTGCAAGAAATGACCAAAATACCCTTTTGTATGATTTTATGCAAAGATGATGGAATAAAATGCAGGAAAATATGCAATGGTTTTAGAAACCCTTTTTAAGGACTTGTAATGCAAGAAAACATTTTGGATGATTTTAAATGCAAGAAAATTAGAGACGGAAACAATAAAATGTGCGGTTGAAACACAGTAGAAAACTGTAAAATAGACATAGTGAATTTGAAATAATCAGAAGTAACCAGTAAAAAGAAAGAAATTTGAAGGAGTAGTTTTTAGGTCCAAAATGAGGGTATAACAGCTGCCCCTATTTAAGTTTCTTCGTCTGGAAGGGTCAAGAGACGGAGTCTTTGGCTTGACGGGACGAAGACACTTAAATATCGACATTTGCACTGATTTTGGGCGTAAAAACACGTTTGTAAATGTCATGCATGCCATGCAACACTTGAACTATGAATGCGAGACAAAACTGAGAGTTGAGTTTAACAAAATATGCCGTATCCATTGCGGGATTGGTAGACATTGACAGAATAGCAAATAACAGGGTATGTCGTATCCATTGCGGGACTGATAGACATTAACAAGAAAGCAGATAACAAGGTTTACTGGAGAAACAAACATCAAATTGACAAGTGCAAGTTGTTCTTTTGGCTTGAACTGGGAACTTGACCGAGACCATTGACAAGGGGATGAGCACAAGCTGTTCTTGTATTTGAACTGGCCGCTTGGCTGATAACAGACACAAAAAGCATAGGTACAAGCTGTTCTTGGCTGCGAACTAGTCACTTGACCGATAACAAGAATGAAAGCAAATTGACAGGTACAAGCTGCTCTTGGCTGCGAACTAGTCACTTGACCGACAACAAAAATGAATCGACAGGCGCAAGCTGTTCTTGGATGCGAACTAGTCACTTGGCCGATAACAAGGATAAATTGACAGGCACAAGCTGTTCTTGGATGCGAACTGGTCACTTGGCCGTTAACAAGGATAAATTGACAAGCACAAGTTGTTCTTGGATGCGAACTGGTCACTTGGCCGTTAACGGGAACAAATTGTATCGCAAAACAAATTGAAATTGGCTGACATGACTGCAGGAGCTTGAATTTGACAGGACTGTCGAAGTTTGGTATTGATGTGACCATATAACCTTGAAATTAACATGACAATAGAAGTTTGAGATTAACGTGATGGTAGAGGTTTGAAATTGACATGATTGATTTTGACAGAGATTAACATAGGAATTGAAAATGCAGATATGTATGAACAGTGTGACAATTTTATCGGATGCATGAGCATATAGGATGCATGATTATGCATGTATGAATGCTTTGAAGTGCATGATGGTTGACAACTTGCAGACACGACTTCATAGACGTAGACAGAATCTTGGAATATTGGGCACGTAATGGCTCGTGCTCTAACATATACTTGTGAAAGTCCTCCTTTGGGGATGCCGTCGTTGAAAGACGCATCATGACCATTGCTGAGGGCAGGGAGCTATATTCCATTCATAAACTTGTAGAGTGTAGAACCCTTTTGATGGTACCGTCACCATTGGGTGCCTTAATGTTGCGCACATCTTGGATATCGCATCTGTGGTCAATGCTTTATTTGCATGTTTGCTTTTATTTTCTGTTTTCTCATCATCCCATTTTTGCCTGGATCGCCCTTTCAGGTTTTCAATCCACCGGGGAATAAATTCTTTCCATTGCCCCTGTTTTTGCTTGAATTGCCTTTGGAAGGTTGTCAATCCATCGGGGTGCTCATTTTTGCCTAAGCCGCCCTTTCGGGTTTTCAGCTTAGCGAGCTTATTCATTTTCATGCTTTTCATTCTGTTTTTTTTCATTCTTGCCATTGACCACAGACCGTACTGGGGAGAGAGTCTGCTGGCAACTTGTATTGAAATGGACATCGACACACATTTGTTCATGCATGTTTCGTTTGAATGCACCTAGTTGCTCAGGTTTGTTTTCAAAGTACACACAAAAATTTTCAATTTTCAAAATGTTTGTTTCAGACATTGTCATTATTACAATAGAAAGAAGATGTTTTTTTATAAGGCCTTGAAAGTAGAATGAAGAAATAGAGCTTCAAACAAAAGCATAGGCTCAAATCGACGTATAAGAGTGGTAGTCAGCCAAAGGCATGACTTCACGGATTTACAAAGCTTGGAAAATGGTAATTTTATGGGTTGGTGGTACATTGAACACAATAATCACTACAGTTCCCAGAAATTTTGAATTCACAAGTGCAGAAGCTTCTGATGAGAATGACCAATTATAGTCAATTGTCTTTCGTTTCAATCTCATTTTTGCATGAATCGCCCTTCCGGGTTTTCGGCTCATCGAGACGCTCATTTTTGCCTGAGTTATGTGTAACCCCAGCGAGCTTTTTCACATTTATTTTTTTTTGTCCCTTATTTTGCCTGGACCGCCCTTTCGGGTTTTCGATCCACCGGGAAGCGCATTTTTGCCTAGGCCGCCCTTTCGGGTTTTCGACCTACCACGCTATTCTTTTCATATATCTAGACAAAGTATCTCTTGTCTATATCGGCATTCACAGGGTTTGGGAGTTCTACACCATCCATGTGTGTAAGAATCAAAGCACCGCCGGAGAAGGCCTTCTTGACGACATAAGGTCCCTCGTAGTTAGGCGTCCATTTGCCCCTTGGGTCAGGTTGCTGGCTTACTCTTCTTTTCAAAACAAGCTCACCTTCCTTGAATTCCCGAGGACGGACTTTCTTGTCAAAAGCAGTTTTCATTCTTGTTTGATACAGCCGTCCACGAGCCAAAGCATCCAGACGTCTCTCTTCAATTAAATTTAACTGATCATACCGGCTCTGGAACCATTCAGCTTCAGACAATTTTACTTCCATGATCACGCGGAGAGACGGGATTTCTACTTCCAAGGGGAGAACTGCTTCCATGCCATATACAAGGGAGAAAGGCGTTGCCCCGATCGAACTGCGTACTGTAGTGTGATAGCCGTGCAGAGCATAAGGCAGCATCTCATGCCAGTCTTTGTATGTAGTTACCATCTTCTGCACGATCTTCTTGATATTCTTATTGGCCGCCTCAACTGCGCCATTCATCTGGGGCCTGTAAGGAGAGGAATTGTGATGCTCAATCTTGAATTTCTCACACAGGGCCTGCACCATGTCATTGTTCAGATTGGTACCATTGTCAGTAATAATCTTGCTGGGAACACCATATCAACAGATGATGTTGTTTTTGATGAACTTGACCACCACTTGCTTGGTTACATTGGCATAAGATGCAGCTTCGACCCATTTGGTGAAGTAGTCGATTGCTACCAGAATGAAACGGTGCCCGTTCGAAGCCTTTGGTTCAATTCTCCCAATCATGTCAATGCCCCACATAGAGAAAGGCCATGGAGAGGAAATAACATTGAGGGCATGCGGGGGCACATGGATTTTATCAACATAGACTTGACATTTGTGACATTTCCTGGCATATTGGTAGCAATCGTGTTCCATGGACATCCAATAGTAGCCTGCCCTTAACAATTTTCTAGACATGGTATGCCTCGAAGCATGGGTCCCAAAAGTACCATCGTGCATCAGTTGCTCTGCTTCACGTTCATCCACACATCTCGACAACATCATATCGAAATTCCTTTTGTACAGAACATCACCATCTAACAGGAACTTGCTAGCCAATCTGCGCAGGGTCTTCTTGTCTTTGTTGGAAGCACTTGGCGGGTATTCGCGGCTTTGCAGAAACTTCTTGATATCATGATACCAGGGTCTGCTGTCGACTGCATCCGAATCCGCTTGCACAATTACATCACCGATAGAAAACACATGAGAAGGCCGGTCAAGGCGTTGCACTTTGATTACTGGCACGTGGTTCCAATGGTTCACTTGAAACATGGAGGATAAAGTAGCAAGAGCATCGGCCATTTGATTTTCCTCACGGGGATATGGTGCAATTCGACCTTTGTAAAGTACGTCAGCAGGCGCCTCACATAGTCACGGTAAGGGATCAGATTGGCATGATGGGTCTCCCATTCTCCCATTATCTGGTTAATAACAAGTGCAGAATCTCCATAGATGTCAAGATGCTTGATTCTCATATCGATTGCTTCCTCAATCCCTAAGATGCATGCTTCGTATTCAGCCATGTTGTTTGTGCATTCAAATACAATCCGGGCGGTAAAAGGAATATGATGCCCCTGCGGAGATACAATCACTGCGCCAATTCCTTTGCCGTAAGCATTAACAGCACCGTCGAAGACCAATCCCCACCTGCTATTAGGGTCCGGGCCTTCACCAATCAACGGTTCTTCACAGTCTCTTGACTTCAAGTACATGACCTCTTCGTCGGGGAAATCGAACTTAATGGGCTGATAGTCATTCAGTGGCTGGTAAGCGAGGTGATCAGCTATAACACTTCCTCTGACGGCTTTTTGGGCTTTGAACACAATATCATATTCAGACAGCAACATTTGCCAGCGCACAATCTTTCCAGTGACTACAGGCTTCTCAAAGATGTATTTAATCGGGTCCATCCTGGATATCAACCAAGTTGTATGGTTCATCAAGTAGTGACGCAGGCGTTTGGCAGCCCAGGCTAAAGCACAACAAGTCTTTTCGAGCATCGTGTACCGAGTCTCACAGTCAGTGAATTTCTTGCTCAGATAGTAGATAACATGTTCTTTCTTTCCAGTCTCGTCCCGTTGACCGAGCACACATCCCATGGATTCATCTAACACTGACAGATACATAATCAACGGCCTTCCTTCCACGGGCGGGACAAGGATGGGTGGCTCTAGCAAATAGTCTTTGATGCTGTCAAAAGCTTCCTGGCATTCATCGTTCCACACAATGGGTTGATTATTCCTGAGTAGCTTGAAGATTGGCCCACAAGTCGCGGTCATGTGAGATATGAATCGGGAGATATAATTCAGACGTCCGAGGAAACCTCTAACTTGTTTCTCAGTCTGCGGGGCCGGCATCTCGCGGATTGCTCGGACTTTGTCAGGATCTACTTCAATGCCTCTTTGGCTGACAATGAAACCTAGCAGCTTCCCGGATCTAACACCGAACGTACACTTGTTGGGATTCAGCCGAAGCTTGTACCTTCTCAATCTTTCGAACATCTTTGCCAAATATTCAACATGTTGCTCCTCATCGCTTGACTTGACAATCATGTCGTCCACATACATCTTGACTTCTTTGTGAATCATATCGTGGAACAACGTGGTCATCCCCCTCTGATAGGTGGCACCAACATTTATCAGACCGAACGGCATCGCTTTGCAACAGAAAGTTCCCCACGGAGTGATGAACGATGTCTTTTCCCTGTCTCTGGGTGACATCTTGATTTGATTGTATCCAGAGAAACCATCCATGAAGGAGAACACCTTGCACTGAGCAGTATTATCAACAAGCACGTCAATATGGGGCAGCGGGAAATTGTCTTTCAGACTGGCTTTATTCAAATCCCTATAATCAACACACATCCAAACTTTGCCATCCTTCTTCGGTACAGGCACAATATTAGCAACCCACTCGGGATACTCAACTGTCATGAGGAAACCTGCATCAATCTGCTTCTGTACTTCACCCTTAATCTTGAGAGCCATGTCAGGACAAGTTCTTCTCAGCTTTTGTCTAACAGGGGGACATTCTGGCTTTGTTGGTATCCGGTGTTCTACGATCTAGGGATCCAAACCCGGCATATCTTCATACGACCATGCAAAAATATCTGAATACTCTCGGAGAAGTTGGAAGATCCTCTTCTTAACCCCCTCTTCCAGTGCAGCACCAACCTTGATCTCTCGCTTATTGTCATCAGTACCCAAGTTAACCAACTCAATCTCTTCCTGGTGAGGCTGAATGGCTTTCTCCTCTTGTTCAAGTAGTCGAGTGATCTCATCTGGTATATCGTCATCCTTCTCATCTTCGGCTCCGAACATCGGGGATTCAAAAGTTGGAGGGACCGTAGGGTCACTGTGTTCAACGGGTTTATTATGGTTCAATCTGCGTGATATGGTTGGACGATTTTTTAGAAAAGATTTTTCATGCAGATCTTTGAAATTAATAAGAAAATGCAGACGTTTTGGTTTTTTCTGGCATTACCATCATTTCCAAGGGAAAAAGCATTAAGAAGAAGAAAAAAAAAACAGTCGTGAAAGAAACGACAATTTTTATTAATAATGGCAATGCCGAAACAAACATGCCCCTACAAAAATATCACTTTCGCTTTGGGCAGAGCGAAAAGATGGTTATTTTGAAAAAACAAAGACCTAAGCAACAAGACACATTACTCGGAATCATGCATGATCAACGGAAGGTCAATGACATTCCAATTCTTCGTAGTGCCTCCTGATATAACAAACACGGGCCTAGACCCACTTCCAGTAGCACCCTTAGTAATTGCATTGGTGAATCCTGCACTGTAGAACGTCCCTGTAGATACTCCTGATGTTGGGGAGAAACCAAGACCTTCTTTGCGCTTATTCTCAAGTAGTTGTATTAACTGGCCCCAACCGGCAGCCTGTCCCTCTTGGACAGCCTTCTGCGCGTCCTTCAAAGAAGCCATAGCGACACCGACCTTCTTGGGCTCTGTACCTTCAACAGTCAAACCTTGAAATGCAGTCCCTTCAGCAGACCCTGCTTTAATACAAGAGAACGATGACAATTGACTGACCAAGTATGCTTCTTCTCCATGTACAGTAACAAGCTTACCATTCCTCACAAATTTCAGCTTTTGATGAAGAGTGGAGGTGACCGCGCCGGCCTCATGTATCCACGGCCTTCCGAGGAGACAACTATAGGAAGCATCGATGTCCATGACTTGGAAAGTGATTAGGAATGTTTCAGGGCCAATAGTCATAGGAAGATCCACTTCTCCGAGAACGTTCTTGCGGGATCCGTCAAAGGCTTTGACCAAAAAAGTGCTTCTCCTCAAAGGGACCTCTCGATAGCTTATCTGGTCCAGAGTTGACTTGGGCATTACATTCAGAGACGAGCCGGTATCTACTAATACGTTGGACAGCATGTCAGTCTTGCAATTCATAGAGATGTGTAGGGCCAATTTGTGATGCTTCCCTGCTTCGGGGAGCTCGTCTTCACTAAACCAGAGATTACTGCAAGCGGTGATATTTCCCACTATACCACCAAACTGATCCACTGTGACCTCATGATCAACATACGCCTGCTCCAATACTTTTAGCAAGATATTCCTGTGGGCTTCAGAGCTCAGGAGCAAGGATAAGATAGATATCTTTGACGGGGTTTGCAACAGCTGATCCACGATCTTGTAGTCACTTCTCTTGATTATCTTCAGGATTTCGTCCAAATTAGAATCTTCAATAGACTGACCTGGCCGGCTAACATATTTAGCAACAGGAGGAACTGGAAGTGGAGTTGTTTTGTCAACCGGAGCCATGGTGGGCGCAGCAGTCTTCTTTTGAAACAAAGGGGGACGGACTCTACCGGTTCTCAGAGTCGTCGTCTCTTCGACGATGTTGCTTACTACAGCTGGGGATACCAGAGGTACTTCTACCCCGTTCTCAATCATGGTTGCATTGTACTTGTAGGAAACGGCCTTTGTGGAAACAAAGGGCACTGGCCTAGGTAGCCTTATCACTAGAGGTTCAACATTCTCTTTCGGAGGCGTGCTCCTAATGGGGGTATCATGGAAGACTGGCATAATCACACAAACGTCGCTGGCCATCAGATAGTTATCATTCATCAGACTCTGGATGTCGTTCTGAACCATGTCACAACCCATAGGATTCTGAAGACATTCGTTACAAGTAGCATGGTCATGGTTAAACAAAGAAGCTTGGCACATCTTGACATGCAGCGGTACTAGAGGAGTTGCAACATTACGAACATCAAGGCGGGGAGTTTCTTCATATGCTTCGATCATGTTCACAGCAGCATGATTTGGGAGCGGATTATCGAGCACATGCGGGACATTGTTCTCGAAAGACAACTTTCCTTGGTCTATCAGTTTCTTCACAATATACTTCAAAGCGTAACATCCTTCCACATCGTGGCCCAGAGCGCATTGATGAAAATCGCACCTGAGGTCAGAACGAAACCGGGGAGGTAACGGGTTGGGCGGAGGCTTGCCGGGACTGGTTGTGCAGTACCCTTTGTGCAGCAGAGTTGGAAGCAATTCGGCATATGGCATTGGTATCGGAGGGAAAGATGGTCTGGCCTGAGGACCTTGTTGTTGTTGTGGTTGTTGTTGAACTGGTGGCTGCTGTTGTACTTGCTGAGCAATAGCGTTGACAGGGACTTGAGGCTGGCCCGGTGGTAGAGGATAATGATGGTAGAATGGTGGAAAAAACGGATGTTGGGCGTATTGCATGTATTGGTACGGCAGAGGTAGTTGAGTAGCATTGATGGGGGCAACGGTGGCCATGGATTGATTGTTCTCGGTAGATACCATCCCGACTTCTGTCTCCTTCTTCTTGTGATGGCCATTGCCATACTTCTTTGGTGCATTTGTGGAGGATTCACCCTTTTCGAACACAATGATACCCTCTCTGACAGCTTCTTCTAGGCGGGTTACCATGGTGACCATCTCGGAGAAGTTACTCGGAGCAGCAATGATCATCCTTTCAACATAGTCTGAGTCATTTCTTCTTCATCCAGGGCAGGGGTAATACGGGCAGCTGCCCCCCTCCACCTTTGTGCATATTCGCGGAAGCTTTCATCTTTCTTCTGGAAGAGGGATATGAGAAATGCCTTGTTCGGCTTCAATCTGGTGCAATTCTATGATCCGGTCTTCCGTTGCTTCACTTTCCCGGATTTCCAGTTAGTTCCTACACTTGAGTTTTCCATTAAACTGGCTTGGAAGCAGTGAATCATGAGCGAATCATTGTCTGAGTAGTTAGCCATTTTCCGGACGTATTTGATGATATGATTCTGGGGACAAGGTAGCCCATTGTATCGGTCAAACTCTGGGACTTTGAACTTTTTAGGAACATCTACCCTTGGCACTAAGCAGAGATCGTGAGTCTTGACAAGATCACCACTTCCACGGTTAGCTTTGATTTCACGACGGAGTTCTTTAGCAAGTTCCTCCATCCTTTCTTGCATAGTTCCGATCATGGGAGACTTCCCATGGTAAGTATCGGTGTTGGTATCCTGAGGCATGGAATGTACGATTGGGTCAGTGAAAACGGTTGTCTGAGGCAGAGTAGTGTGGAGAGAGGCATGCTCTGGGATGGGGATTTGGTCACCATTGGTAGCGCCAGAAATACCCGCTGCAGTATTAGGAGCAAAGAAAGGTGGGAGTCCATAAGGGCGTCCCCTCGGCATAGCAAAGCGGTCATCAAGAGATGCGGTTAGAATCGCTTCAGCAGTTGTCTGAGCGGATGAAGCTGGTTGTTCCTGGGCAGCCAACAGAGCAGTCATAACGTCATGAGCCTTAGCCAACTCTTCCCTCAGAGAAGCCAATTCGGTACGGAGCTGTGCATTTTCTTATTCCATAGCTACCTGATTCCTTCTTCTGTATTGTCTAGTCTGATGTACTCTGGTAGGTTGATCGATCTTTCGAGCACGAGCCACTTTTCAAACTGCGGCAGAAGGACCAGGAGGCAATGAGCACTTGGAAGTTTTTCGTGACCGATGAATGATGCATATGATGCATGATATGTATAAATGCAGATGCAAAAATGACTTATTTTGGTTATCGAAAGGATTTCTTAGACAAATTAGAAATCTTGTAAACATTATTAGGAAAAATGAAGAGACTAGAAAGCTGTCGAGATAAATCGTTTTGAAATGTCAAGCCAAGGGGAGTGGGCTTCAAAACATAATACAAACAACATAATCATCTAAGCCTATGGAGTGACAGGGTAGTCCTCAGAAACAGACTCCGGAGCCGAACTGCAATATCTGGCATAGAATTCCCGACGACCTCTAGCTCTCTTGGAATCCCTCATAAGCAGATCATCTTTTTCCTCAAGCTCCTTCCTAGCTTTGGCTAGCTCTCTTTTCAACATTCGATTCTCATGATCCTTCTACTCATCTCTACCGTCCAAAGTCAAGATCAGGTTCTCACCTTCATTGTATCGGGCTTTCCATGCTCGCTTTTCCTGACTCTCCATAGCTAGATGCTCCTGATACATCTCCTGGGTTGCGGGAAGCAAAGGTAATGGCCTGGACGGAACAGATGCAGACACATGTCTCATAGAAGAATAAGGCATGCCAATCTCTTTGGTTCGATCTTTCACCCACTGAGTATAGGCCTCATGAGCGATACCGGATCTCACGCCCAAATGCTTCACATCTTTCCTTCGAATCTTAGACCAAGCATCTATAAAAGCTTTCCTTTGCCTGGCGGGGGCATTGGAATAGTAAAAGAACTCCTAGGATGTGAGATTTGGTAATGAGATTCTTGGACACATCGAAAGTCTTGAGATAAAGATCCTTAGCAATCACCAGAGGAGCAAGAGGAGATCCGGGACCCGTGAAAGGTGTCCCCTCGGCTACAGGTAAACCCAACAAACTAGAATAAGCCTCAAGTGTAGGAACTAACTGGAAATCCGGGAAAGTGAAGCAACGGAAGACCGGATCATAGAATTGCACCAGAGTGTGCACCAACTTCTCTTCCACACTAGTTCGGAGAATAGTAAGCAAACCACCGTATCGGAGACGAAAGCCAGTCGGATTCTCGACCTTGAGTGCCAACTCCCTTAAGCTAGCCAAATCGACTTCCTTGAATTTGTAAGACTTAGTCTTCTTCATACCTGGAATGTTTACAAAGTTTTTAATTTGTCTAGACCTTTCGATAAATGCATGAAAAAGATTTATGCATGAATGCATGTATGCATGATTTTGTTTAAAGTAAGCACGGTGGGTTAAGGTTCACAGTTGCGGAGTTGCAGGTGGACACGGTGTCCGGTGAAACTAGGGTTTTGATAGTAGTAACCATGGTTCTAATAAAGTTCCCAAACTGCAACCTCTCTTACGTATATCATGGTAGCACGAGACAACACCCGTTCCATGATTACTCGTAAGAAGGTCTAGTTTGAGTGTAGTATCGCGTGACGACTAAATTTCGAGACAACGCTCGGTTTAGCCACCGCACTACGCCCTAAAAAAAGGCCAAAGATGGGTTTGGTAACTACGGTCCATAGCATCACCGGTCAATTGGAAGTAAAGTGCCTAAGCATGACAACACACACCGACAACGTCACCCCCAAAATGCCTCAGCTATGTGAGATTGATCGCATAACCCAATACACGAGGCAACCCCCGGATTGGATTGTCGATTATATCTCCGCCTATTCCTAAGTTCACTCATCCCGGGTGTAGGACTTTTGATATTCTCACCCCACACGTTGCATGAAAAAGATTTACATATAACAATAAAGTAAAGCGTAAAACATAAAGCGTGAAAAACTAGGCGTAGCCCTAATGTCCCCAGTGAAGTCGCCATTTCTGTTATCGCGATTTTCGGGTGTCAAGTCATTAATTAGGCTTGAACCTTTCAATCATTGATATCTCTATTTTTTTTGGGGAAGGGTAAAATTGAGAAAACCCTTAGAAATTCTAAGTTCGGGGCAATTTTCGCTACGGGAAGGTGTTAGGCACCCATAACGACTATAGTACTCTATAGGAGCCGTTTTTTCTAGATTTATGTTTACGCTTTATTTTTAATGCTATTTATTGAAAAGGTTGTTTTTAAGAATGGGGGGAAAGAAGTGTTTGGATTTTATTTTTATTGGACTTGGTGAGGTTTTGACCTCTTGCCTACATACCCTTTTAAGGGATCAAACTCCATGTAGTTCTCTCTCAAAAAATATCTTTGTGAGTTTTGATTGATTTTAATTTTCGAAAATGGTTTTGAAGAAGAGAAAGAGGCCGTAAAGGCTTGAGAAAAAAGAAAATGTGAGGTTGGCTCAATTATTTAGAAAAAGGTCTAAGTAAGAATTATTTTCATTCGCATTTGATTAAGAAAAAAAAAAAGAAAATACAATGGAGTTTTGACTCCAAGGTTTATTGAAAAAAATGTTTTCAAGTGATGAAATTGTTAATGTTTCAAAAAAAAGGTTTTTCTAAGTTTCGCGCTTCCTAAACATACATCTAACGGTAAATCATACAACGTGTGTGCGTGTCGGTGCTTGTGTCGGTGTACATCATTATAGTGTCCATTGTCCTTTACATTGGCCCTAGTTTACATTCTATGGTCTTGCAAGAAATTAAAATAAAGGAATAGCTACCTAAGAATTAGAAAATTGAATAAAACCTAGACTAAAGGATGAAGATGAGGTGGAATGCTCAATGTGTGTATGAAACATAGAACAAAATGGTTAGTAAAGCAAGATGAAATGATAGTAGAAATGTTAAACTAATTGACATAGAAAAGTAATAGCAAAGTGTAAAAAGTGGAAAGAAAAATGCATGTGAACTAATATTACCTACAAAGCAAGAAACTAATAAGTAAAACATTGCAAAAGTTAGGAGCTAACATATAAGCTTGTAAAGTAGCCAATCAAAAGCTAAGCTAACAAAATTAGAAGCTAACGATTAACATTGCAAGGTGACTAACCAAATGGACTTAAACTAACACTATTGGAAACTAACAATTACCATTGCAAAATTGTGAACAAAAATCAAGCTTAACAAATTTGGAAATATTGCAAACTTGGAATCATGAATCAAACTAAACAAAGTTGGAAACAATGCAAAAATTGGAAACAAGAATTAAACTAAACAAAGTTGGAAACAATGCAAAATTGGAATCAAGAATCAAACTAAACAAAGTTGCAAAATAATACAAAATTGGAGTCAAGAATCAAACTAAACAAAGTTGCAAAATAAAACAAAATTGGAGTTTAGCAAAATTAGGAATATTACAAAAGCATCAAACTTAACAAGATTGAATGAGCTATCATGAAATCAGAGGTAAATCATCATGGAATCAAATGCCAAGCACCAAAATCTTATGACAAGGATTTGGATTAAAAACCATGCAAGAAAATTCACAAAAAAACACAAAATATACCAATCAAATGAGAAATTAACACCTATCATTTTTATCAATTTTCAACATGTAAAAATATCCCAAAAATAGTCACAAACATGCCAAGAACACGCAGTAATTTTTCGGAATTTTTGTAAAAAAGGTAGAGTGGACAGGGGGTCCAAATAGTGAGACTGGGGGTGAATAAAGCAAGAAAGATCAAAAACTGGAAAGAAAACCAAAAGCCCAAGGTTGCCCGGCCCAAACCCACGCTGGTTGGTGGATCCAGATCCCCAGAACACATCAGGGGCGTTGGATTGATCCGGATCCAATAGGATCTAGATCTAAAGGTCGAGGACGTGGGGCGCTGGATCGGGTCAGAACCCACCCGGTCCAGCGCCTTATATAAAAGGTTATAACCCGGTTTCCCTCATTTTTCTTCCTCTCTTCTCTCTCTACCTGTCTTCTCCGTTCGTCTTTCTCTCTACTCCGGTTCAAAACCCTAACCCTAACTTTCACAATCCAACCCGGAACGACATGAATAGCTTAAAAGCTTCGTCTTGTTATTCTAAGCACGAATCTACCACTGAAAATCACATGCATCAACGGAACTGGTGTAGATCTTGAAGTTTTGTTTACGGTTTCGAACGGTTTTGGTTCTTGTGTTTTTGATTCAAATCTCTTTCAAACGAGTTTGTTTATGGATTCGTTGGTTTACAACGATTGATATTTGTTGTAAGCCTTGGAATCTTTAGGGTTTTCTGGAAAATTTTAGGGTTTTTATGATTTTGAACCAAAACTCTTCGAAACCTCAACGGATTTACATCAATTGGGAATCGTTGTTGTTCTTGAGTATGAAGAGGTAAGTTTTTTTGATTTTTCACCTGGCTTTATTCGGAGATTTGATTTGAATCTTCAGAACTCCTTGGTTTGATTCTGTTTTTCACTGATTCTTCTTGAAATCCGGAAATAAACCGGTGATTCTTCTTCTTCCTCTTTGCCGGTTCAAAACCTTTGAATTTTTTACCTTCTTCTTCTCAAACTCTTCCTCTGTGATCGCGTTGGATTCGCCACTTTCAGCGGTGGATTCACGCTTGAATTGCAGAGAAAACAGTTCAGTGATGATGATTCAATGATGAATCTCTGAGAACTGTGGTGAATTTCACTGCATTGCACTTGAATTTGATTCTGGAAAATTAGGGTTTGTTCTTCGTGTTCTTGAGCTTTTTCTGAGTTTGTTGTGATTTTGATCTAACTGAAAGGAGAGAGAAGAATTGATTCTGTTTATGACTTGGCACCGATTCTATGGCTCTGATCCTGACTTCTACAGTGGCTGGCCTTATATAGGCCGCCATGTGGCCTTTGATCCAATGAGATCGTGAGATGTGGACTGGACTAGCTTGCATGGCACTTGGACTAAATTCTGACTTTTGGACCTTTCTGCAAAAAACAAAACTAAAGGACTGATCTGCAAATAAGAAAAAAAATAAAGAAAAGAGTAAAGCTGGACTAATCTGAAATTAAAAAAGAATTGGACTGACTTGCAAAAAATAAAATTTGGACTAATTTGCAATAAAAAATAAAATTTGGGTAAAAAAGGGTAATTTTGAAAACAACGTAAAGTGAAACAGTTAAAAACGACAAAATGGACTAAAACGAACAAACTACCAAAATGAGGTATTTTAAAATACCTCTCTGCCAAAAAATTATTTGACGTGAAAAGACCAAAATGCCCCTTAGGACTAAAACACTCAGACTAACTCAGACTAAATTAGATGCAATGCTGAGATTATTTTTGGACAGAAATTGATTGACGATTCATGCAGACAAGTTGAAAAGACTCGGAGACAAATTGTAGGGACTAAAAAATGGGTTCCACTGCAAGAAATGACCAAAATACCCTTTTGTATGATTTTATGCAAAGATGATGGAATAAAATGCAGGAAAATATGCAATGGTTTTAGAAACCCTTTTTAAGGACTTGTAATGCAAGAAAACATTTTGGATGGTTTTAAATGCAAGAAAATTAGAGACGGAAACAGTAAAATGTGCGGTTGAAACACAGTAGAAAACTGTAAAATAGACATAGTGAATTTGAAATAATCAGAAGTAACCAGTAAAAAGAAAGAAATTTGAAGGAATAGTTTTTAGGTCCAAAATGAGGGTATAACAGACCTTCTTCTTATTTGTTAGTCTTTATAATGTGAGATTATTCTGAGAGTTATTACATTTTTCTAAATAAATTTATTTAACAAGAATAGAACTCAAAGGGAGCTTACAAACCTTACCTTAAAGTACTATTGGACTCAGGGGGAGCTTACAAAACTCATACCCTAATAGTCAACTTGTTAATTAGATTAACAACAATTGAACATTTTTAAATACTAATGTTTGTCATCATCAGAAAGGGGGAGATTGTTGGAACAAAATGTGTTTTACCCTTTGAGAGTTTTGATGATAACAAGGTATTAAAAAATTGTCAATTGGATATGCTAATATTTGTTCAAGTGTACATGACCATAGACAAAAGATTTGAGATCATTATTAGGTTTTGGAAGAACAAAAGAGAGCAAAGAAATCAACAAAAAGGAAGCTTAAAAGCATCTGAAGAGAACTGCTCCTGAAGACAAAGCGCTCCTGGAGTGATGACGTGTCATCAGAAGCGAGTTCATTAGAAGCTGAAGATCATCAGAAGTTGTAGTTCATCAAAAGATGCAAACTTAAAGCTTCAAATGTTGTTCATTTGATTTAATGTCGTCTAAGAATTGTAGAAGAGTGGAAAAGTGAAACAACGACTAATTCAAAAGAATTTGAAGGCATTGGATGCTTGTTCTTTTGTAGAGCGTTTACAAAGTACAATTGTACGAAGTGTACAACCGCGACCTCCACTACACAGAGTTTGTCTCTTCTACAAGACAAGGATAACAGCTCTGCCTGCAACAATGTTCCTACATACATGGAATGGATTTGAAATTGATCCTTCATAGGACAACAACCATATCAGGCAATGGATCATTGGTGATTGATCAAAGCATCAAACGACTCTTTTTGGATGTGCTGACAATTCACAACGTTCATCTCACACCTCTATATAAAAGAGTGAAAACTTGAAGAACGTATCAGACTCTACAACAATTTGAAAGCGCCTAAACTCTGTCAAAATTGTTCAGCATCCAAAAGTTAACTTAGAATTTCTTTTCAAAATTCATATCTTAGAAATTCTAGAGTCTTAAGAGTCTGTATGTGATTTGTATTGTGAGCACCTCTGATTGTATATCAAGTGTTCAGTGTCAAACATTTTTCTTTGTAATTCTGTTTGATTAGAAGTCTCTTGCAGTTGTGCTTGAGCATTTGAAGTCTCTTGCTAAGTTTAGTAGTGAGCATTTGTAATCAGATATTACATTATAGTGAACTCTCCTTGGAAGTGCAAGGGGGGCATGACTACTTCCGATTTGTGGAAGGAAACTGTATAATTGCTTTGTGTCTTTCTTCCTTCTCTCTCTCTGTTTTTATCTGCTGCAAGTTAGTTCTGATCATCACTTTAGAAGCTGTTCTTGAACTGCTTCTGATCAGTGTTTTTCAACTTAGGAGAAATTGAAGAAAAAGTTAACACAATTCAACCCCCCCCTTTCTTGTGTTTTTCTCACCTTCACGTTCTCCTTTAGGCAGGCGACCAATTGAGCTCGTGCGGGTTCGGGGATCCCCTTTCCAAGTTTGAAGCACTTTGTAGGGTCGTTCCCAAAAGAAACCAGCTCGAAGTCTCTATCCGGGATTGGCCTGAGAATTTCCACGTTGAGTGGATCCTTCTTTTCTTTTTTTAGCTTTTTCCGTTAACATTTGGAGAAACGTAGATCGAGCTCGATCAGGTTGGAATCCAAAGTGCTCGCAGCAGCCTTTCCTTCATCGGTCGATGTTTGTTCAACGACGGAGGCCAAGCCATGGAGTTTATATGCTTTCAAGAAGAATCTTCGAGCGTCTTCAATGTCACAATGCAGGGTGGTGATTGTGTTGTTGTCTGTATGATACTTCAATTTCAAGTGGGTAGTTGAGCATGCAGCCTCTAGCTGCACCAATCTAGTTCTCCCAATGATGCAATTGTATAGGTAAGAAGAGTCGATCACCAAAAATGGGATCTTTATTGTTTTAGCCCCATCCCTCTCTCCAAAGGTCACTAGGAGTTCTACGTAACCCCATGGTTTGGTAGAAGAATCGTTGAACCCGTAGAGCTCTGTGTCGAGGTACGGAGCAAGATTGCTCTCCGTGAGTTGGAGAGTCTTGAACAACTCGGTGTACATTATGTCACAAGAGGCCCATGTGTTTATCAGGACTCTTTTGACATCCAAATTAGCCATCCCGACTTGGACAAGCAGTGGGACAACTGCGTTGGGTGATCCTCCAGGCAGCTCGTGGTCGTAAAAGGCCAATGGTGGTCGCCCCCCAGATTTTTGACCGGGATGGACCAGATGGTTTATGCTAAGCAGCTCCTTGAACTTCCACTTCAAGCTCCCTACAAAAAGGGTACAGGCTCCATCAGTAATGACATTGGCGGTGGGGAAATGTTCCAAGGTGCACGAATATGGAGCTATTTCCATGTGCTCTGGAAATTCATCGAGTTGCTCGACTAACATGGCGACGGCCGATTTTTTCTCTTTCCTGTCGGTGATAAGTTTGACGGTTGGTCTTTCTAGCTCGGAGTTCTTGGTGAACTGCTTGAGTTGGCCTCGTTGTATGAGCATCTCAATTGCATCTTTTAGGTGGATGCAATCATCCGTCACGTGTCCGTGACATTTGTGGAACCAACATCACTTGGTTTTGTCGATTCCTTTCTTTTCTTGTGAAGGAGGTTTTGGGGGTTTGACCCCAGCTTCCTTTAGCTCGGCTACCGAAATTTCGGCCAGAATCTTTTCCCAGGACATTGACAAGGGGTGTATTCCGTGAAGCGACCGTCGGGTCTTTTGCCTTCACGGGCAGCTTTTTCTTCCTTTTTCTTGTTATGGAAGGGATTTTTGGAGGATTCAACGGCAGGTTCCTCCTTCATGATTTTGTTGAGGTTTTCTACGTAAACTTCCTCCTCGTACCTGATGTACATCTTGACGATCGCGAGGTGCTGATTAAAAGTCTCCGGGAGATCGAGGTGAACTGCCTTTTTCACGTTTGTGCCTTCGCACAGACCCTTGGTTATGAGGTACCGCTTCATGTTTTCGCCGACACCTCGTATTTGGCCAGCTTCTTTGTTGAACCTCTCGATGTAGTCTCAGAGAGGTTCACTTTTTCCTTGGACAATATCTTTGAGGGATGCTACCATCTTTGGTTGGGTCCTCGAAGTTGTAAATTGAGTGGTGAACTCGTGACATAGGTCACTCCAAGAACCTATGGAATTCCTTCGCAGGTTCTTGAACCACGTCATTGCTCCTCGCCGCAAAGTAGTGATGAAGAGCTTACGTTTAACCGCCCCTCTCACGGAGCGATAGGTGAGAACAGCTTCGATGTTCTCGATGTGCTCATCTAGATCAGACATCCCGTCGTAGGAATCCATCTAAGGCGGTTTTTCTAGTCTGCAAGGGATTGAAGTATCTCAGATGCGCCGAGTGAAAGGACCGTAAGTGTAACGACCTCCCCGGGCACCACGCTCGTCGTCAGAACTGGAGGAAGAGGACCAGGAGCGTCCGCCTCGCCTTTTGGGGGGAGATCAACTAGGAGGGGAGCGTCTTGGTGACCTCCTTCTGGGTGGAGATTGTCCCCGACTAGGGGATCTCGCGCTGACGGATCGTCGAGGAGATCTGGTCCTTGGACGCTCAAGCTCAGCAATGCGCCGATTTTGTTCTTTGGCCATTGACGTCTGAGCTTTCACGGTTTGCAACAAGTAGCTGATCCATGAAGCTGATGGGGTTGAGTTGTCAGCCATTTCTTCTGGTCGTGAAGGACCAAAAGATGGCTGATCCTGCACGAGAACCGCTGGATAGGAGCTCGTTGGAGAGGTTCCTCTCCGTGGGCTTGGTGCAGGAGATGGAGATGTCGTTCGTCCGTCCTGGTTTGGACGTTGGACAAGGCTTTGGAGGCATGTTGTAGAACCATTGACAACCACAGTTTTATATGTGAAAGCTTTGTTTTTTTTTTTTTATGTAAAAAACGGGGAGAGCTTGTTATTTCCCACAGACTGCGCCATTGATCGTACCTGATCAGAAGGTGGCTTCCGGTGCTTGGTTGAAGGTACATTACTGCACTTCCACTTGACACCTATTGTTAATGAAAAACGGCTCGTCTCGCCGTGACCTTCTCTTAAATTCTCAAAACTTCTTTTGCTCCATCCCCGTAGGGGCAGAGAACCCATCGCTGTTTCGGCTGTGATACCGGAGGCTCTGGGGAAGTCGGAATAGGAGAGCACTCATCTTGGGGGTTCACGGTGGTGAGAGAACTTCAGTGAGTGTTAGACCGAATGGGGTGTGTACCTATAGACACTCTGACGCTCAAGTTAGTAGAGGTTCAAAATGGGGGGTTTGAGAGTAAAAAATATTTTACCTTGGAGGCTGCGATGACCTCCTATTTATAGAGGTGGGTGAATGCAGAGCCGTTGTAAGGCACCCGTGTGACCGGCGGTTACGAAATCGTAAGAAGTGTAACCGCCGGTGAGATATTCGCTGGAACGTGGGTAAAGAACATTGCCGAACGTTGCAGGACATTTGAACTATTCTCCTTTGTTCCGAGAAACCCCGTCGCGGGGAATGGGTGTGTTGCGAGTAATTTTGCCAAACGCAGAACTTTGGCTTGGTTTGTTATTGGGTATAAATGGTTAAGACCAGGTCTTTGACCAGTCCAGAACAATATATAAGAATTTTCATAAATTATTTATTTACATTTTTCACTATAATGAAAAGGGTAATTGATGAATGTGTTTACCAATACCAAAGATTTACAATTATCGGTCTACATGAACCGACAAAGTGAATCATTCAACTATCTTGATTCTTAAAAATTATGTTTAGGTTGATACTATGAATTACTAAGTTGTGTTGGAAATAATCTTCATTAGTTAGTGCTCTAATAACTTTCCTTCGTCAATTTTATACTCTTCATATTTCCATTATATACTTACCAATCGCATTTAATTGCGGAAAACCTCTATTTTTCTATAATAGATATGGGTCAAATGCAATCTCATAAACACAATATGACAAGTGAAGTTAAATTTTCACTGTAAAAATTCAACAAGATCAAACACAAAATAAGTACCATATAATATATTTACATATCACTTTCCATTGCAGAAAACCATTATTTTTTTGTAATAGATATGGGTATGATGCAATCTCATAAACGCAATGTGAGAAACGAAGTTAAATCTTTACCATAAATAATTCAACAAGATCAAACACAAAATAAGTATCATGTAATATAGTAAAATAATGGAATCCAAAGTTTATAATTGTCAAACATTATTATAGCAGCTTGGTTCTTTGAAAACACTACAAAGCTTGATGAAAGCATTATAGAACCAGAAACTACAATCACTCTCCCAATGACATCTCATAAAAGAATTATTCTTATAAAAAAATGAACTGATCCCTATGGGACCAAAATCAACATTGAAAACAACAAAAAACACAAATTAACTACTATTAGAAAAACAAAATAAAATCCTACATCATAGTCTGATGTATCTTAAGACGTTGTTACTCCGAGCAGTCGACTTATACATGCCTTCCAAGTTGCCATTCTCAATGCTTCTCCTACTTTTGCAAAAACCACATCCAATCCAACACTTAATTTCTCTTCAAATTTCAAATTAAACCAATCATAGCAACTCATTCAAAATAAGAAATACACATGCATATACATACCTTGCCCTCCTCAGGAGCATCAGGAACCTTGTAGGAATCAGCATTAACCTCAGACAACCACACACCAGGGTAAAGGGCTTGCACAAATAATAAAATCAACATTACCATCAAAATATAAACTTAGGATCAGTACCAATTAATTAATCATTTAGTTGAATCAACTTACATTGATTTGCTTCTGAACTTTTTTAGGTCTCCTTTTTGGCCTCCTAGGATGCTTTTGACCTATCATCTTGATGAAATCTTCCTCAATCTCCTTATTTGTCAATGTCAAAGAAAACTTCATTTCCTTCTTCTCAGTAGAACCACCACTTTTTAACGGCAACGATATGTTGGGTTTCTTCTCATCAATCTTCGACCCCTTTCCAGTCTCTCCAACAACACCTTTCCTCGTCCTAAAGTTCCATGCTTTCTCTTTTGTGGCAGCCTTTGACGACCCTTCACCACTACCAACATTATTCTCTTTCTTCTTCTTGAAAACGGCATCTTCCATCTTTATACCTTCGACCTTTAGTTCAAGTGTTAACCTCTCCCGCATAGCATCAACCCCTTCATCATCATCGTAATTGATCCTTAGCATGCTCATCCTCTGCGATGATCCGTCGCCATTGTCAGGGACCTTTTGACACCTGAGTTGACGCTGAGAACCCCACTTCAAAGAAGAAGGTAATTGGAAGTTGTGAAGAGGAGCCTTCACTCTTTCACCTTTACCTTCGCCGGCACCATAACCATTACCCAAAGCAACATCGATCTCCTTTTCTTTAGCAGAAAATACCATTTTCTCAGAGAATTTCAAACGAAAGAGAAAAAAATCCGTCACTTGAAAACTAGTCGGGAAAATGTTATGTGTTTTTTGGTTTCGTGTACATTTATATAGACGATGGTGGTTCTAACGTTTGGCTTAGGTTTATGCTTTATTTGCTAAGATGCGCTTTGGGTGGTTTTTATTTTATTTCCAAATCATCGTTTTTTCCTTTTTAATTTAGTTTTCCTTTTTTTTTTAGTGGGTGATTTATCATGATTTTTTTAACGATGCAATCACAACCGTTAGTTTTGAAACTTGTATTGCCAGGTAAACAATGGAAAAAAATGTGGAAAATTGATTTCTTGTATCAATAAAACTAATAATTTTTTTTATAGAATTATTTAATAATTTTTAATTTCATTTTACATACTTATCTCTTTGCAATTAATAGTCAATAATAGTTTTGACTAAACAATAATTAATATTCTTTTGAATTTTATAAATAAAAAATAAAAAAAATAACATCATTTTTAAAAAATATATTCAGTAATATTAAAGAAATTAAGTATGTTTAATTCATCGAAAGGATGGTAGCTCACTTGTTTCTATACATATTAATTTTTATGCACTTACGTGCATTCAATTAAAATAGGACTAAACCAACCTGAGTTAGTCAGGTGGTGTTGCGTTGAGATATTGGAGTATGTTTCTCTTAAGCTCTGTCGTTTGATACCCCTCAATATCAATTTTGGTGGACTAGTTCAAATAGAGTTTTGCAAGTTCTAACTATAAATGGATACATTTGCAAGTTCTTAGATTAGTCGGTGTTTGGGTTAGATACGGGAACTTAAAAAATTAATAATTAATTAGCATTGTATATTAACATTGAATATTTTCTTATGTGAAAAGATATTTAGATAGACAAAATAAACCGTTAGAGAGAAAAAATATGGTATTTTTTTTACCAGTTGTATGTACATGCATATGACGTATTTTTATGACATATTAGATAAACTTTTAGAATTATTTTGATCTAATCTTTTAGATATATAGATATATATCTCAATAGAACTTAAGGGATTTAGATAGAGAAAATTAACAACACGATAGAAAAATATGGTATTCTGTTTTGCCAGTTGTATGTGCACGCATGTACTATTTTTATGATATCTTACCTCAAATTTTAAAGTTGTTTACATCTAATCTTCTAAGTATATGGGTATGTATATCTTCATAGAATTTAAGAGTCTTAGATGGACAAAATTAATAGCGAGATTTAAAATACGGTAGTCTGTTTTGCCAGCTGTATGTACATGCATATGGTGTTTTTATGATATATTATAAAAATTAATTATATCTAATCTTTTAATGTATGGATAAAAGGGATAACTAGTAGAAAATCATAAGCATGTGTTATTTGCAGACACCCAAAAACTACTTTTTGTATCGTGTTCATGTAAAACTTCACTTTTATATCACGTACACTTTTACTAAACAAGGCACTCGCGAAAACATGTTGTGATTTAGGAGGGACGGTGTCATTTCTAGTAAAACTACTAAAGCCAAAATCTTAAATCGTACCATGAAGATCATCTAAAGCATTTGTCAAAATCAAAGTCCATACAACTTATCCCATTGCCTCTCAATATATTATCTTGTAGCATCCAATATTGGGTCTTGGAAGCCAAAAAAACGTATGAGGAAGCCTCAAATGTTAAGTATAAACCCAACCTCCAACACTAATAGGTAAAGAAGCCACCCTTTAATGAAAGTCCCCAAATAAGGAACCTCCACAAACCACAATGTTTTCAACCTCCCCTCACAAATTTTTTCGAACAACGTAGCCGCCTACTCCAAGCTAATCAGTTGGCACTTACATACGCCAAAAAAATGTTTGACGACACCTATGCATGATCAAAGTAAAAGAAGCTCGCTTTAAGGATCACGTAAATGTGGAGGATGTATTTAAACAACAACCATCGAAGCTCTCTTCATGGTCAGCCCCTAGATGGAACATCTATCTATACTTACAACCCCTTTGAGAAATCTCACCCTTAAAATTGACTTTCCATTGTCCAAAAGAAATGAACGATGCTTATTGTCATCACACGCAGGACAATAGATATCATTCTTTCAAATATTCAACTCAAGGCACAAGCATGACCCGACCGACCATAAGAGACAATTTTTGTGGTGGTTTGGTAATCGACTTTTCTTTGACGAAGATGAATTTTATTTCATTTTCGTCACATGTAATATGTTTTAAAGCATATTGTCGCATCATTTTTCAGAGATCAAGGCTATTTGATTAGCTTTTGACTCACTAAATTATTTCATGACTTTTGAAAAAAATTATTTAAATTAGATGGGGTCCAGGGGTTGGTTATATTTAGGGAAGGTATTAGCACCCTAAATATTCGCAGTACTCTACGAGGACCTTTCGACTTTATTTCTTTTTGTGCTATAACTTGCTTATTTTTGTTTAAAAGAAGGAATTTGAAAATAGAGATTAAAAGAAAAGAAAGAAGCCTATTATCTACATTTTTTAATGATTCGAAAGGACTAGGTCTTTTGCCTACGTACCCGTGAGGGATCAGAACCTCGTAGTTCGGGGTGAAAATTACCGTTTGATTTGTTTTTGTGTGTTTTATTAGTTTTGAAATAAAACGTTTTAAAATGAAAAGCCAAGTGGCAAATGAGAATTTGTTTGTGTTTTTTATATTAAAAGAAAATGGACTCAAAATGAAATTAAATTGATTAATTTTTGATTTAAGAAAATGAAATAAAAAGACGATCACTTGATTTAGGATCAAGGTTTGTTTATGATTTCTTTTTTTGTGATTTTTGTTATTTGCATGTTTTTGTTGTTTTTGAATATTGATTAAACCTAAAAATAATACTAACGTAGCAGTAAAAAAAAGTGCGCGAGAACTTCATGGTGACATTGGATCACCACAAAGTCTTTTGACCTAACCTAGACATTTTCTGCATATATATACATAAAGCGGTAAAGAAAATAAAAGACACACACGCACAGCCACATGCATGAATTTACATTAAACCTATTAATACATTCTAAAGTCTGCGAAAATAAATAACGGAAAAATAAAGACCTAATTTACATTCTAAAATCAGCGCGATAAAAATAAATGACAAAAAGGAAAAATATATTAAACAAAGGGACTGGGGAGTGCAAGCAGTAAATAAGGGGGTGCAAGAATTGAAAAAGAAGCAAACTAGGCCTTAAAAAGTTTGGGGCGCAGATGGGCATGTTGGGTTGGTCCGGTTTAAGTGAACCGAACCGGTTCAGGGGAGAGTATAAAACAGGGGAGGGTCAGTTTTTCTTTCATTTTTTCATACCCTCTCTCTCTCTTCTTGGTTCTTCAAGACCTTGAGGTTTTCGGCGAGTTCATATGAACCGTCGTGAAACCCAGACACCGGCGCGATTGCCGCCGGCCAAAACGGTCAGGCCGCCGCGCCGGAGAACCTAATCCGCTACCCTTTTTTTGTTTTTTCTTCTCCTACTCTCCTTTCTACCCTCTTTCCGATTCCTACCTTAAAGTTACCCAACAACGTAAAACTCACAAACCCTAGACCTAAACTAGGAACGAAATAAATAAAAGGGAAAAAAACTAACCTTTGTTGTTTGTTCGATCCGGTTCCGGTTTGATGCTAGCAATGCCGCATTTGTTGTTTGCTCGTAAGAGGTGACGTTTTTGTACGGATGTGTTGTGTCTCTGTGATTGGAACGGTATGTGCCTTGTATTTGGAGCCCGTGAATATGCGGGTTTTGATGTTTGTGAGTTGTCTGTGATGTGCGATGAAGTTGATTTGTGTATCTGTGATGTGGTGCGGATTCGATTTTGGGTTTGTGATGTTTTGAAAAAGAAATTGGTCGTGTGGCCGATTGTGTGTTTTATGTCTGTTGTGTTGATTTTGCGTGCAGGTTTGGGAAAAATTGTGCATTTCTGTGTGCGAAGTGGCTAGATTTTTTATGAGAATTTTTGGCCGTTTGTGTGTTGTGAATCTTTGTAAATTTCGGCCTCTCTTGTGCGTGTAATCGCAGCTTTTTTATAGTGACAGGATTAGGGTTTAAGTTTGTTGAAAAGAGCAGAAACTTTGTGATTTTTGGATTGGGACCAAGGTTGCTGTGTGTGAGCTGTGTTCCCGGATTTGTAGCTTGCGCGCGTTTGGACTGTATTTAGACTGTATTTGGACTGTATTCAGACAAAAGTAACATAATAATAATAAAAAAAGAAAGGATAAAGACTAAAGAATAATAAAAATAAAAAATGAATAAAGTTAAAAAAATAAAGTTAAAAATAAAATGAAACAAAAATAAGGATTAAGAAAAAAACAACATTAAAGTTAATTAAAAAGCCTAAAAGATGGAAATTAAAATTAAAGATAAAATAAAGTGAGAAGAGGACCCGACTCGAAACCAAAAAATGAGGTATTTTAAAATACCTCTCTGCCGAAATTTCGTTTGAAAAGTCAGAGGTTATTCAGGGTCTGACGACACGTGTCAGTGGTGTCTTAGGTCAAAAATTGGGGTATGACAGATGCCCCTATTTAAGTTTATGCATCCGGAGACTTGAAGATGAAATCTTTGATTCGACTGGTCGAAGAGACTTAAATACAAAGTACACCATTTTTTACCTAAGATGATATGAATGTTTGTGATGTAATTATGAATGCAAGACGGCAAAGACATTTTGACTGGGACGAGAAAACACAATGGGATACCTGAATTCGTTGAGAAAGGGATCCGACTCCGCTAGGGGATAGTGTAGTTTCACTGGAGAAAATGGCGGTGTATTATTGTATTGGTTTGGAATAATAGTTTAATAGAGACAAAAAATTTTAGTGACACCTCTTGATCAGACACCCTAGGGATGACGCTTACGAGAAAACTGTAGGGTAATTGCATAATTGCTCGTTTGTTAGAACTTGTTACTAGACACTTGGTAATGAGAAAAGGAAGAAGCAAGATGTTCGTTTGTTAGAACTTGCTAGTTGGCATTTGGTAACAGAAAAAGGAAAAGGTGAGATGTTCATTTGTTAGAACTTGCTGCTTGAGGTGTTCATTTGTTAGAACTTGTTGAATGCGAGGTGTTCATTTGTTAGAACTTGTTACTTGACAATGGTAAAGGTAAAATGGCAAATGCAGGATGTTCATTCGTTAGAACTTGTTACTTGACATGATAGAGGTAAAATAGAAATGCCAATGTTCGTTTGTTAGAACTTGCTACTTGGCATATGACAAAGAGGTAAACTCAAACTATCTATTAGTTAGGACTAACCACTTGAAACATGATAAAAGGTAAACTCAAGCTATCCATTGTTTAGGACTAACCACTTGAAACATGATATCAGATAGACTCAAGTTGTCCATTATTTAGGACTTTCCACTTGAAACATGATAAAAGATAGACTCAAGTTATCCATTGTCTAGGACTAACCACTTGAAACAAAAGACAAAAGGTAAACTCAAGTTGTCCACTGTTTAGGACTTGCCACTTGAAATAATTGATTAGTGACATCTCTCGGCCAGACACACTAGGGATGACACCTTTGAGGAAAATGGGGTATTTGCGATGAATGACATCTTGTAATCCGACACATTGGGAGATGATACTCTCAATATTCCGTCTTCCGACAAACCGGGGAATGATATTCTCGACATTTCGTTTTCCGATAAACCGGGGAATGATGTTCTTGACTTTCTGTAATCCGACAAAACGGGGAAAGATGCATTTGATATTCCGTAATCCGACAAACCGGGGAATAATGTTTTTGACATTTCGTCTTCCGATAAAGCGGGGAATGACTCTTGACATTCCTTCTTCCGATAAAGCGGGGAATGACTCTTTTGACTTTCCGTAATCCGACAAAATGGGGAAAGATGCTTGACATTCCATCTTCTGATAAACCGGGGAATGATGTTTTTGACATTCCGTCTTCCGATAAAGCGGGGAATGATGTTCTTGACATTCCGTTTTCCGATAAACCGGGGAATGATGTTCTTGACTTTCCGTAATCCGAAAAAACAGGGAAAAATGCTTTTGATATTCCGTAATCCGACAAACTGGGGAAGAATGTTTTTGACATTCCGTCTTCCGATAAAGCGGGGAATGACTCTTGACATTTCGTCTTCCGATAAATAGGGGAATGACTCTTTTGACTTTCCGTAATCCGACAAAACGGGGAAAGATGCTTTTGAGATATGGTTAAAAGCAAAGACTCGAGATGACTAATGCAGATATGTATACATGATATTTGTGTGCCTATTGCATGCGCATGAATGCTTATATGCATGAATCTATGAATGTATGTTTGCATGTATGACATTTGTATTTGTAAGACTTGATGAGTATATATGACTCGATGAGATAAGATTGGACCGGTAAAATGGGAAGTGGACCGACATCACAGTACAAGCACTTAGAAATCTTCACTGGAGATAGTATCATTAAAGATGACTCAGGCCACCGTCGGGGTAAAACCCAGTATAATGTATCAGTTGATGGTGAAGTAGACACCTCTTGGGGAGAAAGCCCGTCAATCAAGAAATCTGCAGAAGTCGCCATTTGCAAGCCGACCCAGAGTGCTTTCTCGTGGGCACGCTCCAATAGTCAAGCTTTTTGTTTTGTTTTTTTCGTTTTTTGAAAATCCCTAACTTTTGCCTGGACCGCCCTTTCGGATTTTCAATCCACCGGGAATATATTTTTGTATGCCCCTAATTTTTGCCTGGACCACCCTTTCGGGTTTTCAGTCCACCGAGACGCTCATTTTTGCCTAAGCCGCCTTTTCAGGTTTTCGACTTAGCGAGCTTCTCTCTTTTTTTTTTTAGCAATGACTATGTGTATCTTGCAGAGGTTAACTGTTCTCGAGGCGCGTGTTGACGCATGTTTAACCTACTCAAGAGTTCAAAGGAAATGTGTGTTCGTTGTTTATGCTTTTCAAAAGACATGAAGAAGTTAGAAAAATTTTCGAAATGATTTTTGCTTTGAGTATTAACATCAAAAATAGAAGATATTATGCAAGTAAAATAACTGAGAATTACAAATAAAAGGCATAGGCTCAAATTAATTTGAAAGAGTGGTGACCCGCCAAGGGCGTGGTTCCACGGATCTTTAAAATTTTGGAAAATGGTAATTATATGGGAAAGGTACATTGAACAAAATAACTGTTATTCTCCCTAACAACTTTGAATTGCCCATGTCCCGAGTCTTCGATTTGTAGGCACTTCGAATCTGAGGTCTTTTGATAGCTGGATGCCCTAAGTGGACTGTGTTTGACTGGATGTAGTTACTCTGTCATGATCCTTAACTTTTGCATAGATCGCCCTTGTGGGTTTTCGACCTAGCAGGATAATCATTTTTGTTCATGTCTCTAATTTTTGCCTGGACCGCCCTTTTGGGATTTCAGTCCACCGAGACGCTCATGTTTGCCTAAGTCGCCTTTTCAGCTTTGCGACTTATCGAGATTTTTTGATTTTTGATTTTTTTGATTTGATTGATTTTGTATATTTTGACAAAGTATTTCTTTACTGCACCGGCATGCGGGCTTGTCAACATTTGTAGTCAGAGGAGTCATTGCACATGCGCCTTTATAGTTAGGCGTCCACTTGCCTCTGGTGTCTAGTTGGAAAGATAGTACTTTTTAGGCACAAGGTCTCCTTCTTGAATTTCACGGGGATGAATTTTCTTGTCGAAAGTTTGTTTCAACCTCTTTTGATATAGTTGTACAAGGCCGTCATGCATTTAAATTCGGTCAAGCCTGGATTTAAGCAAAACTCCTATCGACAGGGACTTCGACGACCTCCATGTTGTATACTGAGGGAAGGAGGGGGGGTTGCCCCTGTTGAAGTGTGCACTAGAAGTATGATGTTAGCATCTTGTGCCAGTCTTTGTAAGTGAATGCCCTTTTCTGGACACTCTTCTTGATATTTTTGTTTTCGACTTTGACGGCTAAGATGCCCTAGTAGGCCAGAAATTTCATCGGGAACTTCCTCATCTTCCTCTTCTTCGAGTTTCGGACGCAAGGAACTCAAAGTTGGGAGAGAGTACACGGTTAATATGTTCAATGAGTTTATTAATGTATGATTTGATTATTGGTTTTGACAAGTAAGTATAAGTTATGATTATGCAGTATTGAGAATGATTAAAGAGAATTTTTTTTGGGTTTTTTGTATTACCATTTTTCCTGAAAAAGCACAAAATTAAAATAAAGCAAAGTCGGGATTGAGACGACTTTTTATTGATGATGCCAATTCATAAAGCAAAAAAGGATTTTTTTGAAAAATATAAAACAAGCAACAAAACATTATTTGAACAACTGAGCAGTAGAAGGAACATCAACAACGACCTATGTGCAGCTAATCAATCCATGTGTCAACATTGGGTACCATGATCCGGTAGTGGGTTAACTTGTATGTCAGGGTTCAAATTCTTCGAAAGACAAGATGTTGGCTTCAACTAAATCTTAAACTGCATTCTTCAGAGCATAACAACCCCTCAACATCATGACCGGGTGCCCCTTGGTGAAAGACACATGAGACGTCAGCTCTAAACCGTGCTGGCAATTTCTTGGGTAATGGAGGAGGAGCCTTAATCTGGACCCAGTTTCTTTCAAGCAACGTTGGGAGCAACTCTGCATACTTTATGGGAATTGGATCAAATTTAGTCCTTGGAACATGTTTTTGTGGATTGAATTGTTATGGAGACTCTTGTCGAGGCTGACCTTTCACCATACTCACTTCGTGGTCTTTCTTTATATGGACTGTATTTGGACTGTATTCGGACAAAAGTAACAAAATAATAAATAAAAAAAAAGGATAAAGACTAAAGAATAATAAAAATAAAAAATGAATAAAGTTAAAAAAGCCTAAAAGATGGAAATTAAGATTAAAGATAAAATAAAGTAAGAAGAGGGCCCGACTCAGAACCAAAAAATGAGGTATTTTAAAATACCTCTCTGCCGAAATTTCATTTAAAAAGTCAAAGGTTATTCAGGGTCCGACGACACGTGTCAGTGTTGTCAACATGGTTACCACCTTATTATGTTTTCAAGCTCTAAATGAAGAGAAGTAAAATATAAAAGATTGGATATTCCATAAGATAAAAAATAATGTGATCACCCAACCAAGTATGTTAACATGGTTGCCACCTTATTATGTTTTACAAACTTCCATTTATTTGCCCTATGTTGTAAATATTAGAAGCAAATATTATTTATTTCAGTATTGGAATAAGGTCCATTAAACAAAGCTCAATTATTTTTACATTTTCCTCTATTTAAGAATGTTTGTTACAACATTGCAAAATAACTTCAATATAGAGCTCCTGACTTTACATGGTACTAGAGCTACTTATTAGTTGTTTTTACTTTTTAGTTTGGGTTTGAACCCAAGACTATAAAGCTCTTGATTTTAAATGGTTAGAGCTACTGATTTTTGGGGTTTGCCATCATATACCTTTTTTTTTTTTTTTTGGTAATAACAAATGTTAGTAGTTAGTTATTTTTACAACTTCATTCAAATTTGAATACAATACTTCAAACTTCTTTTCCATTTTCTCAAACGAATTGAACTACCCATCCCTTGCATACACATGAGAACAGTAGCCAACACTCTACATGAGAAGTTAGGGAAACCATAGTAGAGTGACAGAGCTCCTCGCTCAGCGTAAATCATTTGAAGAAAATGGAATCACAGTTGAGGAAACTCAACCAAGTTCGACTAATTTTTGGCTTCCATTGATAAATTTGGCACACCACATGAGAAAATATGGCCTTTACCACTGAAATTTTCAATCTGCAGGTCTTGACTATGATTGGCATATGTACCTAAAGTCTAGTTTAGACAATCTGTCATATCATGGTTTAAGCGTTTTTTAGGAGTCATTTTACAGTCTTTTGAGTAATTTCTAGGTTTGGTTTAGTAGAGTTGAGCAAGAAGTTTAGAAATTAGCACTGCACTAAAATTATACGAAGTACATTGAAATCGGCTCGAATTCATCCTAACTAAACAAGTCCACGGTTGTGCTATGCTTTTTACAAGAGAAATGAAGTTGTCTCTTGGGATATAGCCATCACAGACATTACGTTGAAGAGAAATGAGGAAAAGAGTACTAAAATTCTTTAATTGAAATCGTAAATATGTCAAATGACAAACAACAATATCTTGAACATGTAGAAGAATCGTTAGAGTTCGAAAGTAAATATTATCAATGCAACAACATTTCAGTATACAAATATGTCATTTATAAACAGAAGATGCTAAATAATAAATGAAAACTAATGCCTATTTTTGGTTCCAAACATCAAGATGGAAAAACTTGCTGCATAATGCTAATCCAATGAGAACCATCTAGCTAAAGGAGCACTTCATTCCTCTACAATGTCGAAAACCACAAGATAATTGAAGCAATTGTTGTAAGTACTCAAAATGAAGTAGCGACTAAAAATGATACAAATATGAAAAGTTAATACAAGTGATTCACCTAGCCTATATCTACGGTGGGAATTTTTTTTTAGGATTGAAATCCATAAGTAGCATTTTTTTTTTGGTGAATCCCATAAGTAGCATTAATCAGAGGGAAACAATGGCAGATCAATATAAACTAAGAGGACTGCTATGTAGTACGGAATTTTCCGGTGCGAATTTTGCCGAATGTGTAGTTACAAATTTTATTAAAAATAAATATAAATACAATCCTTCGTATAAAAACGAATAAAAAAGTCATCTCTCAAGCGCCATTGTCTTCTTCGTTTTTTCCACCAGTGAATAAGAACTCAAGTAAACCATTGTCATCCTAATTCCTATCATTTTCATGTTAAACATTCAATTAATTGCTCAAAAAGATAAGAAAGTGGACTCTGTAAAACTCATTGTGTTTGATGTATGAAATCCTCAATCAACTCTTATTTTCATTTGTTAACATAGAAAACATTAATAGGAGGTCTCTACTTAAAAATCATTTGAGCTATGTAAGTGAGATTGAGAATCTTGATGCATAAATTGAATTCAGAATCTTGTTCCAAACAATAAGATACAACTTGATGATTTCTTGAAAAGTGAGATGATTTCTTGATGGAAAAGGATCAGACATCTATTCATTTACTAGCTACACTGCTTTTGATGAGTACATGTCTTTTTGAAACTAGCATAAGAAGAACGCCTAAGCTAGAGAGAAACAAAATACTAAAGCGGGCAGCATATATATGCGCAACCCCACCCCAACTCAACACAAAAAAGCAACAAATAACACCCAAACACCTATCTCAATAAACAATCCGTTAGGGTTCCCAAAACCGCAGAAAATAATGACTGACATTTTTTACAAAAATTTACAACTGAAGTAGTTCATTTGCAATGAATTATAGTACTATTCTATCATCAACGTATCACATATATAAGGCCAATAACGGATGCCTCCATGAAAATAGAATCAAATCAAATCTTTGGGTCCATTGCAGGGTGGTCACCGTTGCTAAAGAAAGAAACATAAGAGTTTCTAGGGCACCTAGGAAGGCGATCGAAGAATTTATACAAATACAAAGAAGGTTCTTGTGGGAAAAGTGTGTTTACCGAAAGAAGAAGGTGGTCTGTCAGGTGACAATATGTAATTGGGCCGAAACTAATCAAGTTCAAGTACGTATCAGTATCAGATAAATTGATTGAACGTGAAAGTGGCAGCAGGATGGACTCAATTTGGTGGTGTGATTTATGCTCAGTCTTAAAGGAAAATGGTGTTGAAACAAACTGGCTAACAACCTAAATCAGTAGGAAAAGTGGAAACGGGGAAAACAAGTCATTCTGGAAGCAAGTATGGCTAGGTGAGCACAGTCTATATGTCATGAGTTTACGGAACTGTATGCGTTAGGTTCTGATAAGAATATAACAGTAGCATAACAAATATACTGGAAAGGAATCGCAGAAGATTGGAGCTGGAGCTGGAAGCGCGTTCTAAACTCGACAGAGAACAGATTTGTAGCAGAGTTGTCAACGAAACTGTCATGTGTACACCTGCAGACTTGTGTACCAGACGCACTCTGTAATTCTGTTGGAGATAGGAGGAAATTTCATATTCACTGATAAGTATGTTTGGATGGAGATTGCATAAAATAGATAAAATATTTAAAAATTTTAAAGGTTCAACCAATAACAAGCTGCTATCAAATTCGAAATAAAAAGCGTACAAATTTTACATGGAAAAAACATCATATGATACAAATTAAAAAAAAAAGGATGAAAAGATAGCATTCATCAAATACCTTCAATTATAAAAATCCTTCAATTCAGTAGGTGTCATACTCAACATTTTTGAAGGTTCCAACTCTCCTTTTAATAGACAGCGTAACAAAAATACATTGTTCTACGAAATAAGATCAGAAAATACAAATAAAATTATAAGTAAACCACACATACTAAAAGACAGAACCAGGTTATGTTTCACACCATTTAAGGTTAATAATTCATATTGAAAAAAGTAACTCCCAACCTTGAGATTAAATGCCAAATTTTGTATCTTTTCACTGTAATTCTGATAATTTGGCGAAAATGTATCACGTGAAGCTTTCTCCAAAGCAACTACAGCTTGAACAGCATCATCTGGCCAAACAAAAGACTTCGAATTCTGTAGAGTGAAAAAATGGTAAATGATGAATTCATTATAATCCTCATGGAAAAGGAAAACAAATACAACTTTTTTAGAATATAAATGTAAATGTACCTTCAGAACATTATCAGAATTGTCACTCCCTTTTTCTTGTTTCTTCATGCTGTCATCAGAATCAAACAAATATTGAACATTTTGAAGAAGCATCACCAATTGTTCGTCCCGACGAGTATCTCCTGTTAGTGCATTAAATTTCACTAATATGTCATAATGAGGTGAAATACGCTTTTTCGTTATATCTTTCTGATCAGCAACGATGTCTGGTAATCCACCCAAATGTTGAATAGTTTTCTGAACAAGCTTATCGATTTCTTGCTGTTGATTCTCGTCATAGACCTTATCAGTTAAATTCCTTACTTTCTTTTCTTTTGTGTTATACACCTTTTGCACAATAAACCCAGGAACCTCCTTACTAGTCGGAAGTTTTTTGGGTATTGGAATGAAATATACCGCACACGTATGCATAACATTTTCTGCAGGAAACACATATTCGTGGAAACTATAAAATAACTCTCTCTTGATCTTTGATTTCCAGGTACGACCTCTCTTTTTTTCTGCTTCATTTGGACGGTAAAAACGATGCGTTGTGATCTTCAAGTTCCCTTTTAGGGATTGTTCAATGTCCTGACAGAAAAACATCACCGGCAATCAGAAAATTGAAGGGTGAAAAACTCTAGAATGTGACGTGCTAAATCTCGTGCACGATTATGCCAAGGAATACCAATAATAAAACAATACAGGGATGATAAACTAAAAATTAGATACTTAATGTAAAAATTTGATTGATATTCATTTTGTTGAAACAGAAACACAATCATAACTTTGTGAAATAATAATAAGTATGAATTATCAAGAAAGGGATTATATTATATATCACTTGCACTTCGTGTACTTCTTGTAGAATTTATTACTTCACTATCTTCACTATCATAATCCCTAAGTAGATATCTAGTGCCATGGAACTTCAATGTTCCAAACCAAAGCATCTTCAAAAACAAGGTATAGTGATTCGTGAATATACTTGACAACGAGTTTATCTTAATAGAGGGGTTGCGCAGCTCAACACAGCTAAGGGATAAACAGTTGAATGTCCTTGGGCTTAAATTCAAACCAATGAGTCATTAATATTAATCTAACTACTAATATTTATCATTAAAAACCAAGAAACAAAGAGTTCACCTTAATAATTGCAACGAACGGCTTTTTATCTGTAGTCTCGGGCGCAAGAAGAACAGTGTCCTCCTGCAGATGAAATGACGCCAAGAATAGCATTAAATTTCACAATCAATTAGCAAACACACACGCATACATGCAACACTTATCCCATAATAGAAGGTTTTAGAACTCAATTTCACATAACAACCATCATCATCATCATAGCCTAAGCTAAACCCTAATAATCCCAATTTTAAATAACGGTTGGGTTACAGAGAAAAAGGCCCGAACAAAAAGGTATAGGTAGTGGGCGTCAGTGTTTTCTAGTGAAGAAAAATTACAAGAAATAGTCACTAATAGCCGCTACACTGGTTACATCTGCAACAAGACGCAGTTCATGACAATAGACAGAGAATCAAGATATTATCTCTAATTTAAGCGAATATACAATATTTAAGAGTTGTGCAATGTTGTAGTTAATGCACATCGCGAAAATAACAACCCGTATATAACAATTGTAACAGACGAAATAGCGAAATCTTATTCGCGACCAGGACAGTTGTTTAAAACCTTGGTAATAACATTGATAGGTGTAGAAAAATCGTGCGTTGTACTAGTGCCATTACGTAGCAAGAGTTTATATGTTAGTGGAAAACATAAGAGGAAAGAAAGAAAAACAGGAAGATATATTATACCAGTGTGTATCGGTTTTCATCCAATTTGAAGGATTGAAAATGTTTTCTTCCATTCTTTGAAACCCTAACATGATTGCCGATGGGTTTAGCATGTGATGATGCCACTTCTTCAATGGAATATTCATTTTCGTCCTCCTCCTCACCATCACCATCATCATCATCATTCAATTGCTTGTCATTCGGATTCATCTTTGCATCATGTAAGTCCTCTTCATGATCATCTTCTTCTTGATGCTTCATCTTGTTCGTCTCTATAGTAATCATGGTTGATCAGAAAGAGAGAATGGCCGCGATTAGGTTTGTATCGCGTTTTATATTTTGGATCTTTAATATATATGAATCGTTTAGTGCAGTGCACCGGGTTGTTTTTTTTCTTTGAGTGAACTAATTATTTTTATTTTTTTAAATAATGAGGGGACTTATTAGGGTTATAATTCATTTGAAAAAAAATATTATGGTGAAATTATATTATAAAAAATTATATTATAATTTATTTAAAAGAAACTATGATTATTTTTATAATTTATTTAAAAGAAAAAAGAAATTAGTTAATTCTAAAATTAATAAAACTTCTAAAAATTACATGTGCACGACAATAAGGAAGGTTATGGAATGAGATCAAGTTAGTCATAACAGTAATGTCATCAAAAAGATCATGCTTCTTCAGATAGCAAAGATTTGGAAGCAATGTCATCGACACAAGTTCCTCCAGTGCATTCTCTAGGCCCTATTTTAAAGATGGTTGTGAGAAAATTCAAATAACTTGGGCAGAAGGGGATGACACAACTTCTTATATAAGAAAAAAAAGGTAAGAAAAAAGGGCAAATTCTATGGTACACCTAATAAATTTAGGTGTATTGATACATCAAGTAGTTAAATCAATAATAAATGAGTTGTTTTTTTTTTTTGAAGAAAAATTATTATTTTATATCATTGACAACTATAATAATTAAATTTTATTTACCAAAACCTTCGACGAAATAAAATTGAATTTTTATTACTCATAACAATGAATATTGGTTATTTTTTATGACAAAATGTAAATTTTTTAATATGATCCTTATAAACAATGAAATGATGTTTTTTTCTTATGAAATGATGTTTTCTAAAATATAAATATTGACAAATAACTTTTTATTTCATAAAAATTATTGTTAATTTATAAATTTTGTGAAACAAGAGTACCGGTACACTCAAATTTGTGAGTGTACCGTAGAAGTCCCCAATTTTTTTTTGTTGAAATTAGATCATATTGCGGGGACACATAACACCCGTTCTAGGGATCATATTCCATCAAGTTTCCAATGAAGTTCCATTTCTAGAACATTCAGGGTATTGGCAACCCTAACAGTCAAATTGAATAAAGATAATCATATGTTGAACCTTTAAGGTATATGGAGCAGATCTTGGAGTAACTCTTTTTGTTTTAATATACTTTCTCCCATGTTCTTATGGAAGGAAATGTTAAGAGTCCTACATCGGATAGGTGCTGGCCTGACAATGTGTTTATAAGTGGGGGTAATCCTCACCTCACAAGCTGGTTTTGTGGGGTGGTGTTAGGCCCAACCACGATTTCTAAGATGGTATCAGAGCCTCTCCAAGATCCATTGGGCCACCTGCTGTCAAGTTTTCGCAATCGACCCACCCACCATTTATGTCCACAAACCAAGCCCAATAGTGCTGGTCGTGAGGGGGTGTGTTAAGAGTCCCACATCGGATGGGTGTTGGCCTGACAATGTGTTTATAAGTGGGGGAATCCCCACCTCACAAGCCGGTTTGTGGGGTTGTGTTAGGCCCAACCACGATTTCTAAGAAGAAACACATGTGCAGACAAGTTGGCTACATTACCCTCCCTTAGGTTCTTTATGGGGACATTTTTCAAAGATTGTTGTAATCACCCGAATTTCCTTATTTGTTGATTTTCTTTTTATTTTCCTTTCCTTTTTATTTTTGGGGTAATGACCTAGTCCCCTCGCTTTTGTATATTAATTCCCCCTATTTTTTAATAAATGTTTAATTAATTTGTAAATACATGAAATATTTGTCAACTTTGTAAATACCAATAATTATATTTTTGTTTACTTTGTACGTCACATTTTTTTTAAGGAATTGTACCTCACATTTAAAGCTTTGCATCTTTAACACAGATTGTACTATTCTCTCTCTCCACATCTCAAGTAATGTTTTGGTAATCGGCTTGTGTTTGTATCTTTTTATTCCTAAGGTTGGGTAATTACAATTCAATTTTTAGATGCGTATTTGTTTCATAACAATTATACTCCTCAAAATATTGGTTGGGCAAAGATTATTTGGAACAAAGCGATCCCTCCTTCTAAATCTCAACTTATGTGGAGAATTCTTTATGAAAAGATGCCCACGGATGAGCAACTTATCAAGAGAGGATGCCAGATTTCCTCAATCTGCAATCGTTGTTTTAGGTCCACCAAATCCTCATTCCATCTCTTTCTTGAATGTAAATTTGCTACGCAGATTTGGAATTGGCTTAGCTCCCTATTCAACTTCAACATTAATGTTTCTTCTCCAAGGGAAACGCTAAATGTAATTGATAAGGCTGATTCCCCTCAATGCAAAATTGTCATGCTTGCTGCCATTATCAACTCTTTCCACACAATTTGGTTTTGTAGAAACCAAATGAGATTCAATGATAAAGCCATCAACATTAGATCTGCTCTCAACCTAATCATTGCTAGTACTTTTATGTCAGGAAATTTAACTTCTCTCACGGCTTCCTCCTCTATGTCTTACTTCTCTATTTTAAAGCACTTTGATGTTACTATTAAGCCTCCTAAGCCTCAAATCATCAAAGAAGTTGTTTGGAATCCTCCTATTTTCAACTGGACAAAGTGCAATACTGATGGAGCCTCACTTGGCAACCCTGGACAGGCTGCTTGCGGTGGTCTATTTAAAAACTCCAGCTCGGATTTTATTGGTGGGTTTGCTGTTAATCTTGGTGTGTCTTCTGCTCTTTGCTCTGAGCTTATTGGTGCAATGTTAGCAATTGAAATTGCTCATCAAAAAGGTTGATCTTCCCTTTGGTTGGAAACAGATTCAATGTTGGTATCCCAAGCTTTCAAATCTCATAAGATTGTCCCATGGCACCTTCAAAATAGATGGAACAGTTGTCTCCACCTCATTTCATCAATGAACTTTCACGTGTCTCATATATATAGACAGGGAAACAAATGTGCGGACACTATGGCAAACTTAGGGTTAGCTTTGATTTGTCACTGTTGGTTTACTCATCCTCCTCCTTCTATTAGGGCAGACTTAGTAACTAATAGGCTAGGTTTACCTAATTTCAGGGTTTCTTAATCTCTTGAGGGTTTTGGTTCATGCCCCCCCTCACTTTTGTTTTGTATTTTCTTCTCTTGGATATATATCATATGGAGTTGTAGTTCTCTGCTACAACTTCCTTTACCTTAAAAAAATTTACAATTCAATTTTAATCTTATACGACTCAAAGATCCACGCCTAGAATGCGACTGTGAGGGGTTGAGTCAAGTGGACTTGAGCAACATATCATTCATATATGTGACGGGGTGGGTATTTGCAAATATTCCGACAATCAAGGATGAATATGCCGAGTATGTGAGTTTTTTAGGATAGAAAAAGGTGTACCTAAAAGGAGTCTACGATTTAATCTTTATAGTGGTAAACTAGGTTTTTGGTCCCTTTAACCCTAATTCAGATATATGTTTATAAAGGGCACTAGTAAACAGATTAGAGGAAGCCTGATTCGCTTACACAACACTGATCAGATGGGTATGATTGTTGTAACACCCCGTTTTCCCAACATAAAAATTTCTTAAAAATAATCAGTGTATTCACAACTTAAACGGAATGCTACATTTCTTAGAAATCACAAATGGAATAAATAATAATTTATTCTTCAAAACATCTCAAAATAAAATCTCAAATACTTCGCAGCGGAATTTAATTCAAAAACCTTAAACAACTTTGGCACGAAGGCCTCAACGTAAAATCTCATCAAAATGTTTCAACATCATGTTCATAGAATCTCATAAAAATAATACGTAAAGAATAGAAAACAATAACAAAGTTCCCCATCCCGTTACGCATCAGAGCACCTAAGGACACAGTGAGAGGTAGTCACTCACAACAACAATCAACAGCTAATCTTGATCACCTGCAAGTTACCCATACGAATAACAACATTTTCAAGCAGAAGGGGTGAGATTTCACATTCAATAATAATAAGCATATAATTCTTTAAAAGAATTTAACAACACATAACAACATCTATTCATCATTAGTAAGACTAATAAACAATAATTTAAGTAAGAGAATTTATCAACATAAACAACAACAAATCATCATCAACAATGCTTCACATAAACAACATAAACACCAACAAATCATCATCAACAATGCTTCACATAAACAACATAAACACCAACAAATCATCATCAACAATGCTTCACATAAACAACATAAACGACAACAATAAATAATATTGATACTTCACATATTTCTTCATTAACAACTCATTGATAAATGACAACTTAACAACAACGACAACGCAACAACAACGATAACACCGACAACTCGACATGAACGACAACACCGACAACTCGACATCAACGACAATGCAACGACAACAACATCAACCTGACAAATTAACAACTTGACCCGACTATGCAACTTCAACTTCTTAATCATGCATGTGGTACCATCCGGGAATAAGCCCTCAACATGTTAGAGTAATAACTCTCAAGGCATAAGCCTTCGTCATGATAGAGTAATAACTCTCAAGGCATAAGCCTTCATCGTGGTGGAGTAAGCTCCCAGGGCCATCAGCCCTCATCTTATTTAGAGTAATAACTGTCAAGGCATAAGCCTTCATCGTGGTGGAGTAAGCTCCCAGGGCCATCAGCCCTCATCTTTAATGACTATGCATAGACTCATCAACCAATGCAACTCAACAACTTAGACATCATCTTACAACTTCATCATCTTGGACAACACTTATACCTTCATCATCTTATCGACAATTCTCATCTTTTATCAACATATACATTCATATAATAATTCATCAATCATGAACATCATCATATTCAACAACAATAATTCATCAACGTATACATTCATATAATAAATCATCAATCATGAACAACATCATATTCAACAACAATAATTCATGAACGTATACATTCATATAATAAATCATCAATCATAAACAACATCATATTCAACTACAATAATTCATCAACGTATACATATATACATAACTTTAGCATATAAATACATCACCAACAACTTAATTAACATCAAATTCACATACCCAAACATTGCATCAAAACATAAGCACAAATTTCACCAATTAAATACACAATAATCACTTTATACAAATAGGCACTTATGGGTAGGAGTAGAAAAAGAGATTATACAAAAGATTATGAATGGAATCTAACCTTAATTTCTACAACGTCAAATCTAACAACAACTACAAGGTTAAACCTTTTTCAGAAGTATACAACCCATTATTAGAGAAAGCTAGTCCCACCCTTACCTTAGGATTAATTGACAGCAAGGTTCTACAGACTTCTCCTTCTCTGACTCTTCTCTTCTCTTCGTTTCTCCTCTTTCTCTAGGTTTCTCCTCTTTCTCCAAAACAGTTTTGCACCTCATATATTTTCTAACTCTAGCTCTCCTTTTTATATAAACCTTAACCTATTTATTTTCTCTTAATTCCAATTCTGCCCCAAAGCCTTATTATTCTAAATAATTATATTTCTCCATGAAATATATTCTCCCACTAAATATATTCTAATAAATAATAAAATAAAGTCACTCAATAAAATATCAACATATCACATAATTAAATAAATCATATAATTCGACTCTATCTCAAGAAAAATAATTAAACAAACAAATATATTTCTATAACAAATATATCTCTACACCACATAACAAATATATTTTTATAACAAATAGCATAATATTTCTACACCAAATAACATATATATTTCTACACCAAAGAACACATATATTTCTACACCAAATAACATATATATTATAATATAATATTCTACTAAAACACCAACACATGACACAAAATAACACATATTACCATAAATCAAATAAATTATTCAAAAATACTCTAAACTCAATCAAATAATTAAATAAATAAAATAGGGCGTTACAATTGTTGTGATTACCATTTTTCATATCTGCTTCAAGAAAGGTTCATTCTCCCTCCAACCCTTTTTTAACTTCTTTTTCCTCTTCTTCCGCTCTGTCCCTTTTGAATATCCTTTATTTTTTGTCATTGTTTATTATTGAGGCAGGATCAGAGGGTTTTTTAGTTCATACCATGAAGCTTCACCAAACCTACTTCTCCTCGATTTTATTTTGATTCTAGGTGATTCATGTCTATTTAGTTTGTTTTTTGTTCCATTGTTATTATGCTTCCTTGTTTCTTAATTGTTTCCTTGTTTGTTTCGATTTATGGCACCCTAAGTTAGATGAAGATGATTTTTTTTTGAACGGCGATGATATTGTTTGTTCTACTTAAATTGTTCATTTGTTTTTTCCATTAATGCCCTTCGGTGCTCTTTTATCTTTATGTGTTCTTAGTAAGTGGTGATTGTGTGTGTAGCCCCCCCCAAAACATATATGTTAATGATAGTTGCAAGTGCCATATCCCTTATAAGGTTGAGTGTTTCCGCTGATGTTCACCACTTTTATCTACTTCATTGTGGTGGTTGAGATGTCAATTAATGGGTTTTTGAAGTGCATATAACATGATGGTGTTTATCTTCGTTTTATTGGTCGGTTTCTTTACCCTTCCGCATAAGGATGAAATGGTGGATATGTGAGGATTGGCTTCTTCTTTATTCTTTGTCCAAGCATGAAATTCTAGCCCATTAACTTTAAGATGTTTTATACGATGTTCCAACACCAGATGTACAAAGACGACTGTTGAGTTTAATGTTTAAACATCATGCTAACTATAATAAACAAAAATACGTAAAAGTAAAAGACAAGAAAGTAAATTGCACTGGAGAATTGTTAACCCAATTCAGTGACAAACACACCTACTTTGGGGGCTACCAAGCCAGAAAGGAAATCCACTATTGTATTCCTTATTCTAAGTTCTCAGCAAACTCCAAGACCTAGGACCTACCCGTATTGAGTTCAACCTAGGAACTCCTAGATCTGAGATCCCATCTCACTTCCACTCAATCACACACCCTGTGATTATCTGATAACAAAGCAAAGATCAAGTTACCTTCAAAGACAAACTACCTCTGTGCTTCAAAGCTTAGGAGTAGTATACAAATTACAACTCAATAAAACAGTCTTATACTTGCATCAAAGGGATACAAAAAAGGCTCACAAATTACAATGACTCAAAACCCTAAAACTCTATTCTCCTGAATGACGGCTTGAATGAATAATTAGGTTTTGTAGTATTGTATATATACTGAAGCAATACGGGCTAAATAGTCTTGTTGGGCTTCAGAACAAAGCAGATCCATGAGCTGATCTATTTTACAAGAATCAGTAACAAAAATAGCAACTACTTGGTTCCAAAGTTTCTTAAAATATATGCACTCCTTTAGAAAATAAACACACAATTGATTCTAGATAAGAAGCACGCTACTTGGTCAACAAGAAATAAGGTGTGAATTCCTTAAATAAGATAAAGCGCGCGTACATCAAGGCACATTGTATCCAACATCATCCATGAGTATTTGCTTTAGCAATAATGAAGCCAATACACAAATATCCAACAACCTCCCCCTTTGGCAAATTTTTGGCTAAAACAAACTGAGGCCATACAAAAAATAAAAGTAGAGAGATACCATACATCCATTTCTTCAATCATCATGAGCACACATCCGTAAAGAAATGGGCAGCACATCATAGAGAATATCTAAATAGATACCACATATACACTTCTTCAAATCATCATAAACACACAACCATGAAGAAGAGTAAGGCATTTTCAAAAACTACTTCAAGAAGAATCTTTCAAAGAAAGGTAGCAGAAAAGAGTATCACTAAAGAAAATCAGAGATATGCAATAGCAGAAACAAAGAGAGAAACACCAGAAAAGGGAAAAATAAATTCCCACGTAAACATGCAACTTAAATTTGAATGTTCCAACATCCTATACCGCATCAGACAGGGAAAAATAAACGACCATCAGCAAGGGAAAAAAAATTCTCATCCATACAGGGAACTGTTATCTAGATGTTTCAACATCCTATACCACATCACTCCATAAAAACACAACCAATATAAATGCATAGAAGCACTCCCCCTCAAAGAGTCAACCCAGGAGTGATTGCTAAGAGCAGATAATTCTACTACTCCCCCTGAATACATGCATGCTTAATAATAAAGGAAAACCTCATAGACATACCATAAGAAGGAAAACTTCAAAAGTGGCAACATTGGGCACATCATCAAGCAAAAGGTACTAACATGAAAAATAAATGCAAATACCAAATAACTATTATTGGCATCCTGGCATACATCTACTCCTCTTGAATGTATGCATACATGAGACTAAGGGAAAACTTCACAGGCAATCAGGATGTTTCAACAACAGAGACAACATCAAAAACATACTACAGAAACCATGCAATACATCTACTCCCCCTTTTTAGCCACAAATTAACCCAAAAGAATTCTTCATGCATAAAATTAACATAAACTGCCAGGAGAAACATAGTGTGCAAAAAACCATAGGAAAGTATTGTGTTAGAGAATATTACAGACCAGAGCACACAAGGTTGTTGGAACAAAATGTGTTTAACACTACCTCTTGAGATTTTTGATGATAACAAGGTATTAAAAATTGTCAATTGGATATGCTAATATTTGTTCAAGTGTACAGGTCCATGGACAAAAATTTGAGATCATTATTAAGTTCTGGAAGAACAAAAGAGAGCAAAGGAATCAACAATAAGGAAGCTTAAAGCGTCTGAAGAGAACTGCTCCTGAAGACAAAGTGCTCTTGAAGACAAAGTGCTCCTGAAGTGATGACGTCGTCAAAAGCAAGTTCATCAGAAGCATCTCATCAGAAGCTGAAGATCACCAGAAGTTGTAGTTCATCAGAAGATGCAAGACTTAAAGCTTCAAAGGCTGTTTAATGGATTTAATCTCGTCTAAGCACTTCAGAAGACTGGAAAAGTGAAGCAACAACTATTTTGAAAGGAATTGAAGGCATTGGATGCTTGTTCTTTTAAGAGCGTTGACAAAGTACAATTGTACGAAGTGTACAACCACTATCTCCACTACTCAGTTTTTGTCCCCGCTACATGACAAGGATAACAGCTCTGCCTGCAACAATGTTCCTACATATATGGAATGGATTTGAAATTGATCCTTCATAGGACAATAACCACATCAGGCAAAAGATCATTGGTGATTGATCAAGGCTTCAAACGGCTCTTATTTTGATGTGCTAGCAATTCACAACGTCTCTTTCACACCTCTATATAAAGGAGTGAAGACTTAGAGAATGGCATGACTCAACGACAATTTACAAAGTGCCGAACCTCTACTGAAATTGTTCTGCATGAAAAATTTCACTTATAATTTCTTATCAAAGTTCATATTTTAGAAATTCTAGAGTCTTAAGAGTTTGAATCTGATTTGTATTGTGAACAACACTGATTGTATATCAAGTGTTCAACTTTAAACATTTTTCTTAGTAATTCTGTTTGATTAGAAGTCTCTTGCAGTTGTGCTTGAGCATAGAAGACTCTTGAGCATAGCAAGTCTCTTGCAGTTGTGCTTGAGTATTTGAAGTCTCTTGCTAGTTTTAGCAGTGAGCATTTGTAATCAGATATTACTTTTTAGTGAACTCTCCTTGGAAGTGCAAGGGGAGGACAGGACTACTTCCAGTTTGTGGAAGGAACCTGTATAATTGCCTTGTGTCTCTCTTCTCTCTGTCTCTCTCTCTATCTATCTATCTATTTTTATCCGCTGCATTTTAGAATTTGAACATCACTTCAGAAGCTGTAATCTAACTACTTCTGACCAGTGACTTCAGTAGGAGAAGAAGAAGAAAAAGCCAACACAATTCAACCCCCCCTTCTTGTGTTTTTCTCACCTTCATTTGGTATCTAGAGCCTTGGTTTTGTTGAGAACACTTAACAGTGTGACAGTCCAAGATCTGAGAAAAACATGTATGGTGAATCATCTGTTTCTGGTTCTAGTGGTAATCATAATGTTGTATCTTATGATTACAGTGATAAGAAACCTCACTCAAGAAAAGTTCCAAAGTTGAATGGAGATCCTAAAGAGTTCTCTTTGTGGAAAACCAACTTCTACAGTTTCATCATGGGCTTAGATGAAGAACTATGGGATATTCAGGAAGATGGAGTTGGTGACTTGGACCTTGATGAAGAAGGAGTTGCTGTTGATAGAAAAAAACATACTCCTGCTCAAAAGAAGATGTATAAGAAACATCACAAGATCAGAGGTTCACTTGTTCTTGCTATACCTCGTGTAGAGTATATGAAAATGAGTGATAAATCTACTACAAAGGCTATGTTTGCTTCTCTCTGTGCAAACTATGAAGGTTGCAAGAAGGTAAGAGAAGCTAAAGCACTTATGCTTGTTCATCAGTATGAGTTGTTCAAGATGAAGGATGATGAAAGTATTAAGGAGATTTACTCAAGATTTCAAACCCTAGTCTCTGGACTACAAATACTGAAGAAAAGCTATGTTGCTTATGATCATGTGAGCAAGATACTAAGAAGCCTGCCTTAAAGATGGAGACCAAAGGTTACTTCTATTGAGGAAGCTAAAGATCTAAACACTCTGAGTGTTGAAGACCTTGTCATTGAAGGAGAAAAACACAAGAAGGGGGGGTTGAATTGTGTTAGACATTTCTTCATTTTCTCAAAAACGCAAGAACACTTATGATCAGAAGCAAAAGAGACAGCTTCTGAAGAAGATGTTCAAGAGCGTATGCAGCGGAATGATAAACAGAGAGAAAAGAGAAGAAGCAAGACACAACCAATTTATACAGGTTCCATCCACAAACCGGAAGTAGTCTTGTCCCCCTTGCACTTCCAAGGAGAGTTCACTAAATGTAATATCTGATTACAAATGCTCAAGCACACAAGCAAGAGACTTCAAATGCTCAAGAACATAATCAAGAGACTTCTAATGCTCAAGCACACAAGCAAGAGACTTCTATCAAACAACATTACAAGGAAAATGTTTAAGGTTGAACACTTGATATACAATCAGTGGTGGTCACAATATAAATCAGATACAAACTCTTAAGACTTTTGAATTTCAAAGATATGAACTTGAAAACTGAAATTCTAAGTGAACTTTTGGATGCTGAACAATTTGACAGAGTTTTGGCGCTTTCAAAATGTTGTAGAGTCATGTTGTTCTTCAAGTATTCACTCCTTTATATAGAGGTGTGAAATGAACGTTGTAAGTGCCAACACATCCAAAAAGAGTCGTTGTTGAAGCTTGATCTTTCACCAATGATTCTTTGCCTGATTAAGTTACTGTCCTATGAAGGATCAATTTCAAATCCATTCCAGTTGTGAAGGAACATTGTTACAGGCGTGGTTGTATTTCAGAGCTGTTATCTTGTCTTGTAGCAGAGACACAAAACAGAGTAGTGGAGAAGGTGGTTGTACAGTTCGTACAGAGTACAATGTCAACGCTTCTTGTATCTTTGCAGCCAAATGACTTCAAATCCTTTTGAAATGACCGTTGCATTATTCCACTAGTCTTCTGCCAAACTAAGATACGTTTCGATCCATGAAACAACTCTTGAATCTTCAAATCTTGCAAGTTTAGATGAACTACAGCTTCTGGTGAAATGTAGCTTCTGAAGAACCAACTTCTGAGGACCTTAAGCTTTTGATGACGTCATACTCTTCAGGAGCGCAAGTCTTCAGGAGCACCTAACTTCAGGAGCGCTTTAAGCTTCATTATATTTGTTTCCTTTGCTCTTTATTTGTTCTTCCAGAACCTTTGTAAGATATAACACTTGGTCTATGGTCCTGTACACTTGAACAAATGTTAGCAATACCAATTGTCAATTTTTAATACCTTGTTATCATCAAAACTCTTTAGGGTTTATTGTTAAACACATTTTGTTCCAACAGTCATCTCTCTCAAAGTTCATGAGATAAGTCTTAATGAACACGAGCAAGCTAAGAAGAGTAAATCTATTGCTCTACCATCTAAAGGGAAGTCATCTAAAGCTCTCAAGTTTATAGAATCTGAAGAAGAATCACCTGATGGAGATTCTGATGAAGATCCTGCTAAGATGATGGCTATGCTTTCAAACAGGCTGCATTATTTGGCCAAGAAGAACAAGAAAGTATAACTTATCAATGAATCTAACACCCTAACATCAACAAAGTAATTCAATAAACATCTTTTATAATAAATCAACAACATCAACATCACCTGCAACTCGACTAACAACAACGACAACGACTCACCAACAACGACTCCGACAATGCACCGACGACAACAACAAATGCAATATGCATGTGGTACCATTTTACGCGCGTTGAATGACAAGCATTCCAAGGCATGAGCCCTCAACAGTTGGATGGTTAAAGCATCCCAGGGCATAAGCCCTCAACGGGTGAACGATAAAGCGTTCCAGGGCATAAGCCCTCAACGGTTGAATGATTAACATTCCAGGGGATGAGCCCCCAACGATGCATATGAGTATAAAATGAACTCAATGGTGTATATCAGCATACAACCAACAACAACAACAGCTACTATGACAACGACAACTGTGCCTAAATCATTTAAGACACACTCCCCAACTTGGACGACAACAACAACTACTCAACAAATGCATATACGAGGTATGACTTACGTTTTCAACAACTAAATCAATGATACTCCAACCTTTGAAACTAAGTTCAATGGCATATATTAGACATATACAAATGCACCAACAACCATGTTATTATTGCCAACCAAATTTAATCAACCAAGTAATCAAACATAGAAACTCACTTCAGATACAGGGCTACTCACCTCGGCGAGTACATCTACTCGCCATGGCGAGCTCAAAGGATGGGGTACTCGCCTTAGGCGAGCTAGGGGCGAGCTGGGAGCGAGTAGAACTGGGAGCTCTCGGCCTTTTTGACATTTTTCTCACCAAAACTTCATTTTTAAGCTCACTAATCATCTTTTTAATCTGAAAATTGTCCCAGTCATCTCTAAAAATATCAAGGTACGCAAAACTATCCATCCCACGCCCTATAACAACATTTCCAAAATCAGATTTTTCTAAGGCCCTACTCGCCGTGGCGAGTGGTTTTGCTCGCGAGGCGGGCTAAGAACATTGCTCACTCGCCATGGCGAGTCATGCTGCTCGCTGCGGCGAGTGATGAATGTCAGCACGGGCAGAATGCAGTTTTCTCCCAAAAACCCCATTTTTTTCAATTTCCAACCCCAAAACAATCTACAGAAGTATATTAAGGTTCTGCCTATAACCTGATTGCATTCTAACATCATTACAGTACAATCTACACCATTAATCTCTCATAATCATACTCCAACCCTAAATCCCAATTCTCACAATTTTCTACAAATTCATGTTAAATTCAAAATCAAAGATGTACAATCTATTACTATTGAAAGATAATCTCACCCTTACCTGATTTCAGCGAATTCTACAGCAAAATGGATGGATTTCTCTCTTCCTAGTTCTTCCCTTGGCTTCTTCTCTCTTTCTCCCAAAAAGCTTATGTTTTTTCTCTGGTACGTGAAAATGTGCTACAGACTTCTATTTTTCTTTTTCCCCCAAAACATAACTTCTCTTATCCCTTAACTCCCTCCTAAATTTCATTTAATTCTCATTAACCCCCTCCTTAACTCTAATAATTCTAAATAATTAATATTTCTCCTATATTATCAAATAACACAAATAATTATATAACAAATAACAACACACCATATATTCGCATAATCAATTAAAATTCAAATAAAATATTCAAAGCAACTAAAAATAATAGAATGGAAATCAGAGCGTTACACCTTTGCCTTTCATACCAGTCTTGTTATTAACAATTATTTAAAAGTTCTGAAGTGACCCTATCAACTCATCAACCATTAAACTTGAGATGTCCTCAGCTTCTTCAATATCAGTTACCTTCATATTAAATCTCTTAGGTAGAGATCTGATAATTTTTCTAACCAACTTTTCATCAAAAAATTTCTATCCAAGTGAGTCAAAAGAATTAGCAATATCAAGAATATTAAGGTAATAATGATGTATGTTCTTGTCCTCCATCATTTTTAAATTCTCAAATTTTGTAGTAAGAAGTTGAAGTCTTGAACTTTTCGCTTTAGATGTACCTTCATGAGCAATTTTGAGAATTTCCCAAGCATCCTTAGCCCAAGTGCTAATTCATCTTTAGCAGTGGACCACTCTTCTGCTGGTTTCAAGACAGCTGTCTTATTTCCATCTTTATCAAGAACCACTTAGGACTGCTTTCCTGGTCCTTCTATCTATGAATTTGAGGAAAGCACTCATACGTGATTTCCAATAGTTATAGTTAGAACCATCCAACAGACGTGGTCTGTTCACAAATCCTCTTTCCTTGTCCATAATGTTAGAAAGAATCTTCCCTGGAGTTGACCCTAAAACAGGTAGGGTGCCTGCTCTGATGCCAATTGAAATTCTAGCACGTTGGCTTTAAGATTTTCTATATGATGTTCCAACACCAGATGCACAAAGTGGAATGTTGAATTTAATGTTTAAACATCATGCTAACAATAACAAACAGAAATACGTAAAAGTAAAAGACAAGAAAGTAAATTGCACAGGAGAATTGTTAACCCAGTTCGGTGACACCCACACCTAGTCTGGGGGTACAAGCCAGGAAGGAAATCCACGAGTGTAGTCCTTATTTTAAGTTCTCAACAAACTCCAAGTTTACAACTTAAGACCTAGGACCTACCCGTATTGACTTTAACCTAGGAACTGCTAGATCTAAGATCCCATCTCACTTTTACTCAATCACACACCCTGTGATTATCTGATAACAAAGAAAATATTCAGTTACCTTAAAAAACAAACTACCTTTGTGCTTCAAATCTTAGTAGTAGTATACAAATTACAACTCAATAAAACAGTCCTATACTTGCATCAAAGTGATACAAGAAAGGCTCACAAATAACAATGACTCAAAACCCTAAAACTCTATTCTCTTGAATGACATCTTGAATGAATAATTAGGTTTTGCAGTCTTGTATATATATTGAAGCAATACGGGCTAAATAGTCTTGTTGGGCTTCAAAACAAAGTAGATCCATGAGCTGATCTACTTTACAAGAATCAGTAACAAAAATAGCAACTCCTAAAATATCGGAACATTTTTAGGAACAAACCATGCACATCCAACTTTTCCTAAAATATATCACTCCTTTAGGAAATAAACACACAACTGATTTTGGATAAAAAGCACGCTACTTGGTCAACAAGAAATAAGGCGTGGATTCATTAAATAAGATAAAGTGTGCGTATATCAATTCACAAAAACAGGGCACACTGAATCGTGCCAACATGTTGGAACATTGTATCCAACATCATGCATGAATATTAGTTTTAGCAATAACGAAGCCAATATACAAATATCCAACAAAGCATATTCCAGAAAAGGTAAATAAAGAACACTCTATTGCCAACGAAGCCATGGTAGATTATTGGGTCGCTTAATTCCACCCTTTTGTAAGATTTGAGTATACGTGTCTACATGTACTTTTCTAAGACCTGTAGGGGTATGCTTTTTATTCCTCCTTCAATGAAGTGGTAACACTTAATATTGGGTCATCGACGTTCCCATGGTTGAGGAAACGATAAGCAAATAGTTAGTTTATTTTTGGCTTAAATATGTGTTTAGTCCCTGCAAATAGGCATTGGTTGAATTTTAGTCCTTGTACTTACTAATCCGCCCATTTCTTCCTTGCAATTGTTAATCTTTTTAAATTTGGCCCTAATTAACATTTTTTGCATATGTGGCATCTGATTACTTACGTGGCGCATACGTGGTAACAACTGACTGGGAAACCACCGCGCTGACTTAGCTTTTTAGACCTGGAGTTCCAGTTTTTCCCTTAATGAAATTTGAGAACCGCGAAAAGACAATAATGCCCCTGGCTTTCTCGACATTTTCTCTTCTTCTACTTGTATCCTTCTTCCTCCATAGATACAAGCATCTAGAAATATATTCATTAGATACAAGCATTCCTCCCACAGAGATGTCAAATATGAGTTATTTCGTTTTGCTGTTTCAATTTTGACCAACAGTGTTATTTTTGTTTACTGTTTTTTGTTCCATCTTCTTCCTTTTTCTGTAAATTCTTTGACATCGTGTTTATATTTATTTAAAGTTTGATTCTTCTACTCACAAACTGACAAAACCCATTCTTATTTAACCACATAGGATTTGAGTATATGAAATTTTCCAAAGGCTTGTTGTGATTTTATTTTACCAATCATCAAAATCCATTTTGTCTCGGTTTTAAAGGTCGTGTCCATGAGTTCAGTGGTTGGGTTTTCAAGAGAATTATCAATTTTAATTTTATGCAGTATGCACGGTTGGTTATGTTTATGGTGCTCAAGCGATTTTCCATGGCAATAACCATTCCGCGTTCGCCAGTGGATTCAAGTTCGACGGTGATGTCAGAGAGATTGTTGGATTCGATTCTGAGACGTATCTGGGTTTTTGTTTTGATTTGTTGTTGGATTCGATTTGGGGTTTTCCTTTCTGGGTTCCTTGAAGTATTCGTGACCTGTTTTGCTTGATTTGATTCGCTCCTGCTTCTTTCTGATTTGGGGGTTTTTCTCTATGCTACTGGGTTTACTTTCTGAACTATGTTGGTTTACGATTACAATCATAGAAAAAAATTAATCCATAAGAGAATAGTTTATCACTTATTTTTCTGTTGGGTTTGTTGTTATGGAGATCGAAACATGATTTGGGTTGAAAATATGAATGAATGAAGGACCTTGGTTTTGTTGTTATGAAGAAAGACGGAAATTTGCCATTAAAAAAAAAACAAAAAAGAGAAGGAAATTTGGAAGAAGAAGAAGAAGCGTAACAGTGAGGTGAGGGAAGAAGAAGATGTAAGGGAAGTCAAGGTAAGGGAAGAAGAAGATGTAAGGGAAGTCAAGGTGAGGTGAGGGACTATACACATATTTAAGATTTTATTTTTCATTTTCCATAAACCATAGCGTCTTCTGAGAGTATGGGTTTGTCCCCTTATAAATAACTGAAATAAAGGTCTTTAGTTGGTTATATGTGGCCCCTTCCAGCTTATTAAGGATACTTTAGAGCTTTTGTAAGAATGCATGAGAATCTTTGTTACTGCTATACCATGGAACTTTTTCCAACAATTTTCTCTTTATGTGGGAAACCTTAAACCCTAAGGATTTCCAAGGACCGATTTACTTCCATCGTAAGGTTAAGGCCTTTCAGACCTTCTATAAATCTTTCAAGAACTTCAAATTTTAGTACTTCATAATGAGGCCAATGCCAGAGACGGCTCACAAGTTTATATGTAACCTGATAGTACTTTCCACCAATGATATCTTCATCTTTCAAGGTGAAAATGGGCAGCCTTAGCTCTATTATACCCCCATTTTTTGTAACACCTAGTCTAATGCCTAATTTTGGAAGGGTCGGTAGAGCATGGTGGCCAAGGATGGGGACAATATGAACCTGGTAGTACTATCCACCTATAATTTCTTCATCTTTCATGGAGAAAATGGGCACCCTTGCTCTATTGTACTCCCATTTTTCTTAACACCTAATCTAATGCCCATTTTTGGAAGGGTCAAGAGAGAATGGTGGACAAGGATGGGGACTTTTAAGAACCCCAATTCTATTTTGTATCTTAGCTTCATAATTTTTTTTATGAAGTTTGACATGGAGAAGATTTTTGACTAATTTATAGGCAATTAGACAATTAGGAGATGAAGGCCCTAGCCGGTCGAAGGATAGGTAATTTTAAAGAAGTTGAATAGGGGGTTGATTCTTTCAAGAGACTACTGGCTAAGAATGTGAATATTTAGAAGCTTAGAATTGGGTCAAAACATTGTTCGGCTAGACAATGACGTGAAAAATCCATGTTCCCTATTCTTAGCACTACTAACCTCTTTGAGGAATGAAGGTGGAGACGTAATCTCAGGTGGAGTTGCGCGCAAAGAATCTCATGAACAAACCATGATGAGGAGAAAAGACTAAAATTGAACATGGGGTGCCAGAACCCAACTAGGATAGGAGTTTTCATGTTTTACCCACAAAACAAGCCGAGTGGAGCTTTAAGCATTGTAGTTCACGTTTTTTGGCTAGTAGACAATAATTACACTATAAATACTTTATCCATACCGTATAACTGACACATCATATTAATAAAACAAGTTTTTTTGTCAACTTATCTATTTATCTTTCTGCTTTAATTTTGATGTATTTTTTAGTGTAGCTTGACTACAAAAAGAACCGTACCTAACGTTCTACATAAGAAGTTAGGGAATTCATAACTAACTAACAGAGATCCTCCATCAACGTCAATCACTTGAAGAAAATGTAATCATTATTGAGGAAACTCAATCAACCTCGGCTAATTTTAGCTTCCATTAATAAATTAAAAACGCCTGGTGCAAAAACATGGCATTTACCAATGAAAATTTCAGTTCCCTAGGTCAGGACTATGTTTGGTGTATGCACCAAAAGCCTGGTGATGAAAATATCTCATATCATGGTTTTAATGTGCTTTAAGAGTCATTTTATAGTTTTTTTTGACTAGTTATTAGGTTTGTTTTAGTAAAGTTTAGCAAGAAGTAAAGAAATCAATGTGCACCTTAAAGTGGTCCACAAAGTGATCAAAAACAACACTACGAACTTCTGCCAATCCCTCCACTGATGTACCATTAACTAAAATCAAAGGTATATTATTCCCCCTCCTTCGACTACCCAAAATACCATGAAAGAACTTGGAATTCGCATCCGTTCTTTGAATCATCTCACCCGAGACTGTGCCAAAAAATACTAGTATTAATCTACGATAATGAATGTAAATCATTAGTTAAACCATGTAATTTCTCAACATCTTCTTCTAATAGCATCTCAATTTCCCCTTTTTCTATCTAATTGTTTCATGCACTCCTTGATACTAAATGATAAAATTCTTTCAGGTAAATTTTGAACGTGTTTACTATGCCAAAGATGGAGAGCTGACTTAATCAGTTTCAGATTTTCTTTGACAGCTGATGGTCGGATTAGGAAAGTGTACCACATCATTTATCAAGTAATAAAGTGATAAGTAGAGTATCGTATCCACATGGATTGTCGTTTCGTCTAAACAATTTGCATTACTTATTTGGGAATAATAAACAAAAATAAAGAGATAAGGGTTTGGGGTTTTGCAATTTAATATGTTTGCATTGCAGAATTTAGCGGCGGTTAGAAATCTTTGAATCCCCTCTATTCATTTTTTGGAATGGATTAACAGTCAAGTCAAGTTCAATTATTCTAAGTAGACTATCTAAGTGATGAGTTTGTCGGGACGTGATGATAAGAATATAACAAGGTAGTTTTCTTTCAATGTTTTTGGCTCTTGATTTTTTTTCTTTTATCTCTTTTTTTTTTGTAGACCCATGATAATCTATATTTTTTTCTTTAAGATAAATAAGTTCTACTGGTACCCCACTCCAAACTTAAAATTTTGCTAATTCCATAAAGCAAGCCCAAACTTAACTTCAAACCGTACCAAGTTGTAAAAATTTGTATCAAACTCCAAGAGAAATCAAATAGATGATATTAAGGTTCAAAACTGTGACATGATTCGTCACTTAGTAACAGCAAAATAAATTATTGTTGGAGACACAAAGGGGTTTCACAAAGGATAATAACAATATAACAGGGTGGCTTAAAAGGCTCAGGGTACAAAAAAATATCCTCGTGTGTAGTATAACATGATCGATAGTTCGTAAAGAACGGCCGCAAAATCGAGCAAAAATAACATTCATTTGGAACACTCATAATAGAAAGAATTATCGTAATTGAATAAATGAAAATATTTGGCTCCAAATCTCATGGGGTATGCTATTCAGAAAAGAGATGATGACTAATATAAGTAACTTTAGTAGTAAGCCCCAATAGTTATTATGTTCTTGAATGTAAGGGTAAACTAGCCTCCGCTGTAAACGTTCTCAAATAAATCTCTAAGAATAAACCAAGATTAAGCATAAATGGAAAGGTTTCCTCCCATTTAGTGCTTATTTCTAGTCACTAGCTTGACAAATTAGGTTGCCTCATATTCAGCGCGTGTTTTACGTCTCGAGCCTTACAAATATCTCTAACTTCTACTCGAGAACCCCTATACTTGAGGCTTCTTGACTTCCTCCTGATTTTAAACCTTCACGTTGACTTCTTCCTTTGGCATAGCTCTCTGCCTTAGGTAACATAATTGTCCAAAAACTGTGTAGGTGATGTAATCTTCTCCTGATCTGATGATAATTTCCCCTTGATCGACATTTATTATAGCCGAAGCAGTGGTGAGAAAAGGTCTCCCTAAGATAATTTGAACTCTATTAAGTCCCTTCATTTCCATAACTACAATCTCAATAAGAAAAGTGAATTCATTTATGTTTATATCCAAAGTCTCTATCACAGCTTCAACATTTTTGAGAGAACCGTCAGCAAGACTTATTCTTACTTCGCAGGGTTTTAACTCCATTCCTCCAATCTTGTTGAAAAGTGATAGTGACATCATGTTTGCGTAGATACGAGGCCACGCATCACTTCTCCAACATAAAAGTCTATGATAGTAACTGGTATGCTAAAACATCCTGGGTCTTCCTTTCTCTTCGGAGAGTTGTCATCATACCTCTTGCGATCATCTATTTTCACACATTACGCAAAGGCTAAGTCCACCTCCATCATAAGTAAGGTTAATTACTCCTATTAATCAAGTTTAGGCATTTGTGATTTATTCACATGCATTGGATACCTTAAAAAGTATATATATAAAAAAAATTCCCTCCACATGAGGGGCGCATGGTCATGCCACAAGGGTGCACGGCCGTGCGTGTTTTGCAGGAATATGAACTCTCAAATTTTCTATTTTTCGTGCGAAATACCGTTTTCAACACCATTTTTTGATCGAATTCACATCAAATTCGTCCCAAATGCTTCTACAAACCACTGGCCTTTAATCTTCTTATCCTTGATCCTTCACGTGATGTCTTGATTTGTCGATTTACATGATTTGTCACTACAAAACACTCAAAACACCTATGGAATTGCATGATCTAGGATAAAAGTGTATTTGCAACGACTCAGATGAAGACAATACAGTATGTTCTTTAAACCTTTGACAACTCCTCTAATTCTCATCTTATTTGTCTTTAAATGCAAATAAAAGTACTAAAAACATAGCCAAAAATTTCATATGATGTTTCGTCATCAGTATACCTGATGACAGGCCATCTTACGTTATTCTTAGCTTGTTTTTCAGCCTATTTTAGCAGGTTTTATTAGCAAACCAGAGGAGTATTAGATCAATTGCCTATGATTTTGGGACATTTGTAATGTTTTCTATAGCTGAGTCTGTAATTCTATTTATCACGAAACATAGCAATTTTAGGGGGTTCTTGAAATAATTCCCGAAGAAATCAAGCAAATCAGGCAAATCAAGACATCTGAAGATTATTGGGCCTTGGGAAGATGAAGAATGAAGATTCAAGAGGCCTCCGAAGACTTTACAAAGGGAGGAATTCTGTTCCCAAGTTCTAAGACAACTTAACTATCAAGAAAACACCTCAACAGGCGAAGAATACAAGAAAACAGGAAACTAATGCACTAAAGCGCCCGACGCAGAAAAGAAGGCTTGAGGCGCCTCAAATGAACAACTTAAGCGCCTGGCGCATGCCTGAGGCGCAAGGAGCATGAAAGCCTTAGACACATGCACTAGGCGCACATCCCTAGGCGCAAGGCGCATAAAGACTTGTGAAAAAATTACTTTTTGTGACTTTTTCTCCCCTATAAGCCATTGATTTTAGCCCAATTTAGGTTGAAACTTTCCCTATAAATACCTACCTTCCTCATTCACAATTTCTCGTTCAGAACTAGAGCAGTTCAAGAGTAAGGTTATTCTAGGAGCCATGGAGGATTTCTATCTTCTCCTATCTTTTCTAGGGTTTGTTTTTATCATGTGTAACTAGATATTTATAGGTTAGGGTTCTAAGATGAACCTCTGTTTATTTTTGTTTGATAATTATTTAATTTAATGTCATTTTATTTTAGGTTATTTTCTATTTGCTATTATGTTTTATTTAGGATTAACTTATTTTGGCGAGGTGCAACCTTAGATTAGATACTTAGGTTGTGACATGAATTATTATTGTTATTACTATCTGCATGCTTATATCTTGATATTTATTTCCTTATACAAATAACTATTTGTCTAGGAAGTAGGTGATTAGTAAACTTGTGAAATATACCGAACGCGAGTTGACCCTAGTAGTAAGTACTTGGGAGGTGACATTACTAATATTGAGTAAAATCTGCTAAACCTAGGATGTAACTAGTTTAGTAATTAGGGAAACAAGCACCGAGGGGAATAAACTTGGTAAAACCATTGTCCTTGACCTCTAGGTAAGGTAGACGCAAATAGAGTTGTCCGTTTGTATAACTACTTGGGGGCGGGGGATGAGAGTGTGCTATGAGTGTCCTAAGATTCATAGATGGGCCGACCTACATGAACATTGGCCTTCATTGCCTTTGGAAATCTTGGAACGCCAATTTAAGTTTATGTTTCAATTTCCTTTGAAATAGAAAGACCTCGCATGGAAGGATCACCGTGCGATTGGTAGGTGTAGTTAGCGATCAGAGGGATAGACCTAGATCAACTGCGATAGTATAGAAGCCGCACGTAAGGATTACCGTGCAATCAGCAGGTGCAACTTGACAACTGACTAGGTTAGAACCTCCCAACGGCCTTATCACTTGTATAGCCTACTTAAGATAACTAAACTCAACATGAATGTTATTTAATATCCAACAAAATAAATTGGGGAATTCAAAGAGTCATAACCGCTGCTTACTTTTCTTCAACCAAAAACAAGTAACTTGCTCTATTGCGAATAGATAAAAATTTCAATCTGTAACCCTTATCTCTTTTATTTTATATCGTCAACTCAAAATAAGTAACGTGAATTGTTTGGACGACACGACAATCCTTGTGGATACGATACTCTACTATCACTTTATTACTTGGTAAACAATTTGGTACACTTGCCTAATCCAACCATCAATACCAAATCTCCACCACCGAACAATCCCACATAGTCAACAAACCACCTAATGCACCTACCGAAGGATGCTAATAAAAACCATGAGGCTAACTCCCCCAAATTGAACAGCACACAACATCATCAATAACTACTAATTTTGTTTCTTAAACACACACGATTACCGACTTCTTTTCTCTAACTAGACTCCTCATTTCCATCCGCTTCTCAAAACCACTCAACCCTTTAGCATTCCAAGACACAATCTTCATGACACACACACACTACACCCACACCTCCGACAACCTTCACAATCATACCCTCTTCGTAACTTCCTTAGCCTCACACCCTTCGTTGATCTTATCCCCTAGCCAACAACTTTTATTACCCCTTGACAACACTTTGAATTTTTTCCCCATATTCGACTTGTCACCTTTAAATTTTATTCCTAAAGACTTGTCAATGCCCCACACATCATCAATAACCACCCCCTCATTTCCATGAAAAATTATCCAATTCTTCCAGTCATTATTAACTGAGGCCGAAGAAGACTCTTCTAAGGCCATCGAATCCCCCAACATCGACCGCACCAAACCTCCAGATTTGGCTCTCTCTATATACGCTTCCTAACATTATTTTTCAAGACCCTAAGCACTTGTTGTATGTTCTTACTTGGCATGAGAGCCACTTTTCTCAAGCGGTGAAAAGAATGTTTAAGTAAATCACTTACTTCCTTTTTATTCCGCATATTATTCGCTTTCTCCCCCACATTAGGGAACCTTAACTTTTTAACCTTCGTATTGGATGAAGAGATAATACCAAAATCGCCATGAAAATGGTCAGTTAGCTAGGATCGAGTAACCCCTGGAGGACATGATTGAGTGTGTTGACCCTTCCTAAGCAGTAAAGATTTTATAAAATCAATGTTATCCCCACTATTGGAATCTTCCTCCTCACATGCAACTTCTTTTTCAAAAAAATTGGTTCAGATTTCCTTAGGTGCATCCTTATCCACACTAGTTGTATCACAAACACTAAGACTCATGCATAGGAACTTCAGATTGAGATGCCTTTTCTAACTGCCTACCTTCCTTCATCGGCCTATCACCTTTCTGTCCTTGTCTCCCCACCCCCCCTTGTTTGTACCCATGTGTGTGACCATTCCTCCCCCCCTCCTTCGTTGATGCATTCCAATCCCTCTCATCTCCCACTTCCTTATCGAAGCGATCAAAACGAGCCACCTTCACCACCACGCGATAATTTTCGAACCAAGCACTATTCAATGCTTTTTCATCTTAACAATATGGTGTTGTTAACCTATTCTGGTCTGAAATCCTAAATCGTGTCTCAGTTGGTGAAGTCTCAAAGAGTACCTTATTTATGACTGGAACAGTTTTCGTCGCAGACCTAAACTCTCTACTGTTCGTAACCCTAGCTCGGACCTCTCCCGAAAACCGACGCCCCTTATCGTCCCAAATCCTAGATTGCTCCACTGACGCATACCGTTGACCACCAAACCCACCAACCTTCCTATGTCTATCTCGACTTCTATCTCCCTGTCCCAGCTCTTTCCATCGTCGCGACCGCACCTCAGTCCATTCTCCCATATCACTATCTTGATTCTTTCTAAACCTAACACTATTCACCGATTTTGTTATCTTAACTACATCATTAACATTGGTAAAACGTACAAAACCAAACAGTTGGCCATTCACATTACGATTTTTAACATATAAACGTCATACAAAATGCCACAACCCTCAAAACCTCATAGTAAATGGAAGAACGACATGCAATCAGGATTTTAATAAAGTAAAACTTTACACACCTATTAGAATTTGTTCCCTGTTGTTCAAAACTTCTCCCCATCTGAGACCCCTTGTCCCACAATCTTAGAATTCCCTCTGCTGATTCTCGCGGTGCCGTTAACGTATTCTAGTCTGAAAGCCTGAATCGTGTCTCACTTGGTGAAACCTCAAAGCGTACCTTATGCCTAACTAAAATAGTTTCTGTTGCATACCTATAATTTCCGTCGTTCATAACCCTAGTTTGGTCCTCTCCCAAAATATGGCGTCCCATATTGTCCCAAAACCTGTACTGCTCCACTGATGCATCCCGTTGACCAGCAGACCAACAAACCTTCCTCGGTCCTTCTCGTCTTCTATCTCCCTGTCCTGGCTCTTTCCATCATCGCGACCGCACCTCAGTTCATTCTCCCATATCCCCCCCCCCCAACCATAAAGACCCCAAGATGAGTTTGCTTAGGCAAATTTCTCTGCCCTCGTGTAGTTGAATGGCTAGTGTTTTGAATTTCTTGGGAACTTGTATAGACCTCGAGCAAAAGATGTACATGGACAACCAATAGGTTATAAAAGCAACGTGCTCTTTGTCAGAGACATCAGTGCTTGTGGTAATGTGTTGATCCTTAATGAAATTACCATAGGCAAGTCTGGAGAAATCAAAAGTCATTTCTGAATGATGACTATCTGGATCGAAGGTTTGGCCAATGGGTTTCAAACCAGTAAGGCCAACAACATCTAATAAGGTGGGGGTAAGCATTCCACACTTCAAATGGAGGCTATTAGTTGAAGGGTTCCAGAAATGCAAAGCAGCAATTATCATTTCATTGTGGTAGTTAGTGTAACGCCCGCTTTGAACTATTTTATTTATTTAATTATTTGATTGAGTTTAGAGTCTTTTTAAATAATTTATTTGATTTATGGTGATGTGTGTTATTTTTGTGTTATATGTTGGTGTTTTAGTAGCATGTTATATTATAATATATATGTTATTTGGTGTAGAGATATTATGTTATTTGGTGTAAAAATATATTTGTTATGTGGTGTAGAAATACTATGTCATTTGTTATAAAAATATATGTGTTATTTGGTGTAGAAATATATATGTTATTTTGTGTAAAAATATATTGTGTTATTTGTTATAGAAATATGTTTGTTATGTAGAGATATATTTGTTATAGAAATATATTCGTTATTTGGTTTAAAAATATATTTGTTATTTGTGTAGAAATATATATATATATATATATATATATTATCTAGTGTAGAAATATATTTGTTTTAGAAATAATAAGATATGATGATATAATATAATATATTTAAATATGGGTTGTTACATAATTTTAAAGAATTTGAGGGAAGGAGTAGAAATAAGATAAGATGAGTAAGAGAATATAAATAAGAGAATTAGGGTTAGAATTATTTAGTACGTGATATAACTTTTGGAGAAACCTAGAGAAAAAGAGAGGAGGCGCGAAGGAGAGAAGAAAAACCTAAGAAGAACGCAACTTGATTCAGGAGACCAAATTAAGGTAAGGGTGAGCCTAGCTTTCATTATATTAAACTGTAATTCAATTCAATTATGATTAACAAGAGATGGATGAGTTTTTGAGAGAATTAAGAACTAGGTTAAGGTGAATGAATTAAAAGATGAAGTTGAAAGGTGAGAATTAATGAAAACTAGTTTAGGTTTCGAATTGAGTTTCTAGTCTTAAAAAGAGTGGATAATCTAGTAGGTTAATGAATAATTAATGTTCTAATAATAGGATAATCATAGGGTGATGTTTAAGGTCATGTTTTGAGGGTATTGGATCGAAAACGGAGTAGAAAAGGTTTCCCCAAGGCGAAACCACAACTGAACTGCGATTTTGCTGTCACTATGCAAAACACGTTACTTGTTGTCTCAGTTGGACAAGTTTAAGTTCCGAACTGGGTTTAGGTGTCTTCATGAAAGTTGTAGATATAGATGTTAGCTTTCACTAGCCTTTGGAGTGACTCAATTTAAGCTTTTAGAACTCTAGATATGATTAAAATACTACAAAGGGGTCAACAGGCTCGTTCTCTTTTCGATTTTCTGTAACCGAAAAACTAAAATAAAAACTGGGACTTTTCTGTTCATCATTAGCTTTTGATGTCTTCACGAAAGTTGTAGATAATTGCCTTAGCTTTTAAATGGCTTCAGAGTGACTCAAAAATGTTTTGTGAATCTTGAGTTATGATAAAAACACTCCAAATAGGTCTTGGAAAAGACAGCATTTTCTGTTTCACGTTCTTGTGTCTTTTTCATACATTTCTGTTCCGAAATGGGTCTTGGTGTAAACACGAAAGTTGTAGGTAATTGAGTTAGCTTTCTAATGGCTCTGAAGTGACTAGAAAATTATTTGTAGATTTTGAGTTATGATGAAAATAGTCCAAGTAGGTCTTGAGAAAACTTTAAGAAAACTTAGCATAACTAATCCCAAGTTAGTCCAAAGACTTAGAGTTGGTTTCCAAACTTCAAACTTAGGTATTAGGGATTTAGTTAAGGTGTTTTATGAGTATTTGGCATATGTCTTATTTAATCATACTTGATTACTTTTGAAGAATGTTATTGCTTATGAATTATGAATGATTAAATGCATTACTCGAAATATTATTGAATGATCAAGATGTTGTTGAAATGAATTGTTATTAAGCTTGATGTGATTTGATTATGCTGCAATTGTTATTTAACTAAGTTGCATGAGTATGAATAAGTTGATGATGAACTCCAAATTATTGGATGTATAAGTGATAAGTTGATTAAGGTGTCTTGTTGATAGAGTCCATGCATTAGCATTCATTGAGCTTTGTCCTCACCATGATAGGAGCTTTGTCCTCCGCACGATTATTAGGAGCTTTGTCCTCCGCACGATTATTAGGAGCTTTGTCCTCCGCACGATTAAAGTATATTAATACTTATGATGACGATTGGTACCACATGCATATAAGTGTCTAAGTTGCATTGTCGCATTTGTCGAGTCAAAGTCGTTGTTGATGAATTATCATCCATGAGTTGTTAAGTTGTTGATGAATTATCCTCTATGAGTTGTCGAGTTGTTTTCTACCCATGTGTTGTTAAAAAAAGTACCTATGAAGATTATACGATGTTTATGATGTGAATTATATGACGTTGACTAAGATGTTGCTATATTGATTATGATATTGTTTTGTTGCTATGTTGTTTAAGATATTGATTATGATATTGTTATGTTGTTATGATGTTGTATATGATACTAATTATAATGTTATAATGTTGTTTACGATGTTGATTATTATAGTGAGATGATGATTACATTAAGTTGTTTTAAATTTATTAGTGATGATGATTACATGATGATAACTATGAGTTGTTAAGTGTATTTGATGATGTTTAAGATGTTTTGTGATAATGTTCTTTGATGATGTCTAAGATGCTTTGTGATGACGATTCTTTGATGATATTTAAGATGTTTAGTGATGATATTCTTGATGTTGCTTAAGATGTTATGAGATAAATATTTGAGACGTGATTATATGTTAATTGTTGTTAAACTTAATTATTGAATTATCTGTTTATTATTTTGTTTGTGAATCTCACCCCTTCTGTTGGAATTGCCGCCTTGTGGGCAAGTGCAGGTAACCAAGATTAGGTGCAGTCGTGTGAGGCATTCCTCACTGTGTCTTAGGTGCTCTGATATGTAATGGGATGGGGAATCTTGTCAAATGCTTTTTTGTTCCTTGCATGTCAATTATAATTTTATAAAGACTAATTTTAGATGAACTTTTGAAATGTTATGAAGAGGCCTGCGTGCCAAGACTTTTAAGATTCCGTTGCAATGTTTTGAGAAGTTTAATAACTATTTTTATGATGAATGAATTGTTATTCAATTCCTTTGAGGTGTTTTAAGAAAGTGATACTCCGTTTATGTGAAAACTCTGATTTAATTTACGAAATTTTTACGTTGGGAAAACGGGGTGTTACAGTTAGGTCCTTGCCTAGACATCTGAATAAGGTAAAAAATACCTATATCCTTCCAAAATTGAGCTTTAATCTTCTCTATTTTGTTCAACCAACAGAGGTAATCCTCGTTGTTCTCATGTTTAGGTTCAGTCCTAAACTTAGATTTCAGGAAACTAAGATCATATGGACCTTAGGTGAATATCAGAGGTTTATGTTTTTCAAAACAAGGAAAAATGGCTCTAAGTTGTTCCTGATCTTCTTGGGTATTTGGAAGCGGCCCTAAAAATGCATGTGTGAGTTAGGGTATGGAATGATTACCTGGGATTTCCAGATTTGTGCTTCATCCTCCAAAACTTCTGGGTCTTCTGCAAAGTAGAGGGTACCGTCGATGGTTTCTTTGGAGAAAATAACGGGTTCTTTATGAGTTGCAGGCTGAGAAGACTATCCTCGGTTCGTCTTGGTTAGGTGATATTATTTCGCGATTGAGATAAGGGAGTGACGAAAGATTTTCTGGGTAGAAGATTGAATCTTCAGTAAATTCTTGACGGAGAAGAAGAAGGAACAGTGTGTGGTTTCTTCAGAAAGAGTAAAGTGAAAAAGGGAAAGGTAAAACCCTTGTTTTATAGCCTTTTGATCCAAACAGATATCAACATCTTGTGTTGACAGTTTTTAAATATAAAAGTTGGTGGTTCCCGATGTTGGTAACGTGGCCCACTAACTATAGTGGGGACACCATAAAGGTTTCTTTGAACTGCTTCTCTAGACTATGACGTCACGGATTTTATTTCGATTAAGACTAGGGGTCAGAAACATCCTTTTCTCCCTATCGAAAGATGAGTCGAAAAAAACGTTTCTAGGGGGCAATTTGTTAGCCAATATTTTAAAGGCTATCATTAAAGGCAGTCAAATAGGTTGACCTTGTAATCGAAGTTGGACTTGCTGGAGATACTTGAAAGCGCGTGTCTCGGTTCAACAGAAATTTTTTGAAGGGGCAGTTTTTTGGATAAAGTCAAAACAATGGGTATTTCCAAGATACATTCGAAATTCAAATCGAATGGATAAGTATTGTTAGTTTACTGCAGTTATAGTTTTAAATTCAAATCTAGGTAGTTATATCTATTTGTATAAATTGTAGTTCTTCCCTAGGGAAAAAGGGTCACAATTCAATCATACAAAAAACTTACACTCAAATTATCCGCATGGAAGAGAGAAACGAGTCACAAGTTGCAATGTATGAACATGTGTACCAATTTACATTCAACCAATGCAATTTAAGTTTGTTTTCTCAAATGTCTTTGCAATTTATTTGTTTCTTTTGAGCAATTCATTTACTTTTTACTTTCTTTTATCAAGTTCTTCAAGAACAACATTAAATTTCTGGAAAAATAACAAGAACAATATGTCCTTAAGATTTATTGGTTGATCTTGCAAGTAAATATTTTTAAACCAGCGATTGTTTACCAAAATTCAGTGTAAACAAATTGGCACGCCCGGTGGGACCTTTTGTGCTTTTGTTTATAAATTTCCTGTTGAAGTTTAAACTGTTAATATTGTTGGTTTGTGTTGAGTATGCAATTGAGGAATAAAAAACAACTTCTTGAGATGACGCGTCCTCCTCCCAATCCGAACGCAGCGGCCTCGAATGCCGCCAGTATGTCAGGAACAGCAACCAACCCACCAGTGGTGGTGCTACACAATCAACCCAAAATAGCACCATGGGATTTGTGATAGAGCCAGTAGGATCAACGATGGCCGCGCAGACTTCCTAGGCCATTCCTACAACTACTATGGCTGCGTCAACCTTTCAGGTTAATCCAACGGCTTCGATGGCCGCATAAGCCTCACAGGCCATTCCAACATCAGGAATGGCATCATCTCAAGGATTTTTGAATCTTGGGACGGGTGGTAGAATGCCATATGGTATGCCAACTTCCTTGATGCAAGGCTTACATACGAACTCGTCTGTATCTTCAGAAAGTTTGAACGTACAAATGCCGCAACTGTTCAATCTTGGGGTAAGCGTCCCATTTGGAACGCCCCAACAATCGTTCACTCCATTCGGAACGCCCCAACAATCGTTGACTAACGCTTCTTTGAATGCGTTAAGACAGCAAATAGAGGAAACCAATCTCGAGATGGTTAATTTGGTGACTCAACAAGTGGGTATGGTGATTAACCCATTAATTCGAGATACTAATAACAGTTACCAAGCGTTGTCCCTTCAAATGGAACGAATAGGCAATTTCTTGGGTGCTCCCCCAGCGCGAAGTATACCAGTGCCTCAAAACGTGAATGTGAGGAAAATGGAAAACTCTGTCGAAGAACAGGTTAACCAAGTTGTCATACCCTCATTTTGGACCTAAAAATACTCGTTCAAACTTCTTTCCGTTTCTGATTATTTCGAGTTCACTATGTCTATTTTACAATTTTTACTGTGCTACAAACACACATTTTATTGTTATTATCACCAACCTTCTTGCATTTAAAACCATCCAAAGTGTTTTTTTTTTTTTTTTGCATTACAGGTCTTCAAAAAGGGTTCTAAAACCATTACATTTTTCAGCATTGTATTCCAATTTTTTGCATAAAACCACACAAAAGGGTATCTTGGTCATTTCCTACAAAGGAACCCATTTTGGTCCCTACAATTTGTCCCTGGGTCTTTTTAACTTGCCTGCATAAGTCATCAATCAATTTCTATCTAAAAATCGTCTTAGTTTTGCATCTGAGTCGGTCTGAGTCATTTTAGTCCCTAAGGGCATTTTGGTCTTTTCACATCAAATAAATTTTGGGCAGAGAGGTATTTTAAAATACCTCATTTTGGTAGTTTGTTCGTTTTAGTCCATTTTGTCATTTTTAAATGTTTCACTTTACGTTGTTTTCAAATTTACATTTTTTACCAATTTTATTTTACCTTTTTGCAAATAAATCCAAACTTTTGTTTTAATTGCAAATGCGCCCAAATTTCATTTTCAAGTCAGTCCAACTTTTGTATAAAATAGTCCAACTTCTTTAAATTGCAGTCCAGTCAAAATTCTTTTTAATTGCATTTTAGTCCTTAGGTCCAAATTCAGTTCAGATGCCGCACAAACAGTCCAGGTCCAGTTGTCACAAGCTCATTGGATCAAGGGCCACATGGCAGCGTATATAAGGCTATGCATTGTACAGTTCAGAAAAAGCCACAGAAATTCTGCCACATCACAAACACATTTTCAACATTCTCTCTCCTTTCAGTTAGGATCAAATTCACAGAATTGAGAAAGAATCACAAGAACACAGAAGAGCAATTCTCAAACCCTAACCGTTTTCAGAAGCAATTTGAGCTAAAATCAATGGAGTTTTTGTGAAAGCTCTCAGAGATTCAATCGAACCTTCATCATCGAGCTCACTCCTCTGCAATTCAAGCGCCAAATCCATCACCAGAGGTGACGAATCCGGCACGATCACAGAAGAGAAGAATTTGAGAAGAAGAGGGAAAGAAATTCGAAGAATCTGAACCGGTTAAGAAGAAGAAGAGAATCACCGATTTATTTTCGGAATTCAGGCCAAAAATCAACAAAACAACATCAAATCGAAGTATCCCGAAGATTCGAATCAAATCTCCGAATAAAACCAGGTGAAAATCAAGAAACTTACCTCTTCTTGCTCATAAACAATAACGAATCCAGAATCGATGTAGATTCATGAAATTCAAAGCGGTTCCGTTCGAAAATGGTGAAACCCTAACCTTTTTGAAACGATGAAGATTTCGCGTCCTACAACGATTTTCAACCTTTGTAGATCAACGAGTCTACAAGGGTTTCACGCGAGAAAGCTTCGAACCAAACGAACCTAAAACGGTTAGAAACCGTGAAGGATTCAACAATCTACATCGATTCGTTGTGTGCATGTGAATTCCAACGGTAGAATCGTGTTTAGGAGAAGGATTTAGAGTGATTAAGCCAAGATTCCCTCATTGCTGGGTAGATTCGAACAAGTTAGGGTTAGGGTTTCGAAGGGAGAAGACGGAGAGGAAGAGAGAGAATGAAAGAAGAAAATGAACTGAACCGGGTTGCTTCCCTTTTATATAAGCGCTTGAACCGGGTTGATCCAAACCCGATCCATTCTCTCTCACTTCCAGCCGTTTGATCCGGATCCATCAGATGTGTGGATTTGGGCCGGGTAGCGTAGGCCTTTTTGCTTCCTTTCAGTTCTTTTGAATTCTTTACTAATTGCACCTATATTTTTGCTATCTGAACCCCTGTGTGTGTTAATTTTCTTACAAAAAAAATTCCTAAAAAATTACCATGTGTTTCTTGGTTTTTTTTATAACTATTTTGTGGTATTTCTATATTTGAAATGAAAAAAGTGTGTGTGTTATGTGTTTCTCTTGATTTGTGTATTTTTGTGTTCTTTGTGAAAGTTCTTGCATGATTTTGGTGCTAATTCAATGCCTCATAATTTCAATGCTTGTGATATGATTTTGTGATAGCTTCTGCTCATGATTCAATGTTATTGCTATTGTTTGAGTGTTAGATTTTAATTTCTTGTGTTACAAGTGATTCGAATGGTGTGAAGGTTAAAATATGCATATGTGATGACTTTGTGTCCAAAATTGCTTTGTAATTCACGTTCTCATGCTTGAAATAAGTCTCTAAAATCATGCTAGGGTAGATATTTTAGGTCATGTGTTAGGAAAGCTTCACATCTAGATTTTGTGCATTTTTTTTTTTTTACCATGTGTTGCTACCATTTTTACTATGTGTTGTACATTGCTTTTTACTAAGTGTTTCTTGTTATTTTACTTCTCATTCCTCGCTTATTTCTCTACCGTTCTATATTTTGTCTACTAACCATCTTATTTCATGTCTCATTCATAGTGCAAGCATTACATCACTTTCATGCTTTTCTTTAAACTCTTTTATGCAATTTTCCATTAATTCTCATGTAATATTTTAGGATAGTTTTATTCCTTTTGAATTTCTTGCAAGACCATAGAATGTAAACTAGGGCCCAATGTAAAGGACAATGGACACTATGATGATGTACACCGACACAAGCACTGACACGCACACACGTTGTATGATTTACCGCTAGATATATGCTTAGGAAACGCGACACTTAGAAAATATGCCTTTTTCAAAGCAAACTAACTCCTCACTCAATCATTTTCATAATAATATTGGAGTCAAAACTCCACAACCTTTTTCCTTTTATTTTCTTAATCAAGATGCAAATGAATCTTAAACTCCAACTTTAACCTCTTTCTTTAATAATTGGAACAACCTCACTTTTTCCAATCTCATGCCTTTAAGGCCTCTTTTCTCTTCTCCAAAATCATTTTCAAAATTAAAAACAAACTAACCCACAAAAATCGTTTTCTGGAAGAGAACTACATGGAGTTTGATCCCTTAAAAGGGTATGTAGGCAAGAGACCGAAATCTCTCCAAGTCCAATAAAATAAAATCCAAAACACTTCTCTCCCCTATTCTTAAAAGCAACTTTTTCCACAAAATAGCAAAAAATAAAGCGTAAACATAGGTCAAGAAAAACGGCTTCTATAGAGTACTATAGTCGTTGCGGGTGCCTAACACCTTCCCGTAGCGAAAATTGCCCCGAACTTAGAATTTCTAAGGGTTTTTCTCAATTTTACCCTTCCCCAAAAAATAGAGACATCAATGATTGAAAGGTTCAAGCCTAATTAATGACTTGACACCCAAAAATCGCGATGACAGAAATGGCGACTTCACTGGGGAATTTAGGGCTATGCCTAGTTTTTTCATGCTTTATGTTTTACGCTTTACTTTATTGTTAGTATTTGCATGTAACGTGTGGGGTGAGAATATCAAAAGTCTTATACCCGGGCTAAGTGAACCTAAGATTATGAGGAGATATAATCGACAATCCAATCCGGGGGTTGCCTCGTGTATTGGGTTACGCGATCAATCTCACATAGCTGAGGCATTTTGGGGGTGATGTTGTCGGCGTGTGTTGTCATGCTTAGGCACTTTACTTCCAATTGACCGATGAAGGCTATGGACCGTAGTTACCAAACCCATCTTTGGCCTTTTCTTAGGACGTAGTGCGGTGGCTAAACTGAGCGTTGTCTCGGAGTTTAGTCGTCACGCGATACTACACTCAAACTAGACCTTCTTACGAATCATCATGGAACGGGCGTCGCCTTGTGCTACTGTGATATGCGTAAGAGAGGTTGCAGTTTGGGAACCTTATTAGAACCATGGTCACTACCATCAAAGCCCTAGTTTTGCCGGACACCGTGTCCATTTGCAACCTTAACTCACCATGTTCTCTTTGTAATCAAAATCATGCATACATGCATTCATGCATAAACCTTTTTCATGCATCTATCGAAAGGTATAGACAAATTAAAATTTTGTGAACATTCCAGGTATGAAGAAGACTAAGTCCTACAAATTCAAGGAAGTCGATTTGGTTAGCTTAAGGGAGTTGGCACTCAAAGTTAAGAATCTGACTGGGTTTCGTCTCCGATACGGTGGTTTGCTTACTATTCTCCGGACTAATGTGGAAGAGAAATTGGTGCACACTCTGGTGCAATTCTATGATCTGGTCTTCCGTTGCTTCACTTTCCCGGATTTCCAGTTAGTTCCTACACTTGAGGCTTATTCTAGTTTATTGGGTTTACCTGTAGCCGATATGACACCTTTCACGGGTCCCAGGGCTCCTCTTACTCCTTTGGTGATTGCTAAGGGTCTCTATCTCAAGACTTCCGATGTGTCCAAGAATCTCATTACTAAATCTCACATCCAGGGTTTCACCTCGAAGTACTTACTTGAGCGGGCTAATCTCGAATCTACTTGTCAGGACACTCTCGAGGCTATTCTTGCACTACTTATCTACGTGCTCATTCTCTTCCCAAATCTCGACGACTTTGTGGACATGAATGCTATTGAGATTCTCCACTCCAAGAACGCGGTTCCTACTTTGTTAGCTGACACGTACCACGCCATCCATGATCGGACCCTCAAAGGTCGCGGATATATTCTTTGTTGTGTGCCTCTCCTATATAGGTGGTTTATTTCTCACCTTCCAAGCTCTTTCCATGCCAACTCGGAGAATTGGTCTTATTCACAGCGGATTATGGCTCTCACTCCCGATGAGGTGGTGTGGATCACTCCGGCAGCTCGAGTCAAGGAGATTATTACTGGTTGTGGAGATTTCCTCAATGTACCTCTTCTCGGTACCTAGGGAGGAATCAACTACAATCCTGAGTTAGCCATGAGACAGTTCAGTTTCCCTATGAGAGCAAAGCCCATCAATCTCGCTACATCCCAGGAGTTCTTTTACTATTCCAATGCCCCCTCCGGGCAAAGGAAAGCATTTACCGATGCTTGGTCTAAGATACGAAGGAAAGATGTGAAGCATTTGGGTGTGAGATCAGGTATAGCTCATGAGGCCTACACTCAGTGGGTGATAGATCGAGCCGAAGAGATCGGCATGCCTTACCCCACTATGAGACATGTGTCTGCGTCCGTTCCGTCCAGGCCATTACCCTTGCTTCCTGCAACCCAGGAGATGTATCAGGAGCACCTAGCTATGTTGAGTCAGGAGAAGCGAGCATGGAAAGCCTGATACAATGAAGCCGAGAACTTGATTTTGAATTTGGACGGTAGAGATGAGCAGAAGGATCATGAAAACCGAATGTTGAAAAGAGAGCTAGCCAAAGCTAGGAAAGAACTCGAGGAAAAGGATAAGCTGCTTATGAGGGATTCCAAGAGAGCTAGAGGTCGTCGGGAATTCTATGCCAGATATTGCGGTTCGGTTCCAGAGTCTGATTCTGAGGAGTACTCTGTCACGCCGTAGATTTAGATGATATGTTGTTTGTATTATGTTTTAGGGCCCACTCCCTGTGGCTCAACATTTCAAAAGATTTATCTCTACAGCTTTCTAGTCTTTTCATTCTTTCCTAAAAAATGTTTACAAAATTTCTAATTTGTCTAAGAGATCCTTTCGATAACCAAAAAGAGTCATTTTTGCATCTGCATTTGTACATATCATGCATCATATGCATCATTCCTCGGTCACGAAAAACTTCCAAGTGCTCATTGCCTCCTGGTTCTTCTGCCGCAGTGTAAAAAGTGGCTCGTGCTCAAAGGACTGATCAACCTACCAGAGTACATCAGACTAGATAATACAGAAGGAGGAATCAGGTAGCCATGGAAGAAGAAAACGCACAGCTCTGTATTGAATTGGCTTCTGTGAGGGAAGAGTTGGCTAAGGCTCACGATGTTATGACCGCTCTGTTGGCTGCCCAGGAACAACCAGCCTCGTCCGCTCCAGAGACTACTAAGGCAATTCCAACAGCATCTCTTGCTGACCGCTTTGCTATGTCGAGGGGATACCCATACGGACTCCCATCTTTCTTTGCTCCGGATCCCACAACAGGAGCTTCTAGAGCTGTCAATGGTAACCAAATCCCCGTCCCAGGGCATGCCTCTCTCCACACTACTCTGCCTCAGTCAACGGTCTTCACTGACCCAATCGTACATTCTATGCCTCAAAACACCAACACCGATACCCACCGTGGGAAGTCGCCCATGACCGGAACTATGGAAGAAAGAATGGAGGCACTTGCTAGAGAACTCCGTCGTGAAATCAAGGCTAACCGTGGAAGTGGTGATCTCGTCAATACCCACGATCTCTGTCTAGTACCAAGGGTAGATGTCCCTAAAAAGTTCAAAGTCCCAGAATTCGACCGATACAATGCACTGACTTGACCTCAGAATCATGTCATCAAATACGTCCGGAAGATGGCTAACCACTCAGACAATGATTCACTCATGATCCACTATTTCCAAGACAGTTTGATGGAAGATGCTGTAGAATGGTATATTGGTCTTAGTAAAGATGACATTCGTACCTTCGATGATTTGGCTGCCGCTTTCAAGAGTCACTATGGGTTTGATACCAGGTTGAAGCCAAACAGGGAATTTCTCAGGTCCCTCTCTCAGAAGAAAGATGAAAGTTTCCGTGAGTATGCACAAAGGTGGAGAGGGGCAGCCACCCGTATTACCCCTGCTCTAGATGAAGAGGAAATGACTCAGACGTTTCTGAAAACTCTGAAAAAAGACTATGTTGAAAGGATGATCATTGCTGCTCCGAGTAACTTCTCCGAGATGGTCACCATGGGAACCCGCCTAGAAGAAGTAGTCAGAGAAGGTATCATTGTGTTTGAGAAAGGTGAGTCCTCGAATGCACCAAAGAAGTATGGCAATGGCCATCACAAGAAGAAGGAGTCAGAGGTCAGGATGGTATCTACCGAGACCAATCAGTCCATAGCCGTCGTTGCTCCCATCAATGCTACTCAACTACCTCTGCCGTACCAATACATGCAATACGCCCAACATCCGTTCTTTCCACCATTCTACCATCAGTATCCTCTACCACCGGGCCAGCCTCAGGTCCCTGTCAACGCTATCGCTCAGCAAGTTCAACAACAACCACAACCGCAGCAAGGACCTCAGGCCAGACCATCTTTCCCTCCGATACCAATGTTATATGCCGAATTGCTTCCAACTCTGCTGCACAAAGGGTACTGCACAACCAGACCCGGCAAGCCTCCGCCCAGCCCATTACCCCCTCGGTTTCGTTCCGACCTCAGGTGCGATTTTCATCAAGGCGCTCTAGGCCACGATGTGGAAGGATGTTACGCTTTGAAGTATATTGTGAAGAAACTGATAGACCAGGGAAAGCTGTCTTTCGAGAACAATGTTCCGCATGTGCTTGATAATCCGCTCCCAAACCACGCCGCCGTGAACATGATTGAAGCTTACGAAGAAACTCCCCGCCTTGATGTTCGTAATATTGCAACCCCTCTGGTACCGCTGCATGTCAAGTTGTGTCAAGCCTCTTTGTTTAACCATGACCATGCCACTTGCAATGAGTGTCTTCAGAATCCTATGGGCTGTGACGTAGTGCAGAGCGACATCCAGAGTCTAATGAATGATAACTATCTGATGGCCAGCGACATTTGTGTGATTATGCCAGTCTTCCATGATACTCCTATTAGGAGCACGCCTTCGAAAGAGAATGTTGAACCTCTAGTGATAAGGCTACCTGGGCCAGTGCCTTTTGTTTCCACAAAAGTCGTTCCTTACAAGTACAATGCAACCATGATTGAGAACGGAGTAGAAGTGCCTCTGGTATCCCCAGCCGTGGTAAGCAACATCGCCGAAGAGACGACAACTCTAAGAAGCGGTAGAGTCCGTCCCCCTTTGTTCCAAAAGAAGACAGCCGCGCCCACCATGGCTCCGGTTGACCAAACAACTCCACTTCCAGTTCCTCCTGTTGCTAAAGATGTTAGCCGACCGTCGGTCTATTGAAGATTCTAATTTGGATGAAATCCTAAAGATAATCAAGAGAAGTGACTATAAGATTGTGGATCAGCTGTTACAAACCCCGTCGAAGATATCTATCCTATCTTTGCTACTAAGCTCTGAAGCTCACCGAAACATCTTGCTAAAAGTGTTAGAGCAGGCATACGTCGACCACGAGGTCACGGTGGACCAGTTTGGTGGTATAGTGGGAAACATCACCGCGTGCAGTAATCTCTGGTTCGGCGAAGACGAGCTCCCCAAGGCAGGGAGGCATCATAATTTGGCCCTACACATCTCTATGAATTGCAAAACTGATATGCTGTCAAATGTATTGGTAGATACCGGCTCGTCTCTGAATGTAATGCCCAAATCCACTTTGGACCAGCTAAGCTATCAGGGAGCACCTTTGAGGAGAAGTACTTTTCTGGTCAAAGCCTTCGACGGATCCCGCAAGAATGTTCTCGGTGAAGTGGATATTCCTATGACTATTGGCCCTGAAACATTCCTAATCACTTTCCAAGTCATGGACATCGATGCTTCCTATAGCTGTCTCCTCGGAAGGCCGTGGATACATGAGGCCGGTGCGGTTACCTCCACCCTTCATCAAAAGCTGAAATTTGTGAAGAATGGTAAGCTTGTTACTGTACATGGAGAAGAAGCATACTTGGTCAGTCAATTGTCATCATTCTCTTGTATTGAAGCAGGGTCGGCGGAAGGGACTGCATTTCAAGGTTTGACTGTTGAAGGTAAGGAGCCCAAGAAGGTCGGTGCCGCTATGGCCTCTTTGAATGACGCGTAGAAGGCTGTTCAAGAAGGGCAGACTGCCGGTTGGGGCCAGTTAATACAACTACTTGAGAATAAGCACAAAGAAGGTCTTGGGTTCTCCCCAACATCAGGAGTATCTACTAGGACGTTCTACAGTGCAGGGTTCACCAATGCAATTACTGAGGGTGCTACTAGGAGTGGTTCTAGGCCCGTGTTTATTGTACCGGGAGGCACTGCAAAGAATTGGAATGTCGTTGACCTTCTGTTGATCATGCATAATTCCGAGTAATGTGTCTTGTCGCTTAAGTCTTTGTTTTTCAAAATAACCATCTTTTCGACCCGCCCAAAGTGAAAATGATTTTTTTTGTAAGGGCATGTTTGTTTCGGCATTGCCATTATTAATAAAAATTGTCGTTTCTTTCACGACTGTTGTTTTTCTTAATGCTTTTTCCCTTGGAAGTGATGGTAATGCCAGAAAAAACCAAAACATCTGTATTTTGTTATTAATTTCAAAGATCTGCATGAAAAATCCTTTCCAAAAATCATCCAACCATATCACGCAGATTGAACCATAATAAACCCGTTGAACACAGTGACCCTGTAGTTCTTCCAACTTTTGAATTCCCGGTGTTCGGAGCCGAAGATGAGGAGGATGATGATATACCAAATGAGATCACTCGACTACTTGAACAAGAGGAGAAAGTCATTCAGCCTCATCAGGAAGAGATTGAGTTGATTAACTTGGGTACCGAAGACAATAAGCGAGAGATCAAAGTTGGTGCTGCGCTGGAAGAGGGGGTTAAGAAGAGGATCTTCCAACTTCTCTGAGAGTATTCAGATATTTTCGCATGGTCGTATGAAGATATGCCGGGTTTGGATCCCAAGATCGTAGAGCACCGAATACCAACAAAGCCAGAATGTCCCCCTGTTAGGCAAAAGCTGAGAAGGACTCGTCCTGACATGGCTCTCAAAATTAAGGGTGAGGTGCAGAAGCAGATTGATGCAGGTTTCCTCATGACAGCTGAGTATCCCGAATGGGTTGCTAATATTGTGCCTGTACCGAAGAAGGACGGCAAAGTTCGGATGTGTGTTGATTACAGGGATTTGAATAAAGCCAATCTGAAAGACAATTTTCCGCTGCCTCACATTGACGTGCTTGTTGACAATACCGCTCAGTGCAAAGTGTTCTCCTTCATGAATGGATTTTCGGGATACAATCAAATCAAGATGTCACCCAAAGACAGGGAAAAGACATCGTTCATCACTCCGTGGGGAACTTTCTGTTGCAAAGCAATGCCGTTCGGCCTGATAAATGTTGGTGCCACATATCAGAGGGGGATGACCACGTTGTTCCACGATATGATTCACAAAGAAGTCGAGGTGTATGTGGACGACATGATTGTCAAGTCAAGCGATGAAGAGCAACATGTTGAATATTTGGCAAAAATGTTTGAAAGATTGAGAAAGTACAAGCTTCGACTAAATCCCAACAAGTGTACATTCGGTGTCAGATCAGGGAAGCTGCTAGGGTTCATTGTCAGTCAAAGAGGCATTGAAGTAGATCCTGACAAGGTCCGAGCAATCCGTGAAATGCCGGCCCCGCAGACCGAGAAGCAAGTTAGAGGGTTCCTCGGGCGTCTGAACTATATCTCCCGATTCATATCTCACATGACTGCGACCTGCGGGCCAATCTTCAAGCTACTCAGGAAGAATCAACCTATTGTGTGGAACGATGAATGCCAGGAAGCTTTCAACAACATCAAAAACTATTTGTTAGAGCCACCAATCCTTGTCCCACTGGTGCAAGGAAGGCCCTTGATTATGTATCTGTCAGTGTTAGATGAATCCATGGGATGTGTGCTCGGTCAACTGGACGAGACTGGAAAGAAAGAGCATGCCATCTACTATCTGAGCAAGAAATTCACTGACTGTGAGACTCGGTATACGATGCTTGAAAAGACTTGTTGTGCTTTGGCCTGGGCTGCCAAACGCCTGCGCCACTACTTGATGAACCATACAACTTGGCTGATATCCAGGATGGACCCGATCAAATACATCTTTGAGAAGCCTGCAGTCACTGGAAGGATTGCGCGTTGGCAGATGCTGTTGTCTGAATATGATATTGTGTTCAAAGCTCAAAAGGCCGTTAGAGGAAGTGTTGTAGCTGATCACCTCGCTTACCAGCCACTGGATGACTATCAGCCCATCAAGTTCGATTTCCCCGACGAAGAGGTCATGTATTTGAAGTCAAGAGACTGTGAAGAACCGTTGATTGGTGAAGGTCCGGACCCCGATAGCAAGTGGGGATTGGTCTTCGACGGTGCTGTCAATGCTTACGGCCGAGGAATTGGGGCAGTGATTGTATCTCCGCAGGGGCATCACATTCCTTTTACCACCTGGATTGTATTTGAATGCACAAACAACATGGCTGAATACGAAGCATGTATCTTGGGGATCGAGGAGGCAATTGACATGAGGATCAAGCACCTCGACATCTATGGAGATTCTGCGCTTGTGATTAACCAGATAAAGGGAGAATGGGAGACTCATCACGCCAATCTGATCCCTTACCGTGACTACGCGAGGCGTCTGCTGACATACTTTACGAAAGTCGAATTACACCATATTCCCCGCGAGGAGAATCAGATGGCCGACGCTCTTGCCACTTTATCCTCCATGTTTCAAGTGAACCATTGGAACCACGTGCCAGTAATCAAAGTGCAGCGCCTTGACCGGCCTTCTCATGTGTTCGTCATCTGCGGTGTGACTGTTCAAGCAAATGCGAATATAGTCGACAACAAACCCTGGTATTGTGATATCAAGCAGTTTTTGCAAAGCCGCGAGTACCCGCCGAATGCTTCCAATAAAGACAAGAAGACCTTGCGCAGGTTGGCTGGCAAGTTCGTGTTGGATGGGGATGTTCTATACAAGAGGAATTTCGATATGATATTATTGAGATGTGTTGACAAGCGTGAAGCAGAGCAACTGATGCATGACGTGCACGATGGCACCTTCGGGACCCATGCTTCGGGGCATACCATGTCCAGAAAATTGTTGAGAGCAGGCTACTATTGGATGACCATGGAACACGATTGCTACCAATATGCCAGGAAATGTCATAAATGTCAAATCTATGCTGATAAGATTCATGTGCCTCTGCATGCCCTCAACGTCATCTCCTCTCCGTGGCCTTTCTCTATGTGGGGCATCGACATGATTGGAAGGATTGAACCAAAGGCTTCGAATGGTCATCGCTTCATTTTGGTAGCAATCGATTACTTCACCAAGTGGGTCGAAGCTGCATCTTATGCCAATGTAACCAAGCAAGTGGTGGTTAAGTTCATCAAGAACAATATCATTTGTCGATATGGTGTTCCCAGCAAGATTATCACTGACAATGGTACCAATTTGAACAATGACATGGCGCAGGCCCTGTGCGAGAAATTCAAGATTGAACATCACAACTCCTCTCCTTAGAGGCCTCAGATGAACGGTGCAGTTGAGGCCGCCAACAAGAATATCAAGAAGATTGTACAAAAGATGGTAACTACATATAAAGACTGGCATGAGATGTTGCCGTATGCCCTACACGGCTACCGCATTACAGTACGCAGTTCAACCGGGGCAACGCCTTTCTCCCTTGTATATGGCATGGAAGCAGTTCTCCCCTTGGAAGTGGAAACCCCGTCTCTCCGTGTGATCATGGAAGCGAAATTGTCTGAGGCTGAATGGTGCCAGAGTCGGTATGATCAGTTGAATTTGATTGAGGAAAGACGTCTAGATGCCTTGGCTCGTGGACGACTATATCAAACAAGAATGAAAACTGCTTTTGACAAGAAAGTCCGTCCTCGGGAATTCAGGGAGGGTGAACTTGTTTTGAAAAGAAGAGTAAGTCAACAACCTGACCCAAGGGGCAAATGGACGCCTAACTACGAAGGACCTTATGTTGTCAAGAAGGCCTTCTCCGGCGGAGCCTTGATTCTTACACACATGGATGGTGTGGAACTTCCTAATCCTGTGAATGCCGATATAGTCAAGAAATACTTTGCCTAGATATATGAAAAGAACAGCGTGGTAGGTCGAAAACCCGAAAGGGCGGCCTAGGCAAAAATGCGCTTCCCAGTGGATCGAAAATCCGAAAGGGCGGTCCAGGCAAAATAACGGACAAAAAAAAAAAAGAAAGAAAAAATGTAAATATGAAAAAGCTCGTTGAGGCTACGCGTAACTCAGGCAAAAATGAGCGTCTCGATGAGCCGAAAACCCGAAAGGGCGGTTCATGCAAAAATGAGATTGAAACGAAAGGCAATTGACTATATATGGCAAACCACCATCCCGTTGGGGTATGAGCAACTGATGAATGGCCGCTCATCTGAAGCTGCTTCGCCTGTGAATTCAAAATTTCTGGGAACTGTAGTGACCACTGTGTTCAATGTACCACCAACCAATAAAATTACCATTTTCCAAGCTTTGTAAATCCGTGGGGTCACGCCTTTGGCTGGCTACTACTCCTATACGATGATTTGAGCCTATGCTTTTGTTTGAAACTCTATTTCGTCATTCTATTTTCAAAGCTTTACACGAAAATTTTCTTTCCAATTTGATAATGACAATGTCTGAAACAAACATCGTTGAAATTGAAAATTTTTTGTGTGTATTTTGAAAACCAACCTAAGCAACTAGGTGCATTCAAACGAAACATACATGAACAAACGTGGGTTGATATCCACTTCAATGCAGGTTACCAGCAGGCTCTCTCCCCAGTACGGTCTGTGGTCAATGGCAAGAATGAAAAATACAAAAATGAATGAGATCGCTAAGTTGAAAACCCGAAAGGGCAGCTTAGGCAAAAATGAGCACCCCGATGGATTGACAACCTTCACAGGCAATTCAGGCAAAAACAAGGGCATTTGAAAAGAATTTATTCCCCGGTGGATTGAAAACCCGAAAGGGCGATCCAGGCAAAAATGGGATGAAAGAAAAAAAAGAAGGAAAAAAACAAGAGAAAAAGAAGCAAACATGCAAAAAGCATTGGCCACAGATGCGATACCCAAAGTGTGCTCGACGGTAGGGCGTTCAGCAGTAGCAGTACCATCAAGAGGTTTCACTCTCTGCAAGTCGATGAATGGGATACGGTTCCCTGCCCTCAACAATGGTCTTGATGTGTCTTCAAACGACGGCATCCCCAGAAGAGGAACTTTTGCAAGAATATGTCAGAGCACGAGCCATTACGTGCCCAATATTCCAATGTTTTGTCTGTCTCTGCGAAATTATGTCTGCAAATTGCCAATCATCATGCATTTCGAAGCATTCATACATGCGTAATCATGCATCTTATATGCTCATGCATCTGATAAAATTGTTATGCCATTCATACACCTTGCATCTTCAATTCCTATGTTAATCTCTGTCAAAGTCTCAAGTCAATTTCAAACCTTTACAGTCATGTCAAATTTCAAATTTTCACAATCATGTCAATTTCAAACTTCAACGGTCCTGTCAATTCCAGATTCCTACAGTCATGTCAGTCAATTTCAATTTGCTTTTGCAATACAATTCACTTCTGTTATCGGCCAAGTGGCTAGTTCGCATCCAAGAACAGCTTGTGCCTGTCAATTCACTTCTGTTATCGGCCAAGTGGCTAGTTCGCATCCAAGGACAGCTTGTGCCTGTCAATCCATTCTTGTTATCGGTCAAGTGGCTAGTTCACATCCAAGAACAGCTTTTACTTGTCAATTTGTTTCATTCTTGATTGTAGGTCAGGTAACCAGTTCGAATACGAGAACAGCTTCCACCTGTGTTTTGCTTTTGTTATCAGCCAAGTGGCTAGTTCGAATCCAAGAACAGCTTGTGCCCTTTTTACTTGTCAGTATTCCCGGTCAAGTTCCCAGTTCGAGCCTAAAGAACAACTTGCACCTGTCAATTTGCTATCGAGTCTCCCAGTGAGTCTTGTTATTTGCTATCTTGTTAATGTCTACCAATCCCGCAATGGATACGACATGCTATGTTATTTGCTATGTTGTTAATGTCTACGAGTCCCGCAATGGATACGACATATTTTGTTAAATTCAATTCACAGTCTGTCTTGCATTCGTAATCCAAATGTTGCATGGCATGCACAGCATTTACGAACGTATTTTTACGCACAAAATCAGTACTAATGTCGATATTTAAGCATCTTCGTCACGTCAAGCCAAAGACTCTGTCTCTTGACTCACCCAGACGAAGAAACTTAAATAGGGGCAGCTGTCATACCCTCATTTTGGACCTAAAAATACCCGTTCAAACTTCTTTCCGTTTCTGATTATTTCGAGTTCACTATGTCTATTTTACAATTTTTACTGTGCTACAAACGCACATTTTATTGTTATTATCACCAACCTTCTTGCATTTAAAACCATCCAAAGTGTTTTTTTTTTTTTGCATTACAGGTCTTCAAAAAGGGTTCTAAAACCATTACATTTTTCAGCATTTTATTCCAATTTTTTGCATAAAACCACACAAAAGGGTATCTTGGTCATTTCCTACAAAGGAACCCATTTTGGTCCCTACAATTTGTCCCTGGGTCTTTTTAACTTGCCTGCATAAGTCATCAATCAATTTCTATCTAAAAATCGTCTTAGTTTTGCATCTGAGTCGGACTGAGTCATTTTAGTCCCTAAGGGCATTTCGGTCTTTTCACATCAAATAAATTTTGGGCAGAGAGGTATTTTAAAATACCTCATTTTGGTAGTTTGTTCGTTTTAGTCCATTTTGTCATTTTTAAATGTTTCACTTTACGTTGTTTTCAAATTTACATTTTTTACCAATTTTATTTTACCTTTTTGCAAATAAATCCAAACTTTTGTTTTAATTGCAAATGCGCCCAAATTTCATTTTCAAGTCAGTCCAACTTTTGTATAAAATAGTCCAACTTCTTTAAATTGCAGTCCAGTCAAAATTCTTTTTAATTGCATTTTAGTCCTTAGGTCCAAATTCAGTTCAGATGCCGCACAAACAGTCCAGGTCCAGTTGTCACAAGCTCTTTGGATCAAGGGCCACATGGCAGCCTATATAAGGCTATGCACTGTACAGTTCAGAAAAAGCCACAGAAATTCTGCCACATCACAAACACATTTTCAACATTCTCTCTCCTTTTAGTTAGGATCAAATTCACAGAATTGAGAAAGAATCACAAGAACACAGAAGAGCAATTCTCAAACCCTAACCGTTTTCAGAAGCAATTTGAGCTAAAATCAATGGAGTTTTTGTGAAAGCTCTCAGAGATTCAATCGAACCTTCATCATCGAGCTCACTCCTCTGCAATTCAAGCGCCAAATCCATCACCAGAGGTGACGAATCCGGCACGATCACAGAAGAGAAGAATTTGAGAAGAAGAGGGAAAGAAATTCGAAGAATCTGAACCGGTTAAGAAGAAGAAGAGAATCACCGATTTATTTTCGGAAATCAGGCCAAAAATCAACAAAACAGCATCAAATCGAAGTATCCCGAAGATTCGAATCAAATATCCGAATAAAACCAGGTGAAAATCAAGAAACTTACCTCTTCTTGCTCATAAACAATAACGAATCCAGAATCGATGTAGATTCATGAAATTCAAAGCGGTTCCGTTCGAAAATGGTGAAACCCTAACCTTTTTGAAACAATGAAGATTTCGCGTCCTACAATGATTTTCAACCTTTGTAGATCAACGAGTCTACAAGGGTTTCACGCGAGAAAGCTTCGAACCAAACGAACCTGAAACGGTTAGAAATCGTGAAGGATTCAACAATCTACATCGATTCGTTGTGTGCATGTGAATTCCAACGGTAGAATCGTGTTTAGGAGAAGGATTTAGAGTGATTAAGCCAAGATTCCCTCATTGCTGGGTAGATTCGAACAAGTTAGGGTTAGGGTTTCGAAGGGAGAAGACGGAGAGGAAGAGAGAGAATGAAAGAAGAAAATGAACTGAACCGGGTTGCTTCCCTTTTATATAAGCGCTTGAACCGGGTTGATCCAAACCCGGTCCATTCTCTCTCACTTCCAGCCGTTTGATCCGGATCCATCAGATGTGTGGATTTGGGCCGGGTAGCGTAGGCCTTTTTGCTTCCTTTCAGTTCTTTTGAATTCTTTACTAATTGCACCTATATTTTTGCTATTTGAACCCCTGTGTGTGTTAATTTTCTTACAAAAAAAATTCCTAAAAAATTACCATGTGTTTCTTGGTTTTTTTTATAACTATTTTGTGGTATTTCTATATTTGAAATGAAAAAAGTGTGTGTGTTATGTGTTTCTCTTGATTTGTGTATTTTTGTGTTCTTTATGAAAGTTCTTGCATGATTTTGGTGCTAATTCAATGCCTCATAATTTCAATGCTTGTGATATGATTTTGTGATAGCTTCTGCTCATGATTCAATGTTATTGCTATTGTTTGAGTGTTAGATTTTAATTTCTTGTGTTACAAGTGATTCGAATGGTGTGAAGGTTAAAATATGCATATGTGATGACTTTGTGTCCAAAATTGCTTTGTAATTCACGTTCTCATGCTTGAAATAAGTCTCTAAAATCATGCTAGGGTAGATATTTTAGGTCATGTGTTAGGAAAGCTTCACATCTAGATTTTGTGCATTTTTTTTTTACCATGTGTTGCTACCATTTTTACTATGTGTTGTACATTGCTTTTTACTAAGTGTTTCTTGTTATTTTACTTCTCATTCCTCGCTTATTTCTCTATCGTTCTATATTTTGTCTACTAACCATCTTATTTCATGTCTCATTCATAGTGCAAGCATTACATCACTTTCATGCTTTTCTTTAAACTCTTTTATGCAATTTTCCATTAATTCTCATGTAATATTTTAGGATAGTTTTATTCCTTTTGAATTTCTTGCAAGACCATAGAATGTAAACTAGGGCCCAATGTAAAGGACAATGGACACTATGATGATGTACACCGACACAAGCACTGACACGCACACACGTTGTATGATTTACCGCTAGATATATGCTTAGGAAACGCGACACTTAGAAAATATGCCTTTTTCAAAGCAAACTAACTCCTCACTCAATCATTTTCATAATAATATTGGAGTCAAACCTCCACAACCTTTTTCCTTTTATTTTCTTAATCAAGATGCAAATGAATCTTAAACTCCAACTTTAACCTTTTTCTTTAATAATTGGAACAACCTCACTTTTTCCAATCTCATGCCTTTAAGGCCTCTTTTCTCTTCTCCAAAATCATTTTCAAAATTAAAAACAAACTAACCCACAAAAATCGTTTTCTGGAAGAGAACTACATGGAGTTTGATCCCTTAAAAGGGTATGTAGGCAAGAGACCGAAATCTCTCCAAGTCCAATAAAATAAAATCCCAAACACTTCTCTCCCCTATTCTTAAAAGCAAATTTTTCCACAAAATAGCAAAAAATAAAGCGTAAACATAGGTCAAGAAAAACGGCTCCTATAGAGTACTATAGTCGTTGCGGGTGCCTAACACCTTCCCGTAGCGAAAATTGCCCCGAACTTAGAATTTCTATGGGTTTTTCTTAATTTTACCCTTCCCCAAAAAATAGAGACATCAATGATTGAAAGGTTCAAGCCTAATTAATGACTTGACACCCGAAAATCGCGATGACACAAGTGCCTGAGAATCAAGCGCAGGTGGTATAACCAGAGGTACCAGAGGAACCTGTGAGGGCTCCCATAGTAGTGAACACGCACCAAAATGCGGACCAAGTGGTCATGCAAGCCCGTCGAAACAATTACGAGGGCCAAAATAATATAGCGAATGTGGTCGAAGCCTTGTTAGCCCAAAATGGTTTCAATATGGGACTACATATGCAAAATTTTGTATCGGCATTATCTGAATATAAGTTAGAGACAGATTTGCCGAGAAATACAAAAATCCCCAAGTTCACTAAATTTGCTGGGGAAACTAAAGAATCAACAGTCGAACACATTGCTCGATATCTTATAGAGGTCGGTGTAACACCCTGTTTTCCCAACATAAAAATTTCATACTAAAATCAGAGTTTTCTCAATGTAAACGGAATGTCACATTTGTTAAAATTAATAAATGGAATAAATAACAATTTATCCTTCATAAATTGGTCAACATAAATATTCAAAACTTCGCAGCGGATTTTATTTCAACAACATAATTAGTCTTGGCACGAAGGCCTCATCAAAACATCTCGTAAATAGTCCAAAACTAAATCATAGTCATGTTAAATCATAAGCAATACGTAAGGAATAGAAAATAGCCACTCACGACAGCAATCAACAACTACTTATCCTCGATCACCTACAAGTTACTCATACGAAGAGAAACATTTCCAAGCAGAAGGGGTAAGATGTCACAAACATTAATGTTAAACATATAATTCATCAATTACAGTTAACAACTTAACAAAATGCATTCACAAATAATTCATCATAAAACACTTCATCAACAACTCATGATAGAAAAACAACTTAACATCTTAGCGACTCATGGACAACATCTTATCAACTTGACTCGACTATGCAACTTCAACTTCTTAATCATGCATGTGGTACCATCCAGGGCATAAGCCTTCATCATAAGAGCATAAATACACTCACAGGGCATAAGCCGTCAACATAAAGAGCAAAAACTCACAGGGCATGAGCCCTCATCATAAAGAGCAAAAGCTCACAGGGCATGAACCCCCAACGGAATGAGTATGCATGGACTCAACAACTTACATCTTAAACATCTTATACAATGCATCACAACTTGACATGTTAGATAACTTCGTCGCATAATTCGTATAAAATAAATCAAAAGAGATTCACATAACATTTCAAAGCTACTAGAAAGATAATTCAAATACCAGAAATTCACATGTTCATATCACAACTCAATTCAAATCAAAAACGGCTGAAAGTAGCACAAGAATCCAACTTAGGCAATCTGGTACAGCATAGCTCACGAGGCGAGGTCATCTGCTCGCGGTGGCGAGCTCACAAAAGGAACTACTCTCGAGGCGAGAAAGGATACTCGCCTAAGGCGAACAAAACTGGGCAGCTACGGCTTTGTGACCATTTTTCACCAAAAATCCCATTGTTAACTTTCCTACATCCAATTCCAATCTAAAAACTTCTCTAATAATTCTTATATGTGTTAAGACACTTCAAGTCATCTAAAACTTGATCCAAAATGTCAATTCACGAAAATCAGGTTTTCTCATTGGACAACTCACTACGACGAGCTATCTGCACGCGAAGCGAGCAACAACGCGTCACTCGCGAGGCGAGGGAAGTTTACTCGCAAAGCGAGCGATGAAGGCCGTCGCTCGCGAGGCGAGGATCATTACTCGCGAGGGCGTGCGATGAATGACAGCACGGGAAGAACGCATAATTCATCAAAACTCACCAATTCTCATGGTTCTAACCTTAAAACTGATTCCAATTATCATCCTATGGATTATCTAAGGTCTGTACACGATTTCTACATCAATTTTACAGCTTTACATCATCTAATCAACAATTTCACTCATAACCCTAATTTCCAAATTCTGAAAAACTTAAACCTACGACATGTTAATTGCAACATCCGAATTATAGACTTAAAATTAATGAAAGTTAGTCCCACCCTTACCTTGGAATGCAGAAATCACAGCTCTCCCTTGGTTTCTCCTCTTCTCTGGTTTTCTCCCTTTTTCTAAAACTGTTTCACGTAAAAGTGTTCTGACCTAATTTTCTCCTATTTATATCTCCTCACCCATCTTATCTTATTTACTCTTATTCCCCTAAAATCTCTAAATTCTCAAAACAACCCCTCATCTCAATATTTATTTTATTTTCAAATCTTATTCTATTAAATAATAAAATAAGTCTCTAAATAAATCCTTACCATATCACATAATTCTTCACATCACATAAATCATATAATTATATTCCAAACTCAACAAATAAATCAAATAATTAAAGAGGGCGTTACAGCCGGGGATATGGCAAATAATGAAAATTTGAAAATGAAGTATTTTCCAAGTTCTTTGACAAAAAATGCTTTTACTTGGTTTACAACATTGCCTCCCCATTCCATTTTTAGTTGGAATCAATTGGAAAAAGCTTTCCATGAACAATTCTATATGGGTCAATCTAAAAATAGTTTGAAAGAACTAGCCAGCGGTCGGAGTAAAACACATGAGTCAATTGATGATTATCTGAATAGATTTCGTCTTCTTAAGGCTAGATGTTTCACATCAGTTCCAAAACATGAATTGGTTGAAATGGCCTCTGGCGGCCTAGACTATTCTGTTCGAAAGAAGTTAGATACTCAATATCTTAGAGATATGACAAAGTTGGCCGACAGAGTCCGACAAGTCGAAAGGCTTAAGGCTGAAAAAGCCCGGACAAACGGATTCCCTAACAGGGAGAAAGTTGCCTATGGGGATCAGATACGGTTAAAGATAATGAAATTAATCTTGCAGAATTAAAAGATGGGCCGCCTTATGCCTGCAAACTACTAAGGCCATCGAAGGAAAAAATCCTGAAGAAGCTAAAAGCAAAAAATATCCTCTTAAAACATATACTTTCGATGTTTCTAAGTGTGAAGAGATCTTCGATCTTTTACGCACAGATAGCATAATTTTCGTGCCAAAAAACATGAAACTGCCTCCTTTAGAACAAAGGAAAAAGAGAGGATTTTGTAAATTCCATGGGTTTTTAGGCCATAACTTACCTCGTTGTACTCGTTTCACGGATTTTGTGCAGAAAGCTCTCAATGAGGGAAGGCTGAAGTTTGGGGAAAAAACCAAACAACCAATGCAAGTTGATACTGACCCTTTGAAGAAAGCTAACTCCATGTATGCCGAAGTGATTGGCATAAACATGGTAGATATCGTAGAAGAATTTGACAGCGAACTTCCTATCGAAGAGCAGCACTCAAAGAAAATCCATAAGCTAATGTTGAGATGGTTACTGAGGACCATCAATCCGAGAATGCAATGGTTACTAAAAAGATTAAGGTGGCGTATCCTAAGGCTGAAGAAGATCTAATTGATTTTCTAAACAAGTGCAAGATCTCCAACACCAATGCCATGCTTTGTCATAGGTGCAGTGTAGTGTTCGACAAAGAGGCTGCAAAGTCTGTCGAAGGGTTCCAACCATAGACAAAGCACAAAGGAGGATGGGTTGACAACCGCCCAAAATTTGGTTTCAACAAAAGAGGTGTTTTGTACAAAATGAAATCCTCAGAACAAAATCCAGGCAGAAATCACAGGAAGACTTTCAACCCTCCTTCAAAGACTCCTACAGACACTTGGTTCTCTTTTGGGGGCAAGAAATTTGGTTATTCCACCCCACCGACGAAATGGGTGATAAGAGTGGCCACAACATCCCATCAAAAAGAGGCATCGAAATCCAACCGATATGCCTACAACAACAATTACAAGGGTCAACACCCTATGACAAAGACGCAATGGCGTAGGTATCAACGCCAAAAAAAGGCAGGAGCCTTGAAAAACATCACCAATGTTGACGAAGGAAAAGGAAAGCAAGAGACTGTTTTCGAAATGGTCAAAAGACCAGCCACTGAAAGGATTTTTCCTCCTTTGCCCACTTTGAAGAAAGATCTTCCAAAAGAATATGAAGAAATGACTTCATATTTTTCTGTATGCAATGTCGTATCGGTGGTATCAGTCGAATACGACGTTTCATCAGAGGTCAATGAAGTGGAGTGCGATTTCGTTGACGAAATGGCCATTCACATGCCTTTGTGCTACTATGTCATGAATAATGGTTGTGTCGAAGATCAGCATACGGTGTTTGAGCGACCTGATTATCCGATGAGACTTCACCTCAAACCCCTATTTATCTAAGGAAAGATCAATGGTGTGGGAGTAAATAAAGTACTGGTGGATGGTGGCGCTACTGTTAATTTGCTACCCCAATTTTTCTTATGGAAGATTGGACTCTTTAATTCTGATTTGAAACCCCACAACGTGATTCTCACTAATTATGAAGGAACAACTGGAAATTCCCTTGGTGTTGTCGAGGTAGATTTGATAGTGGGAAGTGTAAGCAGAACAACCATGTTCATGGTGGTTCCATCTAAGGCAAACTTCAATGTGCTATTGGGTAGAGAATGGATCCATGGTGTAGGGGCAATACCATCCACTCTACATCAAAGAATTGATATATGGAAAGAAGATGGTCTGGTGGAGAACATCGAGGCTGACCAAAGTTATTTCTTGGCTGAAGTGAATAACATTACCAAGAAGAATTTCGACAAATAACTTGCAAATATTCCTCCGGTTCTGTCTCTTGGTCCCAAATATACAATCACAGAGGATGAAATGTATTCTATGAAACTTCAACCAGAATCTGGTTTTGTTTGGGAAAGAGAATTTGGTGATCATGACTACATAATTGTGGATCATGAAGAAACTCCCTTAAGGGAAGAAAATGTGCTCAGGAGAAGAGCTTCACCATACATGAAGGTGACTGACGACCTCACTCCAGAATCTCCTGGGTATGCAATCTCACCAACTGGGTGGGATATCGAAAAGTGATCCATGACTGAGCCCAATGTTTAGGATAAAATTACGGCCTATGTGGTCGAGAATAGATTTAATACGGCCAAAGAGGCCAAAATTTTGCAGAAAGAGGTGATTGAAACTCTGGTGGAAGATATTATTGATGACCTCGTCGATGATCAAAAGTTAGATTGTATATATGATGATGAACCTTTGGGGTTTGAAGAAGATCCTATGGCATCTACTACCAAAATGAGGGCATAGGATCCCCCCGCAGAAGTGGATCTAGGAGTTGGCACTGTCAAAAGGCGCACTTATTTTAGTGCCAAAATTCCCAAGGAGTTCAAAGATCGAATTGTGGAGCTTTCGAAAGAATACATAGATTAATTCGCTTGGGATTACAACGAAATGCTTGGGTTAAGCTAGAAAATTGTGGAATTGAAATTGCCGATTCAACCAGATAAGAAGCCCACAAATCTTGCCAAAGATTAAAGAAGAGAACGAAAGACTCCTGAAATGCGGTTTCATCAGAACTGCAAGGTATGTAGATTGGTTAGCAAATGTAGTTCCTGTTAAAAAGAAAAATGGAACTATAAGAGTTTGTATTGACTTCAGAGATTTAATTCTCGCAACCCCCAAAGATGAGTATCCTATGCCAGTGGCAGAAATGCTAGTGGACTAAGCGGCAAGATTCGAATATTTGAGTATGCTTGATGGTTATTCAGGCTATAATCAAATCTTTATTGTTGAGGAGGATGTCTCCAAAACTGCATTTCGATGCCCGAGGGGCATTAGGTTGCTACGAATGGCTGGTGATGTCGTTTGGACTAAAAAATGTTGGTGCTACATACCAAAGAGCAATGAATTCGATGTTTCATGATTTCATAGAGGATTTCATGCAAGTTTACATCGATGATATTGTAGTAAAATCATCTTCAGAAGATAAAAACTTAGATCACTTGCGCCGATCATTCAGAAGGACGAGGCAATATGGATTAAAAATGAATCCATTAAAATGTGCATTTAGTGTTTGTGCAGGTGATTTTTTAGGTTTTGTTGTCCACAAGAAGGGAATCGAAATTAATCAAAACAAAACCAAGGCTATAATGGAGACTAAAGCCCCTTCGACAAAGAAAGAGTTGAAGTCTTTGTTAGGAAAAATCAACTTTTTCAGGAGGTTCATATCGAACCTCAGTGGCAAAAGACAACCTTTCTCGCCATTGCTTCGTCTGAAGAAAGAAGATGTGTTCAAATGGGAGCCGGAACACCATAAGGCTTTTGAAGAAATCAAGTCATATTTGACTAATCCACCTATACTTTCACCTCTTCTTAAAGGTAGAAGAATGAAGTTGTACATAGCAGCGTCTGAGTGTACTATAGGAAGCATGTTGGCGCAAGAGGATGAAAATGGCGTAGAAAGAGCCATTTCTTATCTTAGTAGGGTATTAAATGATGCTGAAACAAGTTTTCATCCTACTGAAAAGTTATGTCTTTGTTTGTATTTCTCATGTACAAAACTTAAGCATTATATAAAGCTTTTTGATGTTTATGTTTATTCTCACTTTGATGTATTAAACATATGCTATCGAAACCAATTCTGCACAGCAAAGTTGGTAAGTGGGCCTAGGCCCTTACATAATATTCATTGACGTATCAATCTTTGAAATCTGTTAAAGGCCAAATTATCGCTGATTTCATTGGTGATCACTCAGTATATGAACCATTGTCGGGGGGCACCGAAAGCCAACCTTGGAAGTTGTATTTCGATGGATCCAACCATAAAAACGACACTAGGATTGGAATTGTGGTTATTTCGCCTAAGAATGATAAAGCCAAATATAAGTTTCGAATTAGTCAATTTTGTTCGAATAATGAGGCTGAGTATGAAGCTTTGATTACGGGTTTAGAGATTGCACTCGAACTGGGGGCAAAATAAAAAGTGATCAAAGGGGATTCAAAGTTAGTTTTGAAACAATTAACAAAGGAATACAAATGTGCTAAAGAAAGTTTGATCATGTATTACACTATGACCAACGCACTACTCAAACGTTTCACTCATGTTGAGATTCGACACCTTCCCCGCACAAAGAATCAAGAAGCGAACGATCTAGCCCAAATGGCTTCTGGATACAAAATTTCGAAAGACCAAATGCAAGAGCCGATTGAGATCAATAACAAGCGTTGTTCGATAGACGCTCTCCTTAAGAAATTATAAATGCCAAAACTTGGGGGGATAGAAACATGTCAAGGGCACTCACAAGGGATAAATTTAGTTGAAATTTTGGTCATTAACAATTTAACCGACAATGATTGGCGAAAACCCGTAGTCAATTATTTAGAGAATCCATATGGTACAACTTGTCGAAACATAAAGTATCGAGCCTTAAGCTATGTGATAGTAGGCAACGAGCTGTTCAAAAAGACTCTAGAAGGAGTTTTGCTTAAATGTCTGGGAGCGACAGAGGCGTATTTGGTTATCTCCAACACACATAGTGGTGCTTGTAGAACGCACCAAGCAGGCCACAAGATGAAATGGCTTTTGTTTCGACAAGGAGTATATTGGCCAACTATGCTAAAAGACTGCATAGAATTTGCCAAAGGTTGCCAGGGGTGCCAAAAACATGTTGGAATCCAACGTGTGCCAGCAAGCGAGTTACATTCGGTAGTCAAACCTTGGCCATTTAGAGGTTGGGCTTTAGATGTAATTGGAAAAGTTAAACCTAAGTCATCGAAAGGCCATAAATATATCCTGGTTGGAATAAATTATTTCACCAAATGGATAGAGGCAATTCCTCTAAAAGAGGTTACCCAAGATGAGGTTATAAATTTTATCCATAAGTATATTATTTATAGATTTGGCATTCCAGAAACCATCACTACGGATCAAGGATCTGTGTTCACTGGTCGAAAAATGGTAAAATTCGCTGAAAACACAGGTTTTATATTATTAACTTCGACACCATACTATACCCAAGCAAATGGTCAGGTTGAAGCAGCGAATAAGAATCTTATTTCCATTGTTAAAAGGAAAACTAAAAGAAAACCCAAGAATTGGCATGAAGTTCTTGGCGAAGCTTTATGGGCATGTCGAACGTCTCCTAAAGAATCGACAAACACCACACCATTTAGATTAACATTAGGTCATGATGTTGTATTACCATTCGAAATCTTACTTCAATCGACCAAAATCCAAAGACAATTCGAAATTCCAACATATCATTATTGGAATATGATTTTAGATGAATTGGTTGATTTAAATGAAGAAAGGTTAACAACATTAGAAGTCCTTACAAAACAGAAAGAAAGGGTGGCGAAGGCTTATAACAAAAAAGTGAAGTCAAAGTTATTCGCTCAAGGGGACTTGGTGTGGAAAGACATTCTGCCAATGGACAAGAAGAATCGAGTCTTGTGAAAATGGTCTCCCAGTTGGGAAGGACCATGGCAAATATTAAGAGTCTTTTGAACAATGTGTATGAAATCGAAGAATTGAACGACTATCAAAGAATCTTACGCATAAACGGGAAATATTTGAAAAAATATAAACCAATACTACAAGAAATTAAAATTATACAAGAGTAGTTCGAAAGAAAAAACGAAACATGGCATTAAATAGATAAAATGCCAATGATGGGCAGGTTACATCAAAATATTAAGAGTCCCAAAATGGTTAAAAGCAAAATAGCCATGACAAACTAAGAACCACAATAAAGTAAAACTTCGCCACCAGTGTTGATCAATGCCAAAGACATCGATGAGCCAGCGAAAATCATTTAGCAACAGCGCTTCGTTCTCAAGGGGATATCCAGTGGCATTCACTAACACTTGAAAGTACTTGGCACTCAAAGAATGAGCAGCTACAACATTGGCTAGCAGAGAGTTGATCACACCAAAGTTTGGCTTGGCATGCAAAAGCTGTTGTGAACACCTAAGGATACAGAACATGTGGTTGCCATGATCCCATAGCCGGTTCATCAAATCAAGTTTTTCGTGAGTCATGGTCATATCAGTGAGGAGCGTAATGACATCATTGCCAAAAGCCCTAGAAACTTCAACATCTCTACAAATCGCAACGTGCCTCTTGTTAGTTCTTTGAAAGTAAAAAAGGTCATGCATACTATGAATTGCAACCCTTGTAGCAATATTGATAAGCAAATCATCGCTCAAAGAATCCATTCTTTTTTGGAGAAGAGGTAATTTGGTAAGAAAAGTTTTGTACGTTTCTTTTACAAAGAGAAGAAAGAAAAATGAGAAGATGATCAAAACTTGCAAGAGAAGTGGTGACTATTTATAATGGTAAGAGAAGATAAGGGAGTTCCAACTTTTCAGTTCCCACCTTGAGAGATGTGTACACGTGGAGGATTAATTTTGTTTAGATCCGTTTTGTGGAATGAAGGAAGTTGCACCGTTTTCTAGGTTGGTTTTTCTTTTTATTTTATTTTTACGGAATCATCATTACATGTAAATAAAAGTTACGCTTCCCAAGAGAAGTTTAACTTGTGTAGTTAAACAAAAGAAACTTTTTAGTTTCTCATCATTACTACATATGGAAACTTGTTCCAAAATTAAATTACGTCATAAAAAGGATTATGGATTTGACAAGATGGAAATTTTGAATTAAAGTTCCAACAAACAGTTTTTACACCGTTGGATGTCCAGAAGTTACAAAATATAAAGGAACAAAATATTCTAACAATGCATACAAAGTAGTGAATCCCAAATCTAAATTTTAAACTCAGTTTGGAGTTTGTTAAGTTTGTCTTTGAAGTCATTCAATTCACCATCGAGAGCCTTGCCATGTTCAACAAGTGTTGCCATTTCTTTCTGAAAGACCTTGGAATCTTTAACTTTCTTTATGGCAAGGGAGGTCTCTTTCTTCATAAGATTCTCTCTCTCTTGGATGCTAGCTTTTTGAAGTTCCAGGTTGTGGATTTTGGCTTTGTACTCAGCAATGGTAGAATCAATTTCCTCCATCTTCTGTTGAGCATTTGGGATCTCTTCTCGAAAGGCAGCAAGTTTTGCGTGAAAGGCAGTGATCTCAGCCATAAGGCAATCATAGGCGAGAGTCCTTTCCTCAAGCTTGGATTGATCAGCCTTCTTTTGATGGGGAGTTTGCTTTACATTCTCCATGAGAGGCTCTAACACTTGCCAAAGCTCTCAAAATTTGGGGTCAAAAGAAGATTGATCTAATTTAAGGAATAGGTCTTTAACCTCAGAGATGATGTTCTCGTCCTATTCTATAGCTTGGAAGAGATCAATATTCAGTACTTTGTTTCGAAACTCTGTGGACCGTCATAATATTCCTAAGGACCTGTAGGACCTCTAGAAGGGATCTTAGGCCCTCCGAGGAAGCCTTAGCGCCCTCCAAAAGGGCTCCAAGGCCTAGGGCGTGCCTCATTAAAGGCACCGCCTCACCAGATTCTAGAATTCTCTAGAAACCGCCACAAATACTTAAATACCCCTATTACTTGGAGGCTAAGTAACCAAAACCCAAGCCCATAGCAGGCTATAAATACCTTCCTTGAGAGCATTCTCAAGGCATCCAATAATCACTGCAAACCCTAGAATACTATACAAACCCTAGTATTATTACTCGTACTTTTTTGGCAAGTACAGTTGGCGTCGTCTGTGGGAAGAGGTAAAACTAACCTTGACCACGTTTCTGAATCACAAATCGTGGTTTAGAAACCCTAAACCTAAAACCTTCTGGCGACCTCGAAAAGAATAGCCGGCGAAGACCAAACCATCATCAGGCCTCAAAATTTCTCGAGCATGGCAATCAACCGTTCATGATGATGTTCCGGATCACCATCAACACATCCCGAAGTCGCAAAAATCAGGTTCTAAATTCATGGATCAATTCTCACATAACAATTCCGCTATATCCACCGTTTTCTCCTGTGTTAATTTGTTCATGATTGCTTTTACTCTATGTGATAACACGTCTTTTAATCATGACTGTTAATGTTGTGGCTCGTTGAATATCTCTTGGCCATCCTAAATCTTTTTTGAAATACTGCCTCGGTCCTTTTTCGGTTAGGGATTGTTAATTGTATATAAATTAATTAGCCATGGTCCCAAGAAGCAATAGAAGAATCCATGTTATGCATAGCGCTCATCTACTCACGAACAAAGGCTTCCCCAATCTGTATTGACTCGGTCATATCCTATTTTCAGCAGATAATGGATCCCTAACTTCTTTTCATGCCACTTTAGCCTCTTAATATTTTATATAAACAGTATTTGTTTTCATTCACCACTAACATGTGAAAATCAAGAATTATTGTTATATTTTCGACCATGTTTTATTATTTGAAGACAACAAGTGCATACAAGCATCATGATCGATCCCTTTGGTAGATGTAAGTGTCAGCCTTTGAAACATTAGCCCATGATATTCAAACCGAATGGAATTATTGAAATCACTTTGCCATTACTATTAGTTTATTATCCTACAATTTGGCTAATTCAATTTTGTGGTTAGAATCTAAGTGTTTTGTTTTTGGTTGGGTTTTATGCTATTTTCCAGGTATCATTACTATCATATCATAGGACTAATAAATTTTCGATGGTCTCCACATAAGTATACATAATATTTTGTGGTAAACAATCTACATAGACATCGACTAGAGAAGAAACCAAGGCAATATTTCAAGCACATCCTGTTTTAAGCAACTAGCGACTCTTACAACTAAAGTGGTCCAACATATTTGTTCCTTAAATGTTAGCTTTAATCTTGAAATCTATTTGGCATGAATTCCCTTTAATTCAATGGGGGTTTTTAATTAGTGTTGATATCTCAGCCAAATTGTCAGGTAGTAATATGGGCTTTTATGTGTTTGGTTCTCTAATCAACAACATTGTAAAATTGCTTGCCTCCTTTGCATAAAAATCATAATATATAACTGATTGGGTGTCTTAACCTATTATTAATGCCTATGTTATGGAAGCCACGAAAAAGATACATATCTGATTGGGTAGATTATGTTTTATCAATTCCTTCTTGTGGAAGCTACAGGTTATGTGCATATTGGAAGCTAAATGTTTTTTGGAAACATTTATTTGAGGTTTGGTTATATTGGTTATTTATTTTTAATGGATGATCTCTATGTATTAATCTTTTAGTGCATACAAGCACATGATAGTTTAACAGGTGTGAGTGACTTGGGTCAGCACAAAAAATCCAGAGAACACCACGCGCAAGCGGAACGACGTCATATAAAGAAAAACATCCAGGTTCTATCTTTTCCGTATTAAATCATAGCAATATACATTGCTGGGTATCTTGTTCACTCCTAGAAGAACATCATATAAAACTAACGGCTGTTTTGGCTCGAGTTAACAAGCTCGCCGTAAATTTTATCCTTGCAAGCTCTTAGATATTAGTTGTTAGACAAATTTGTACGTCCGCTATTTATTATCGTACTTATCATTTGGATATTTGCAAGCATTGATATATCTCAGCTCAGCCATGGAGGATTGTAAAAAATTCACACTTGCTATAGAAAAGGGAAACAAAAAGGAAAAGCAAATCCATGATGCCAAAATAATTTTCTTCACTCTTTTGTGCCATTTTTACGGTTGTTTGGTATTGTCATGTTTTCGGTGTCATATTTGCGAGATGTGTAGTTTCAGGTGTTATATTGAATGACATATAGTTGAACAATATCAAGAGAACTAGTTTTGGATACTATCACTTTGTTGAGCAATTTCGAACCAAATCAAACATGGCATGTAACTGTGGTAGATGATTTTTAGGGCTTTATCTGAACCAAATGGAAATAAAAGTAGCTTTTATTAATTAGTTTAATTATATGCCATTCTAAAAAACTGTAGCTATGATATTATAAGGTTTTTATAATTGATTTAAAAGTGGCTAACATAACTTGTTCAAGTATGTGTATTAATATTTCTGTCCGGAGAATTCTGCAAAACAAGGTCCAACGAAGATTTCAACGCCAGCCGCGTGAGGTTTAGTTGACTTCGCGAGATAAATCCAGCTTGGGATGCAAGCAAGCCCACCAAGGGCAAGATTAAACAAAAGGAAGAATTCGGCAAATAACACGCCAAATTGAAATATAGAAGCAAATGGTCCCGCCATTAAAAGCTTGAAGATGAAACACAGAGTTATTCTAACCTTTCACGACCTTTGAGATTTGTTTTGCAGATTCCACAAAGAAGCATCCGGAAAAGATCAAGGACGCCTAAACTGGGTCAACATTTTTCAAAGCTCTGACTCGGTGTCATATGAAGAAAGAATGCCTAAATTGGGTCAACCTTTTTCAAGGCTCTAACTCGGCGCCAAACAAAGAAAGAACGCCTAAACTAGATCAACCTTATTCAAAGGCTCTAACTCGGTGTCAATCAGAACGCCTAAACTGGATCAACCTTATTCAAAGGCTCTAACTCGGCGTCAATCAGAACCCCTAAACCGGGTTAACCTTACTCAAGGCTCTCATTCGGCGTCGTTAAATAAATAAGAACGCCTAAATTGGATCAACCTTATTCAAAGGCTCTAACTCGGCGCCAATCAGAACGCCTAAACCGGGTTAACCTTACTCAAGGCTCTCATTCGGCGTTGTTAAATAAATAAGAACGCCTAAACTGGATCAACCTTATTCAAAGGCTCTAACTCGGCGTTTTGACCTTACTCAAGTCTCTCATTCGGCGTCAAATAAAAAATAACGCATAAATAGTGATTGAACCCGGCGTCGTCAAATGAAAGAGAACGCCTAAACAGGGATTGAACCCGGCGTCGTTAAATAAAAAAGAACGCCTAAAACTGGGCTAACCTTATTCAAGGCTCTAGCTCGGTGTCATAAGAAAACAGACAAAGTTGAAGACAAAGAATAAACAAAGTGCGCTGCGTGAGAAGAAATGCGAAGATCAACAGTTTCGACAAAGTAAAGCGAGCCAGAAATACTTCAAAATAAAGGATAAAACATTAAATAAATTCAGCAAGTGATTAAATCACGAGACAAGTCAGAAACAAAAAAAAGCGCCTAGACAGGTCGCCCACAAAAAAGAGATTAAATTAATCAAGCTATAAAGTCAAGGCTCGTCAATCAGCTCGCCGTCTTGGACAATCTTCAGAGAATCCAGCGACGACAAGTCCAACTCAGGATACAAAAACGCCATATGAGATTTGGCCTTCTCAAAACCGCCTTCGAAATGGCTAAACAGCGCCATCTTCCCATTCTCCGCTTTGTTTCATTGGCTTTGGCCAGATCTCCCCCAGTACGCCAATTTTCTTCTCGAAGTCGCCCTTGTCCGACGTCCAGCTTGACTTCTCCTTCTCCAAGTCTGACATCGCCTCTTCGGCCTTCGTCTTATCGAGCCATAAACAAGATTACAGATAGAGCATAAGCAAAGTGCGCCACATCAAAATAAATAAGGTTGAAACTCCTAAATAAGAAGGTTGAAATTCCTAATCAACACGGTTGAAATTCCTAAATATGCAAGACTTCCAACGATAGAAGAATCAACAAGGTTGAAATTCCTAAACATCTGAAGATCCTCCAAAGGAGAGCACCTCGGTTAAATAAACTATGAAGACTTCCCAAAGCAGGCGACTACCTGTTTTTGATCAAGCATTGAAACAAAAATAAACAAGGAGTTAAAGTACTAAGGGATTTCTCCCATACGAGAGACATCACCGATAGAAGAGAAAACAACTCGATGAAACAGATAAACGTAGGAGCTCACCCATCAACGATTAAATATGATTATAGTTAAACATAATCACTTCGCCTTGTTCCAAGACTCGTGCTTGGGGGGCTGTGGACCATCATCCCTGAAGAAACAAACGTACCTCCCTTGGAGGCTCTGAAGACATAATAAAGCGCCCTAGGCGGGACCTCTCAAGAATAGGACATACTATTCAAAATTTCAAGACAGACAGCAGAACATCAACCACTTCGCCTTGATTCCAAGACCCGTGCTTAGGGGGCTGTGGACCATCATAATATTCCTAAGGACCTAAAGGACCTCTAGAAGGGATCTTAGGCCCTCCGAGGAAGCCTTGGCACCCTCCAAAAGGGCTCCAAGGCCTAGGACACGCTTCATTAAATGTGCCGCCTCATCAGCTTCTAGAATTCTCTAGAAACCGCCTAAAATACTTAAATACCCTTATTACTTAGAGGCTAAGTAACCGAAACCCAAGCCCATAACAGGCTATCAATACCTCCCTTGAGAGCATTCTCAAGGCATTTAATAATCACTACAAACCCTAGTATTATTACTCGTACTTTTTTGGCAAGTACACTCTACCAAGAGGCTCTCCTTAGAGGTTTGTGACAAACCACCAGTGGAGGTATCCGAAGATTTCCCATTGCTTTTCGATAGGAGAGTATCACTTCGCAACAAGAGTTCGAAAGCATCAAGGGGTTATCCCTTTCAAATTGTTCAAGTTCCTCCTGACTCATGGCAGCACTTGATGCCAGAATGTTAGATGATGGGGGCCCGTCTCTCGACGAAGGCAAAACCGGATTAGATTGGTAGCCTGATTTTAAATGTTGCTCATTTGGGGCCATGATGTATTGGTCCACTTGGTCATCAAGGCTTGAGTCCTCAATATTGTCTTGATCGTCGCCTTCCCTCGATCTATCTTCTTCCAAACCCTCAGCAGGTGTTCCTGGATGTTGATTTGGAGAGTTAACTTCAAGATTCTTTGGAGGAGGACTAGTCTTAACCCCAGGTTCTTCTTCCAGGATAGGAGATGGCACCAGAGGATCAGTAGATAGAAGCTGCGCCTGATGAGAGGTGTTTGCATGGTTGTGATCAGCATCATGGTAATAGATTTGTTCGATGGTTATAAAATCTCCTATAACAAGAAATGAGTATGCCCCAACTTATCAAATTGAAGTAGATTCGAAGATTACCTTAGTGGTATTGTCACCAACACAGGAGTGGGCACTATTTGGCCTCGAGTCTTTGCGGTCATGTTTCTTTTTCTTCGATACAAATTTGCTTGGAGATCCCTCAAGAGGCGTTTCTTTGACAGTAGTGGTCCGCGCTTCTTGGTCCCTTTTCTTTTGACGTTCTTTGTTCTTTGGAATTTCAGAGATCTAGATTACGTCATCAGCTTTAGATGAAGCACCAAGCTATGAAAGTGTATGGGATTAAAATCAAAGGTGTTGATGAGTAGACAAGATAGTACTTCGCTGAAAGAAAAGTTTTTACCTTGTCTTCAGTGACTGCACCCTTGGCTTTCTTCGGAGAAGGTTTAGAAGAAGAATGACTTTTCTTTTTCTCTGATGTGGAAGATTTCCTCTTTTTGGAGGGTTTTTTCAGATTTAGACTTAGACCGAGTTCGCGCACTTTCATCATCATCTTTCCCTTCATCTCCTGATTTCAGAGGAACAGCTGCACACATATCGATGCAAAGATAAGTAGCATTTTTTCGATAAAATACTACATAGTTTACTCTGAAGCTAAAGGAAGTATGTTACCTATGCCTATTGGAGAAATGATTTCGATGTAAGGTAGATCTAAGTGAAGAAACCCATAAATGTATATAAGTAGTATTTGGTCCAAGTCACCTTGTCTTTTTCTCTGGTTATTAATTTTTGCCTCATTCCTAATAGTGAATCACAGGGTAGCCATTTTGGGTACGGCAGCCTAAAGGCCAAGGCCAACTTACTAGTGGGCAATGGTGGAAACTTCATTTTAAAATGTAGTGCAAAAAGATACTTATTAGGAGTGAAAGGGGGAAATTTCATAGTAGGAATTTTGTCCAAAGCTTTATCTCTTAGAGTTTTGGCAGCATAATTGACTGTGTGTTTAAGGTGCAATGGATCATAAACAGTTTGAAAATATTTTTGGAAAGCCTGAATTTCTCGAATATGCGTACCGTTTCTTTTCTTCGATTTATTCTACACAACATCAAAAGTAGATATCAGTTGAGGAAGTATGGTGTCAGGATTCGTTCAATCGGCTTGACGTGTGTAACAATCTTGCCACCATCGAAAGAATGTCTTAGTACATGCAAATGATGTTGTGAAGGGAACAAGTTCAAAATTGAAAACTCGCTCGTGGATAAGACGAAGTTTGGTCCTCCAGAAATGCTCTATGAGTGGTTGCTTCAGTTTTTCTACACATTTATACAATGAGCTTGGTTTTGGTTGTATTAAACCAAATTGCCTAGCAACATGGTTTGGTTGATAGCCATATAACCCATAGGGGCCACCGACCGTAATTCTGCTAGACAAGAGCGTAGGCATCAGATATGCCTTCCATATAGCATTGATTTATGCCTCATTTTCATCTGGAGTTGCAGGGAAGCTCTTTTTAAACCAAGCTGGCCCACATACCCTAGTTGCGAAAGGGGCTAAGGAGGAAGTAAACACATTACATTTCAGAAGAGTTTCATAAGTAATGGAAAATATTTCCTTTGAGCTCTTGTTCCCAAATCGAAACATAGCCAAACATATTCCTTCAATAGCTCTATCTTTATAGGCCTTTGCAAAGACAGCAGGGGGATGAATGGCCAGTTGTGTTCTAAAGGTTGCTAAAAGCCACAATTGAAACAACCAAATAAGACTAGGAATAATCAAGCTACTTCCTGATTGGTATTCCTTGATACTAGTTATTTCTTGATTCAAATTTTCGTATAAAGACCCCAACATGAGTTTGCTTAGGCAAATTTCTCTGCCCTCGTGTAGTTGAATAGCTAGTGTTTTGAATTTCTTAGGAACTTGTATAGACCTCGAGCAAAAGATGTACATGGACAACCAATAGGTTAAAAAAAGCAACATGCTCTTTGTCAATGACATCAGTGCTTGTGGTAATGTGTTTATCCTTAATGAAATTACCATAGGCAAGTCTGGAGAAATCAAAAGTCATTTCTGAATGATGACTATCTGGATTGATGGTTTGGCCACTAGGTTTCAAACCAGTAAGGCCAACAACATCTAGTAAGGTGGGGGTAAGTATACCACACTTCAAATGGAGGCTGTTAGTTGAAGGGTTCAAGAAATGCAAAGCAGCAATTATCATTTCATTGTGGTACTTAAGTCCTTGCCTAGACAGCTGAATAAGGTCAAAAATACTTATATCCTTCCAAAATTGACCTTTACTCTTCTCTACTTTGTTCAACCAACAGAGGTAATCCTCGTTGTTCTCATGTTTAGGTTCAGTCCTAAACTTAGATTTCAGGAAACTAAGATCATATGGACCTTGGGTGAATATCAGAGGTTTGTGTTTTTCAAAACAAGGAAAAATGGCGCTAAGTTGTTCCTGATCTTCTTGGGTGTTTGGAAGCAGCCCTAAAAATGCATGTGGTGAGTTAAGGTATGGAATGATTACCTGAGATTTCCAGAATTGTGCTTCAGCTTCCAAAACTTATGGGTCTTATGCAAAGTAGAGGGTACCGCCGGTGGTTAGGTGATATTATTTCGCGATTGGAGGCTGAGAAGAATCTCCTGGGTTCGTCATGGTTAGGTGATATTATTTCGCGATTGAGATAAGGGACTGACGAAAGATTTTCTGGGTAGAAGATTGAATCTTCAGAAAATTCTTGACGAAGAAAAAGAAGGAATAGTGTGTGGTTTTTTCAGAAAGAGTAAAGTGAAAAAGGGAAAGGTAAAACCCTTGTTTTTTAGCCTTTTGATCCAAACAGATGTCAACATCTTGTGTTGCCAGTTTTTAAATATAAAAAATGGTGGTTCCCGATGTTGTTAATGTGGCCCACTAACTATAGTGGGGACACCGTAAAGGTTTCTTTGAACTGCTTCTCTAGACTATGATGTCACGGATTTTATTTCGATTAAGACTAGGGGTCAGAAACACCCTTTTCTCCCTGTCGAAAATGACGTTTCTGAGGGGAAATTTGTTAGCCAATATTTTAAAGGCTATCATTAAATGCAGTCAAATATGTTGACCTTGTAATCTAAGGAATTGTCCTCTTATCCTTATCGAAGTTGGACTTGCTGGAGATACTTGAAAGCGCGTGTCTCGGTTCGGCAGATGGAAGTTTTCGAAGGGGCAATTTTTTGGATAAAGTCAAAACAACGGGTATTACCAAGATACATTCGAAATTCAAATCAAATGGATAAGTATTGTTAGTTTACTGCAGTTATAGTTTTAAATTCAAATCTAGTTAGTTATTTCTATTTGTATAAATAGTAGTTCTTCCCTTGGGAAAAAGGGTCACAATTCAATCATACAAAAAACTTACACTCAATGTACTAATTTACATTCAATCAATGCAATTTAAGTTTGTTTTCTCAAATGTCTTTGCAATTTATTTGTTTCTTTCGAGCAATTCATTTACTTTTATTCACATCAATTTCAATATTGTTCATCGGGGTGGAATTCGATTGCTTTTTACTTTCTTTTATCAAGTAAATATTTTTAAACCAGCGATTGTTTAGCAAAATTCAGTGTAACCATACCGACGTGGTTTTTATTCTTATTTAGAGGAGATTTCACGTTAAAACATAAGGTCTTGTTAACAAGTGTTTTTAGTACACTTGTTAAATAACCTTTAAATAAAAAAATTAAATTAAGATTAAATTTTTTTGAATTTTTAAAGTAATAATTACAAAAATTTCAAGACACGTATACTATATTTGTTTCGTTAACGATTAATAAACACTCATATCTAATTTTTTCAAAGCTTTCGGATTCTTAACTGAGTAATTTTTGCGATGGACTCTAACTTTGTGTTCTCTGCTCACGTTCCAACCAACACGCAACAACCTAATAAGCCACCTGATCCTACCAAGCCATCATCACAAAAGCCATCCTTCCGTGACAAATTACTAGAATCCACCCAAGAAATCCCAATCCGTGAGAAAGAAGACATGATCGAAAAGAACCTTGTTCGAATAGAATTGGAAGATGGAAACCGCCTTCTCCCCAAAGTATACATTGAGCCCCAAATCTTCCAGGAGTTGTGTACACCCTGGAAGGATGCATTGGTCGTGAAACTGATAGGGAAAAGCCTAGGGTACAACACAATGAAGGAACGTCTCCAAAAAATATGGAAACTCCAAGGAGGATTCGATATCATGGACAACGACAATGGGATTTACATGGTGAAATTGGACCAAGCTGTTGATAAAGAAAAAGTTATCACTGGGGGTCCCTGGCTAATTTTTTATCATTGTTTAGTTGTCACTCATTGGACTCCAGAATTCGCTTCACCAAACGCCAAGGTTGATTGCACGGTAGTTTGGGTACGTTTTCCTGGATTAAATCTTGTTTATTATGATGAAAGTTTCTTGCTTGCCATGGCTTCTACTCTAGGCCGCCCTATCAAGGTGGATACAAACACTCTAAGAGTAGAAAGACGAAAATTTTCCAGAGTTTGTGTCGAGATTGATCTCACCGTTCCAGTAGTGGGGAAAATATGGGTGAATGGCCATTGGTATAAGTTGGAATACGAAGGCTTGCATCTAATTTGTACAAACTGTGGATGCTACGGTCACCTTGGGAGCAATTGCTGCTCTAAAATTCCATCTGCTGAACCTGCGCCTCCCTCCAAGTACTCACACGCCGGTAACCACCCACCCCAGCCAAACTCCAACCCTAACCCGCCTCAACCAAACTCCAACCCGACCCAATCGGTTCCGGATACCAATCATTGCCAATTAAAGTTTGTGATCCAAAACAGAAACACAATTATTGCTCACAATGAAGAAGTAATAGTTGATAAAGGGAAAGCAATAAACAACATTGAAGACAATCAAGTGTTGCATGGTGATTGGCTAGTCGTCTCTAGGAAAAAGAAAGCACCAAATCAACACTCCTTGAATGCCTCAAAAATCGTTTAACAAAAGCCAATAGATTAAATGTTTTGTTAAACATGACTCAGCAAGTCAAACCCACATCAATCATTAGCAATTATCCTTCATGGTCCAAGTCCCAAGAAATCCCACGTGCCAATACTAGGAATACGGAAACTAAGAGACGCAGACAAGAGGATTTTTATGTGCCCATCACCAAAAACCTAACAAATAAAGACTCCATGCGTATTACAATTCTAGAACCGGTCCTTACCAACAACATAAAGGACACGTCAACCACTAGAATTGCTATAACCCTACCCCACAAGAATGACCACGTGACCAACCAAATTCAAAACATCCAAAACAATTCTTAGCCATTCCCCAAGCCTGATACCATGCCTAACCTCACTTCCTCCAACACCTACACATCCTCCACATTGGTCAACGATAAATTCTTTTGGCACCCTCCACTCATGCTACAATGCAAGATGATTTTGATGATTGTATCGCTAACAATGATATTACTCAGGAAACTCTTGATTCTAGAGAAGAGGACATGCTCTCCTAGCTCTTTTCTGTCCTCCATTGTCCCTCATTCTTTAATGGAACCTCTCCTATACACAACTATCCTCTCTTGGAATATTAGAGGCGCAAACAATAGTAAAGCTAAAAGACAGTTGAAAGATATGATAAGAAAATACAAACCTTCTTTCCTTGCAATCTATGAAACTCTTGTTCCTTTTTTAAGATTATCCACCTTCTGGAATAATAATGGTTATAATCCCCAACACATCATTGAAGCTAATGGTCACTCAGGAGGTATCTGGCTCCTCAAACAGTCCGCGAAAAATACAACTTCCCTCATCACTGATTTCAACCAATATTCCATAACCTTTACAGTTAGCCTTGGTGATGCTACCACCTCCTGCACCTGTGTTTATGCAAGTCCCAATGCCACCATGAGAACCTACTTATGGACCTATCTTTCCAAACTCAACCGCACCATTGCCGGCCCTTGGATGTTGATTGGAGACTTTAATGAAACTATCATTCCTAGCGATCAAAGAGGAGGCATATTCAATCACACTAGAGAAGCTCTTTTCTCCAATTTCATGGCTGAATGTAACCTTATAGACCTTGCAATTGTTAGTGGAAGATTCACTTGGCACCGCAATCATAACGGTCTCTGCATTATCTCGAAGAAACTGGATAGAGGCATTGCTAACATCAACTAGAGCTTTCCTTCCCAGAAGCTTTTGTATAAGTCCTATGCACAACCCATTCCGATCATAATCTTCTCCTTCTTCGTTTTGGAGACCTTCCTCTTGCTAGAGGACCTAGACCCTTCTGGTTCGAAGCAGCCTGGATAGACCACAAAGACTATGCCGACTTGGTTAACAGAGCCTGGACTTCTTCTAATCATAACAATACCGCCGCCCTTAACAAGGTTAGAGCAGAGTCAATTACCTTCAATCAAGACGTCTTTGGCAACATCTTCAAGAGGAAAAAGCATATTGAAAATCGTCTTAGAGGTATTCAAAGGTATTTGGAAAGAGTTGACTCTCTCAGACACTCCCTCATTGAAAAAGAACCATAACAAGAATATAATCATATTCCTTTTCAAGAGGAAATGCTTTTGTGTCAAAAATCAAGGGAGAAATGGGTGAAATTTGGTGATAAAAATAGCTCTTTTTTCCATGCTCAAACGATTATCAAAAGGTAGAAGAACATAATTCATAGGCTTCAACATCCAAATGGTATATGGTCCACTGACACAAGCATCCTTCAAGAAGAAGGACTTCGTTTTTTCAAGAACCTTTTCTATAGTAACCTTCATACTCATGACCGCCAGCTTAATGTGGGCCCCCACCCTACCATTGACGAAGACGATAAGCTCTCTCTCATTAAACCTATCACAAAAGAGGAAGTATTTGCTGCCCTTAACTCTATGAAACCTTACAAGTCCCCCGGCCCAGACGGCTTCCAATGCATTTTATTCAAACAATACTGGCACATCATTGGAAAAGATATATATAACCTTGTCTCCTCAGCCTTCAACATTGGCTACTTCGACCCCACCATCTCTGATACCCTCATCACTCTTATCCCTAAAATGACACACCCCAAACCTACAAAGACTTTCATCCCATTAGCCTTTGCAACATAACTTACAAAGTCATCACAAAAGTCCTTGTCCATCTCATCCGGCCGATTCTAAATGATATTATTGGTCCCTACCAAAGCAGTTTTCTGCAAGGTAGGGACACTTCTGACAACTCTATTGTTTTGTAGGAAATTGTTCATTATATGCGGAGGTCAAAGAGGAAAAAGGGTATGTTGCTTTCAAGCTCGACCTCGAGAAAGCTTTTGGCAATGTAAACTGGGAGTTTCTTAGATTTTGTCTCCATGACTTTGGTTTTCCAGATGCAACTATCAAGCTCATCATGCATTATGTCACTTCAGCAAATTTCTCCATTCTTTGGAATGGAAATAAACTGCCTCCCTTCAAACCAACTCATGGCCTCAGACAAGGTGATCCATTGTCACCTTATCTTTTTATACTTTGCATGGAAAAACTCTCTCTAGCCATTAACAATGTTGTCTAACAAGGGGAGTGGGAACCTATCCATATGACTGCATCCAGCCCCCATCTCTCTCACCTCCTCTTTGAGGATGACGTCCTCCTTTTCAACAAAGCAAAGAATTCGCAACTTCGCTTCATCAAGGGTCTCATTGATCATTTTAGTCAAGCTTCAGGTCTTAAGATAAATCTTTCCAAATCAAGAGCTTTCTACTCTTCCGGAGTCCCGCAGCAAAAAATTAACAACCTTATCTCCATATCCGGTATTCGTGGGACAACCTCTCTTGGAAAGTACTTGGGGTTTCCAATTCTAAAAGGGGGACCGAAGAGGAGTAATTTTCATGTTATTATTGAAAAGATGCAAACTAGGCTGGCTTCATGGAAAGATAAACTCCTTACAAAGCAGGTAGATTGGCGCTAGCATCATCGGTTCTTGCTTCTATTCCTACTTATTTTATGCAGATTAATTGGCTCCCTCAAAGCATATGTGCCAATATTGATCAAACAACCCGAAATTTCATTTGGAAAGGCACCAATGATAAAGGTGTCCACTTGGTAGGTTGGAAAAAGATCGCTTTGCCTAAGCACCTTGGCGGTTTAGGTCTCAGATCAGCAAGAGAGGCGAATACTTGCTTGTTAGGGAAGTTGGTTTGGGATTTGATTCATAATAACAACAAGCTTTGGATGTCCCTTTTTGCTGCGAAGTATACAGCTGGGAAGAATGTACTTAATGCTGCCACGACAAGCAGTAGCTCCCCTACCTGGTCGTCCATCATCCGTGCAAAGAATATCCTCATTGGTGGCAACTCGTGGCGTCCGGGATCTGGCTCTTCTTCCTTTTGGTTCAGCCCTAGGAGCGAATTTGGTACTCTAGGGTCCCTCGTCCCCATCATCGACATCCATGACATCCACCTTACGGTCAAAGATGTTATTTCAAATAAGCATAGGTCCTTTATGTTGTACACTCCTCTTCCTCATGCTGTGTTTGATCTCGTGAACAATATCAATTTCATGTTCAATAATGTCGTTGATGATGTCTATATTTGGACTCATAATAAAAATGGTGTCTATTCCGCCAAAAGTGGTTACTAGTGGCTGCTCTCTCGCTCCGAAACTAATACCGTCAATCTTTCTTGGTCTTGGTCTTGGTCATAATATAAATTTTTTGTGTGGCTGGTTTGTCAGAACTCCCTCCCCACTTTGACTCTGCTTCATTACAGATATATCACTTCCTCAGCAACGTGTCTTCACTGTCATGACCATGAGGAAACAACTTTCCACTACTTACAGGACTGTAGCTTCTCCAAAATTATTTGGCAACATATTGGTTTTACAAATCCCTCTTTCATTACGGCTTCAGTCATCGAAGATTGGATTCATATTGGTTTAAAAGGTGCCCTCTCAAGTTTGTTCGCGTCTGGGCTTTGCTGGATTTGGCGGAGTCGTAATGCCAAGTGTTTGAACAACGAAATTATTTCTCTCCAAACGTTGTTATCTCATATTAACAATTCAGTTGAAGACATCACTTTCTTCCTTCAAAAGTTTCAGCCTGTGACTTAAGCGGAAAGGCTTGCTGATGAGTCAATAATTAGTTGGTTTAATATAATATTTTGTTTCGTTTTAATTAGATTTAAGTTTATTTTATTTTAATATTATTTCCTTTTAGAGCTATTTTACTTCAGTTGCATATTATTATATTTCATGAATGAATATTTGATGGATTGAGTCTTGGAGCAAAAGAAAGGGGTTTGGAGCTGATTCGGAGCAAAAATACGAAGATTCGGAGACAAAAATATGTCTCCCCAAAGTCAGAAGCTTGGCACGGCCCGTGCTAACATTGGCACAGCTGTGCCACCTCCCAGGATCTCCTTTTGCTGCTTTTGCTTGGATTTTAAGTTACTCTATTTTAGTTTTTACCGAAAGGCCCACAGTTTCTTGTGGAACATTCTAGTAATGTAATTACTTAGATTTTAAGTCAAATGGAAACTATAAATAGAGTAGCTAGCCATCACAAGTATTCGTCTTTTATTCTTGGAATTCAATAAGTGACAATTGTCTTTCTTTATAAAAGTTCTTCCTTTACTTTCTTGTTATTTTATTTATGTTCTTCTCCTTCTTCTCTATGTCTACGATGAACATGAGTGAGTAGACTTCTCTTGTCTTGGGATTGTTGGGTAAGTCTAATGATATAATCCTAATCAAACCAAGCATTATCCCTAAATATCAATTCATAAAACGAGAGTGGAGTCTTGATATTCGAACAAGTGAATTTAGACAAGGGTTGCAAAGGCAGCGAAATAGTCTTTGAAATCCTTGAGACATTAGTAGTTTCAATCCTTAAAAGCTTCTTCTAGTAATCAAATCAGCGAAATAGGTTTGATTGCTAGAAGAAAAATCTCACTGGACTGAAAGGAAAAGTGAGGGGCTAAAGGGAAACCGGTCTTTAGAAATTAGGTCTAACATAAGGTTCTAGGTTTAAGGTTTCGGTTTGTGAAGGATTTGTCGTTATGATGAACCAATAATCCCAAGGCTCCTTTTATTATTATATTCTCTTTCAACCATTTGAAAACCCCAACTTTGCACTTTAATTCTTTTCTAATCATCAAATAAAGTTAATTGAATTGAACAACTCCCTGTCAGAACAATACTCTTTTATTACTACTTCGGTAAGACCGTGCACTTGCAGTTTTAACCCATCACGTTTTTGGCGTTGTTGCCGGGGAGTTAAATAATTTGATTAACTTTTTCTTAGTGATTAGAATTTTTATTTTCTATTTTTCTCTCTTTTTTCCTTCTTCTTTCTTTCTATTTTTACCATTAACTTCTTGGGAGGCATAAAATAATAACGACATGGCTGAGGAACACTCTTAAGGAGTATGCAATCCCTTTTATAAATGAGCCACGTGCTATTATTGTTTACCCAACGGTTGAAGGTAATGATTTTAAAATAAAACATGCACTACTTAGTTTGGTGCAGCAAGACCAGTTTTCTGGATCACCCACTGTGGATCCAAACCTGCATATTTCAACCTTTTGGCAACTCAGTGTAACTTATAAAACAGACCAAGAGCCCGTTAGGCTACATCTCTTCCCTTTTCTTTAAAGGATAGGGCTAGTAGCTGGTTCAATTCTTTAAGAGTTGGTTCTATCACTTCATGGGATCAATTGAGGCGAGAATTCCTTTGTAGATTCTTTCCCCCATCTAAAACCGGCCAACTAAGGGCAAAGCTTTATCAATTCACTCAAGAAGACGGGGAATCTCTTTACGATGCGTGGGAGCGTTTTAAAGAAATGCTTAGACTTTGTCCCCATCATGGTTTGGAGAAATGGTTGATTACCACACCTTTTACAATGGTTTAACATATGTCACAAAGATAATTGTTGATGCAGCTGCAGGTGGTGCCCTAATGAACAAGGATTTTACAACAGCTTATGCCTTGATTGAAGACATGGCTCTAAACCTCTTCCAATGGACCGATGAGAAAGTCGTCGTCAATTCTTTACCCTCTAAAAAAGAGGTAGGTATAAACGAAATCTCTTCCTTTGACCATGTATCTACCAAGGTGAACGCACTATCTCAAAGATTTGATAACATGAATGCTTGTGCTGTCACACCTACTTCTATTTCACCTCCATGTGGGGCGTGTGGTATGACTGGTCATCCTCGCATTGAATGCAAGCTAGGTAGTATTGAGCAATTAAATTTAATTCAAAATAACCAAGGGATAAGTTTTAACCAAAGTTTTCATAAAAATCCCTTTGGTCAAGAATTAACACTATCCGGTCATACAAACAACCAAAGAGTCACTCAAAAGTCTAACATTGAACCTTTAATGGAAAATTATTTTTTGGATCAATCCGAACAGCTCCAAGAGCTTAAGGATCAAACTAGACTTTTGAACGACTCTCTTGCTACGCTTACATCAAAGGTAAATTCCATCTCCTCTCACAACAAAATCTTAGGGACTCAACTCTCCCAAGTTGCCCAAAAAGTTAGTCAACCTAAAACTAACAAAATGAAAGCCGTTACACTTAGGAATGGTAGGCAACTAGAGGACCCCGTAGGAAAGGCTAAACCTAAGGAGATTGAGAAAGAGATTTGCGAACAACAAGTTGAGGAAACTAGGGTAGAAGGCGAGGAACCACAAGGTAAAGAAACTATGCCACCCCCTTTTAAACCAATGATTCCTTTCCTACAAAGGTTTGCTAAGTCTAAGCTAGATGAGAAATTTAAGAAGTTTATCGAAATGATGAATAAAATCTACATTGTTGTGCCCTTTGTAACACCCCGTTCCCAAAAATACGTAATTTAAATAAAATAATCAGAGTTAAACCACAAACGGAGCATTACACTGCTTATAAAAATTCTTTAATAGAAAATAAAACTATTAAACTTCAACAACCAACTTATAGAAATTTGCAGCGGATTATTCATTTCAATCACAATTAATCCTCAAGTAAAATCTTGGCACAAAGGCCTCATCAAAATGTTTCAACAAAAGCTACATCATCATGTCTCAAAATTCAATACATAGGAGTGAAAGTAATATAGAAATCCCATCCCATACGTAACAAGTCCTAGACGTTGAGCCACCACCTACTACTCAGGATCACCTGCAAGTTACCCATACGAAGGGCAACATTTTCAAGCAGAAGGGGTGAGATTCACGAACAACAATAATATATATATAAAGTTCATCAAATGCATAGAAACAACAGTAAATTCACATCAACAACATCAATAAGAAATATACATATAAATATAGCATCATACTTGATTATCAACACTACTCCAATTATATTAATTCGAAACCAACTTCATTCTTGATGACGACACACCGACAACGACTTAACACCAACGACACATCAACAACATCGACAACTCACCCAACACAACAACTACGACAATGCAACAATGCACATGCTTGTGGTACCAAAATATAGGGCAGAGCCCTCACCGCTTTGAACAACAAAGTGTTCCAGGACCTGAGTCCTCCCGTTTTGAACGACAAGGCGTTCCAGAGCATAAGCTCTCACCGCTTTGAATGACATTGCATTCCAGGACCGAGGTCCTCACCGCTTTTGAACAACAAAGTGTTCCAGGACATTAGTCCTCCCGCTTTGAACGACAAGGCGTTCCAGAGCATAAGCTCTCACCGCTTTGAATGACAATGCATCAGACTCCAACTGTGTATATCAACATACAACATGACATCATCGACAACAACCACCAACCAACAATGCATACATCTACGTATGACTTACACCACGACAATTCAACATCAACAATTGTGCCTAATTTATTTATGACACACTTCCCAACTTGGACAACACAAAACAACGACAACAACCACCAACCAACAATGCATACATCTACGTATGACTTACACCACGACAATTCAACAACAACAACTGTGCCTAATTTATTTAAGACGCACTCCCCAACTTGGATAACACAAAACAACGACAACAACAACGGAACAACACAACAACGGAACAACGATATAGCATATATAATCATATTTATTTATATATATTCATGCACTCATATAGCTTCTCTTTCATTCATAATATTTATTTTATAAACAAGGTTAAACAAATCAAAGGAACAGTTTAGGATGCCTAAATTAATGTCCTAATGCACGAAGCAAAATTCAGAAAATGGTCTTACAGAACCCATCTCGCTTCAAGCGAAGGTCATCTCGCTTCAAGCGAAATCCTCACAGAATGGTTGGTTCTCTCTCGCTCAGAGTTCGCTCATGGTTCGCTTCAAGCGACCTAAAAGACGTAAGTCTGGGGGAATCTCGCTTGGAGTTAGCTTGCATCTCGCTTAAGCGAAATTTCATCTGGACAGCATTCTGGGAATCTCGCTTAAGCGAAAAATGTCTCGCTTCAAGCGAAGCTTCATCGGGGCAGTTTTCAAACTACGATTTTCTAAGCCCTTTTTCATCCAAAAACCCAATTTTGATCCCCCAATCACCCAAAACGATTTTCTACAATGATTACAGGTTCTATATGCAACATAATACTCAAAACAACACAAAAACATGCAATCCACAACATAATCATCAACATTTTGCAAATTATCACCACTTTCTAACCCTAGGTCAAGAACACAACTTTCAATTCAATTTCAGAAATCACATATATATTATTGATGGAAAGTTAACCTCACCCTTACCTGGATTAAGAAGAACAACTACAGCAATTTAATCTCCCCTCTAGGCAATTCCCCTTGTTCTTGGCTCTTCTCCCTTTTCTCCCAAAAAGCTTAGTTTTCTTTTCTTACTGTACGTACAAAAGTGTGTCTGACCAATTCTTTTCCATTCTCCCAAAACATAACTTATTTCCTTTCCCTTAACTCCCTTAATTCTCCTATTTACTATGTAACCCCCACTAATTTTCTTTTAACTTCTAATTAATTATAATAACTCCCCTTTAACCAAATAAATACTATTTTCCTCCTAATTTTATTAAATAAAACAAATAACATTCATTTAAATAAAACACAAATAATTATTTAAATACACACACCACACCAAAAGGTCATATAATTCACATAAATCATATATATCAAATAAAAATACTCAAACATCAACTAAAAATAATTAAATAGAATTGGGGCGTTACACCCTTCACCGAAGTTCTAACTCAAATGCCTACCTATGCTAAATTTTTAAAAGAAATTCTTTCTAAAAAAAGGAAAATTGAGGAGTGTGAGACAGTTAACCTTACAGAAGAGTGTAGTGCCATCATCCAAAACAAATTGCCACCTAAGCTTAAAGACCCAGGAAGCTTTTCCATACCTTGTGTCATAGGGTCCGAAATAATAAAAAAGGCAATGTGTGACTTAGGAGCTAGTGTTAGTTTGATGTCGTTATCTCTTTATGAAAGGATGGGAATAGGGTAACTTAAGTCAACAAGGATGATCTTACAATTAGTAGACCGTTCCGTTAAGTACCCAGCTAGAACTATAGAGGATGTCCCGGTCAAGGTAGGAGAGGTATACATCCCCTCCAATTTTGTTGTGATGGAAATGGAGGAAGACAACCAAGTATCAATTCTTTTGGGAAGACCCTTCCTTGCTACTGCAGGAGCCATAATTGATGTTAAGCATGGTAACTTGGCATTTAATGTTGGTAAGGAAACTGTTGAATTTGAACTTGGTAAACTAATGAAAAATCCTTCCATAAAGGATTCTTGCTACATGATAGATATAATCGACTGTTGGGTGAAAGAATGCTCTTTAGCATCAACTACACATGATAGTCTGAGATATGCTTGTTAAACAGTGCAGGAACAAAGCTAGAAGGAGATGCCCAAGCTTACAAAGAGCTATTGGATGAAAATCCTTCCGTGGAAGGCTTGGGTGTGGAAGAGTTAGTAGAAGAGGAACCAGCTCCCCCACCTAAGGAAGCACCAAAAGTGGAGCTTAAACCGCTCCCACCGAATCTAAGGTATGAATTCTTGGTCCCTAACTCAACTTACCCTATCATTATGAATGCAAGCCTAAATGAGGTTGAAACTGAAAAATTACTTTATGTCCTCAAGAAATATACTAAAGCTATAGGGTACCATCAGCGACATTAAAGGAATAAACCCCTCATTGTCTACACATAGGATACTACTTCAGGAGGACTATAAACCCTCCATTGAACACCAAAGAAGGTTAAATCCTAATATGAAAGAAGTTGTGAAAAAAGAAATTTTAAAACTCCTAGATGCAGGTATTATTTATCCAATTTCTAATTCTAAATGGGTTAGCCCCGTTCAAGTAGTACCTAAAAAGGGTGGTCTCACAGTTATTAAAAATGATAAAAATGAATCCATTGCTACTAGAACTGTCACTGGTTGGAGAATGTGTATTGACTATAGGAAGCTTAACAAAGAAACCCGTAAAGATCACTTTCCACTCCCTTTTATAGATCAAATGTTAGAAAGGTTAGCTAAGCATTCACATTTTTGTTACTTAGATGGTTATTCTGGATTTTTCCAAATACCCATTGGACCGTCATAATATTCCTTGTTATCGCGATTTTCGGGTGTCAAGTCATTAATTAGGCTTGAACCTTTCAATCATTGATATCTCTATTTTTTTTTGGGAAGGGTAAAATTGAGAAAACCCTTAGAAATTCTAAGTTCGGGGCAATTTTCGCTACGGGAAGGTGTTAGGCACCCATAACGACTATAATACTCTATAGGAGCCGTTTTTTCTAGATTTATGTTTACGCTTTATTTTTAATGCTATTTATTGAAAAGGTTGTTTTTAAGAATGGGGGGGAAAGAAGTGTTTGGATTTTATTTTTATTGGACTTTGAGAGGTTTTGACCTCTTGCCTACATACCCTTTTAAGGGATCAAACTCCATGTAGTTCTGTCTCAAAAAATATCTTTGTGAGTTTTGATTGGTTTTAATTTTCGAAAATGGTTTTGAATAAGAGAAAGAGGCCGTAAAGGCTTGAGAAAGAAAAATGTGTGGTTAGTTCAATTGTTTACAAAAGAGTCTAAGTAAGAGTTATTTCCATTTGAATTTGATTAAGAAAAGGAAAGAAAATACAATGGAGTTTTGACTCCAAGGTTTATTGAAAAAAATGTTTTCAAGTGATGAAATTGTTAATGTTTTGAAAAAAGGTTTTTCTAAGTTTCGCGCTTCCTAAACATACATCTAACGGTAAATCATACAACGTGTGTGCGTGTCGGTGCTTGTGTCGGTGTACATCATTATAGTGTCCATTGTCCTTTACATTGGCCCTAGTTTACATTCTATGGTCTTGCAAGAAATTAAAATAAAGGAATAGCTACCAAAGAATTAGAAAATTGAATAAAACCTAGACTAAAGGATGAAGATGAGGTGGAATGCTCAATGTGTGTATGAAACATAGAACAAAATGGTTAGTAAAGCAAGATGAAATGATAGTAGAAATGTTAAACTAATTGACATAGAAAAGTAATAGCAAAGTGTAAAAAGTGGAAAGAAAAATGCATGTGAACTAATATTACCTACAAAGCAAGAAACTAACAAGTAAAACATTGCAAAAGTTAGGAGCTAACATATAAGCTTGTAAAGTAGCAAACCAAAAGTTAAGCCAACAAAATCAGAAGCTAACGATTAACATTGCAAGGTGACTAACCAAATGGACTTAAACTAACACTATTGGAAACTAACAATTACCATTGCAAAATTGTGAACAAAAATCAAGCTTAACAAATTTGGAAATATTGCAAACTTGGAATCATGAATCAAACTAAACAAAGTTGGAAACAATGCAAAAATTGGAAACAAGAATTAAACTAAACAAAGTTGGGAACAATGCAAAATTGGAATCAAGAATCAAACTAAACAAAGTTGCAAAATAATACAAAATTGGAGTCTAGAATCAAACTAAACAAAGTTGCAAAATAAAACAAAATTGGAGTTTAGCAAAATTAGGAATATTACAAAAGCATCAAACTTAACAAGATTGAATGAGCTATCATGAAATCAGAGGTAAATCATCATGGAATCAAATGCCAAGCACCAAAATCTTATGACAAGGATTTGGATTAAAACCATGCAAGAAAATTCACAAAAAAACACAAAATATACCCATCAAATGAGAAATTAACACCTATCATTTTTATCAATTTTCAACATGTAAAAATATCCCAAAAATAGTCACAAACATGCCAAGAACACGCAGTAATTTTTTGGAATTTTTGTAAAAAAGGTAGAGTGCACAGGGGGTCCAAATAGTGAGACTGGGGGTGAATAAAGCAAGAAAGATCAAAAACTGGAAAGAAAACCAAAAGCCCAAGGTTGCCCGGCCAAACCCACGCTGGTTGGTGGATCCGGATCCCCAGAACACATCAGGGGCGTTGGATTGATCCGGATCCAATAGGATCTAGATCTAAAGGTCGAGGACGTGGGGCGCTGGATTGGGTCAGAACCCACCCGGTCCAGCGCCTTATATAAAAGGTTATAACCTGGTTTCCCTCATTTTTCTTCCTATCTTCTCTCTCTACCTCTCTTCTCCGTTCGTCTTTCTCTCTTCTCCGGTTCAAAACCCTAACCCTAACTTTCACAATCCAACCCGGAACGACATGAATCATAGCTTAAAAGCTTCGTCTTGTTATTCTAAGCACGAATCTACCACTGAAAATTACATGCATCAACGGAACTGGTGTAGATCTTGAAGTTTTGTTTACGGTTTCGAACGGTTTTGGTTCTTGTGTTTTTGATTCAAATCTCTTTCAAACGAGTTTGTTTATGGATTCGTTGGTTTACAACGATTGATATTCGTTGTAAACCTTGGAATCTTTACGGTTTTCTGGAAAATTTTAGGGTTTTTATGATTTTGAACCAAAACTCTTCGAAACCTCAACGGATTTAGATCAATTGGGAATCGTTGTTGTTCTTGAGTATGAAGAGGTAAGTTTTCTTTTGATTTTTCACCTGGCTTTATTCGGAGATTTGATTTGAATCTTCAGAACTCCTTGGTTTGATTCTGTTTTTCACTGATTCTTCTTGAAATCTGGAAATAAACCGGTGATTCTTCTTCTTCCTCTTTGCCGGTTCAAAACCTTTGAATTCTTTACCTTCTTCTTCTCAAACTCTTCCTCTGTGATCGCGTTGGATTCGCCACTTTCAGCGGTGGATTCACGCTTGAATTGCAGAGATAACGGTTCAGTGATGATGATTCAATGATGAATCTCTGAGAACTGTGGTGAATTTCACTGCATTGCACTTGAATTTGATTCTGGAAAATTAGGGTTTGTTCTTCGTGTTCTTGAGCTTTTTCTGAGTTTGTTGTGATTTTGATCTAACTGAAATGAGAGAGAAGAATTGATTCTGTTTATGACTTGGCACTGATTCTATGGCTCTGATCCTGACTTCTACAGTGGCTGGCCTTATATAGGCCGCCATGTGGCCTTTGATCCAATGAGATCGTGACATGTGGACTGGACTAGCTTGCATGGCACTTGGACTAAATTCTGACTTTTGGACCTTTCTGCAAAAAACAAAACTAAAGGACTGATCTGCAAATAAGAAAAAAAATAAAGAAAAGAGTAAAGCTGGACTAATCTGAAATTAAAAAAGAATTGGACTGACTTGCAAAAAATAAAATTTGGACTAATTTGCAATTAAAAATAAAATTTGGGTAAAAAAGGGTAATTTTGAAAACAACGTAAAGTGAAACAGTTAAAAACGACAAAATGGACTAAAACGAACAAACTACCAAAATGAGGTATTTTAAAATAACTCTCTGCCAAAAAATTATTTGACGTGAAAAGACCAAAATGCCCCTGAGGACTAAAACGACTCAGACTAAATTAGATGCAATGCTGGGATGATTTTTGGACAGAAATTGATTGACGATTCATGCAGACAAGTTGAAAAGACTCGGAGACAAATTGTAGGGACTAAAAAATGGGTTCCACTGCAAGAAATGACCAAAATACCCTTTTGTATGATTTTATGCAAAGATGATGGAATAAAATGCAGGAAAATATGCAATGGTTTTAGAAACCCTTTTTAAGGACTTGTAATGCAAGAAAACATTTTGGATGGTTTTAAATGCAAGAAAATTAGAGACGGAAACAGTAAAATGTGCGGTTGAAACACAGTAGAAAACTGAAAAATAGACATAGTGAATTTGAAATAATCAGAAGTAACCAGTAAAAAGAAAGAAATTTGAAGGAGTAGTTTTTAGGTCCAAAATGAGGGTATAACATTCCTAAAGGCTAAGATCCCTCCATAAGGGCTCAAACACCCTCCAGAAGGACTTGGGCGCCCTCCAGAAGGGCTCCAAGGCCTAGGCGCACCCCCTCTAGGGCGCCGTCTTACTTAGCTTCTAGAACTATCTCGAAACCGCCTAAATACCATAAATACCCTTGTTACTTGGAGGTTAAGTAACCGAAACCCAAGCCCACAGCAGGCTATAAATACCTCACTTGAGAGCATTCTCAAGGCATCCAATAATCATTCTAAACCCTAGAATACAATACAACCCTAGTATTCTTTACTCGTACTTTTTTGCAAGTACAGTTGGCGCCGTCTGTGGGAACCGGTAAAACTGACCCGGGCAACACCTAATCAATGATGCAGAGGTAATCACACAGTTGATGTCGCCGCTGCAAACCCCATCTTCGGTGATGCCGCCAAGAAACCGTGCCAACCTCATCTATGGAGGCATCGACAACCATATCCATCGTTATCCATACGGTCAGGTTACCTCGTTTCAATTTTCCATTCAGCCGTCAATATTCATATTGATTTCAATTGCTTATTCCATACTATTACTATTCACCTGACTTCAATTGAGTTTCTTTACCGCTGCCTTGTTTTTGATTGATGATTACTTTCAAAACCTAGTTTTTCAATTATTATATTATTTCTTTTGGAACTTTTTACTACATATGAGCCTCTATTTTAAGTATTCAGCCATTACTTTTGTTTATTATTACGCTACTATTCCAAATCTAAATCAATATTATTTTTGTCATACTACTGTTATGTTGTTGCTGTTCCTTTATTTTCACTGTTTGCTGCTCAGTTATATATTTAACTACTTGTGTTGTGAATGTGATTTGTCCAGCTTCGATGTACGTATTCGCACATCAAGCGCCATCCAAGAATTTGGAGCTGCACAAAGCGCCCCGGGACCTAGTGGCGATGTCAAAAAGGTCATGACCTAGGAAGATCAAACCAACATCAAGTCTCAAAATCTAGACGACAGCATACTCTTTCTCGAAGTAAATCTCCAAGCAATTCTCTTTCAAAGGAATATCAGGTTCTATATTTTTTGGGAAAATATATTCTTTGATTTGGAGAAAATTTATCACTTAATATATTTTGAGAAATTATATTCTTTGATTTGAAAGTAATTTATTGCCCAACATATTTTGAGAAAATATACTTTTAGATTTGAAGAAAATAAATTTATTGTTGTATATATTTTTAAAAAATATACTTTTAGATTTGAAGAAAATAAATTTATTGTTGTATATATTTTGAGAAAATATACTTTTAGATTTGAAGAAAATAAATTTATTGTTGTATATATTTTGAGAAAATATACTTTTAGATTTGAAGAAAATAAATTTATTGTTGTATATATTTTGAGAAAATATACTTTTAGATTTGAAGAAAATAAATTTATTATTGTATATATTTTGAGAAAATATACTTTTAGATTTGAAGAAAATAAATTTATTGTCGTATATATTTTGAGAAGATATTTTGTTGATTTAAGAAAAATAAAGAATGATGATAGGTAAAACATAAGAGGTAGGACCAAGTTTTTAAAGATAGACTATTCTAAGTACCCCATAACAGAAGTAAAGATAGTATTGTTAAAAGGTCACATGTGAGGGATTCTGGCAAGGAAAGCCTTGGTATTTAAGAGGTCCAAGTGACCCACCTCTCTTTCCTGGGAACCCCTTCCATGTACCATTTACTATGCGAACTAAACTAACTGTTTCGTAAAAAACATAAGTAATTGCATAAACAACATTAGACCCACGTAGAAGAATTAAATTGAGCAGAAGACTTAGTCCTAGCTTCATAAGAGGAAATAAAGACATAAAAGAATTCAAGTTCGTAGGAGAAAGAGAAGGAGTATAGAATAAAGGAACGAAGTGGGCGAGTTGATAAGAGAAGGAGTAGAAATGTGGGCGAGTTGATAAGAGAAGGAGTAGAAATGTGGGCGAGATAATAAGAGAAGACAAAAGAGTAGTTAATTTCCATTGAAATGATCAAATACGATACTCCTTTCTTGATGATACTGCTTACTTTGGAAGTGTAGAAGAATTGTTATATCTCAGATAAATCAAGCTTGGGAGGTGTACAAACCCGCCAATGGCGAGATTAAAAGGAAGAACTCATCACGCAAACGTGCCATAATGAAGTATAGAAGCAATGGTCTCGCCATTAAAATTTTGAAGATGAAACATATAGTTATCCTAACCTTTCTCGACCTTTGAGATTTGTTTTGCAGATTCTACAAAAGTGTTAGGCAAAGATCGAGACCGTCTAAACGGGGTTAACCCTACCAAGGGCTCTAACTCGGCGTAAACGCCTAAAAGAGCTAACCTTGAAGTCAAAGGCTCTAGCTTGGCGTCACTAAGTAAGCGTAACAATTAACCTTCTAATAAGGCTCTAATAAAACACGAGCGCCCAAACAGGGTTAACCTTATCGAAGGCTCTAACTCGGCGGAACGTCCAAACAGGGTCAACCTTAAATATTGAAAGGCTCTGACTCGCCGTCGTTAAATAAAATATATGCATATACTAACCTTATTTTAAGGCTCTAAAAAGCACAACGCCCAAACAGGGTTAACCTTATCGAAGGCTCTAACTCGGCGAGAACGACTAAACAGGGCAAACCTCACTAAAGGCTCTAACTCGGCTTCGTAAAATCGAACGCCTAAACTGGGTTAACCTTACTAGAGGCTCTAGCTCGGCGTCGTTAAATAAAACAAGGTCAACCTTCTTAAAGGCTCTGACTCGGCGACTTGAACACATTAGACCGCCTAAACTGGTTCAACCTTCTTAAAGGCTCTGATTCGACGGCTTGAAGACATTAGACCGCCTAAACTGGGTCAACCTTCTTAAAGGCTCTGACTCGGCGGCTTGAAGACAATAGATCTCCTAAAACGGGGTTAACCTTCTTCGAGGCTCTAACTCGGCGAAATACGAAGGCAAACAGAATCGAAGATAAAGATTAAACAAAGTGCGCCACATCAAAATAAACACGGTTGAGATTCCTAAATATGCAAGACTTTCAACGCTTGAAGGATCAGCAAGGTTGAAATTCCTAAGACATCTGAAGATCCCCCAAAGAGAGCACCTTAGTTAAACAAATTATGAAGACTTCCTAAAAGCAGACGACTACCTATTTTTGATCAAGCTTTGAAACAAAAAATAAACAAGGAACCAAAGTACTAAAAGATTTCTCCCATTGGAGAGACATCGCCCATAGAAGAGAAAACAACTCAATGAAACTGATAAAAGTAAGAGCTGGCCCGTCAACGATTTAATGATTATAGTTAAACATAATCACTTCGCCTTGTTCCAAGACTCGTGCTTGGGGGGCTGTGGACCATCATCCATGAGCAAAAGCAAACCTCGTCCCTCAGGCGCTCTAAAGATGGAACAGAGAACTCCAGGCGGGACCTTTCAAGAATAAAAAATACTAGCCAAAGAATTGAACAAAGCGGTGATCCAAGCAATCACGAAATTTCAAAACAAAAAGCAGGGTATCAACCACTTCGCCTTGATTCCAAGCCTCGTGCTTGGGGGGCTGTGGACCGTCATAATATTCCTAAAGGCTAAAGAGCCCTCCATAAGGGCTCAAACACCCTCCAGAAGGACTTGGGCGCCCTCCAGAAGGGCTCTAAGGCCTAGGCGCGCCCCCTCTAGGGCGCCGTCTTACTTAGCTTCTAGAACTATCTAGAAACCGCCTAAATACAATAAATACCCATGTTACTTGGAGGTTAAGTAACCGAAACCCAAGCCAACAGCAGGCTATAAATACCACACTTGAGAGCATTCTCAAGGCATCCAATAATCATTCTAAACCCTAGAATACAATACAACCCTAGTATTCTTTACTCGTACTTTTTTGCAAGTACACCCATTCACCCTAATAACCAAGAGAAGACAACTTTTACATGCCCCTTTGGCACTTTTGCCTGTAGGAGGATGCCTTTTGGTCTTTGTAATGCTCCTGCTACTTTTCAAAGATGCATGATGTCTATTTTTTCTGATTTTGTTGAAAATATAATGGAAGTTTTTATGGATCACTTTTCTGTGCATGGATCTAGCTTTGATGATTGTTTGAATAACCTGGAAATTTTTTTCGAAAGATGTAAGCAGGTGAACTTAGTCTTGAATTGGGAGAAATTCCACTTCATGGTAAGAGAAGGAATTGTCCTAAGACACTTAGTCTCTGAACGAGGTATAGAGGTAGACAAAGCAAAAATTGAAATTATTGAAAAAATGCTACCTCCTACCTCGGTCAAAGAAGTAAGAAGTTTCCTAGGACATGCGGGGTTCTACCGCCATTTTATTAAGGATTTTTCATCAATCACTAAACAACTAACAAGCCTGCTCCTTAAGGATGCAGATTTTATCTTTGATGATGCTTGTTTAAAAGCGTTTTGTAGGTTGAAGGAAGCCTTGATCGCTGTCCCAATCATACAACCACCGGATTGGAACTTGCCTTTTGAAATAATGTGTGATGCAAGTGACTATGCGGTTGGGGCAGTGTTAGGACAAAGAAAAGACAAAAAGATGCATGCAATATACTATGCAAGTAAGACCCTAGATGGGGCACAGGTAAATTATGCCACAACAAAAAAAAGAATTGTTAGCGGTAGTATATGCCATTGACAAATTTAGGCAATACTTGGTAGGATCAAAAATCATTGTTTACACAGATCACTCGACGATAAAATATTTGTTAAACAAAAAAGATGCCAAACCGAGGTTGATCCGATGGATTTTTCTCCTCCAAGAATTTGACCTTGAAATAAAAGATAAAAAGGGTACTGAAAATGTTGTAGCTGATCACTTGTCACGCTTTAGGGAAACCGATGAGGATGAGTTGCCCTTGGATGATCTCTTCCCGGATGACCAACTCTTCTTGTTGGCACAAACTAACGCACCTTGGTATGAAGATTTTGTTAATTTTCTTGCAGCAGGAGTACTACCACCTAAATTAAGCTACCAACAAAAGAAGAAATTCTTCCATGATCTCAAGCAATACTATTGGGAAGAGCCTTACCTCTTCAAAAGGGGCTCGGATGGAATTTTCAGAAGATGTGTAACGCCCGTTTTGATTATTTCATTATTTTATGGAATATAGAATATATTTATAAGATTTACGTGATTTATGTGATTTTACAGATTTTATGAGGTGTTGTGGCTTACTTTATTGTTTAATAAAATAAGATTTGAAAATAAAATAAATATTGAGATGAGGGGTTGTTTTGAGATTTTAGATAGTTTTGGGGGAGAAAGAGGAATAAGATAGAATAAATAGGAGAGAAGCTAGGTTAGAAACTTTTTAACGTACGATCAGTTTTGGAGAAAAGGGGAGAAAAGTCAAGAGAAGAGAAAAGGACCAAGAGAAGCTGCGATTTCGATTTTTTAAGGTAAGTGTGGGACTATCATTCAATAATCTTGAGTCTATGATTCTGACAATTTCATTTAACATGTTGTAGGTTTAGTTTTTGAGAATTGGAGAATTAGGGTTAAGAGTGATAATTGATGATTTATGTTATGTTGTTGTTGATTTGTGGTTGGATTCATGATTATGAGTTGTGGTTGTTGATGATTGTTGTTGTTAATGTCATATTATGAATTGGGTATGAATTATGTTGAGTTGTTGTTGTTGATTGTGATGATTTTGAATGAATGTGATGTTTGAATAATATAAGTTGCTTTTTCTGATTTTTTTTTATCTCTGTCCCGAATTTTGAAATGAAAACTGGTATTGAAGTTAGCTATCTAATTTCGTTGGTGTGACATCAAAACAATTTATAGAACTTGAGTTTTGGTGAAATTACTGCACGTAGGTCACAGTAAATTTTTATGGACTTTCTACACAACTTTCTCGAATTTGAAACGCAAACTAGTATTGATCGGTACAGAATTGGTCTTAGGTGATAACATGAAAGTTGTTGATGTTTGAATATAATATTAATGATGATCTGTGAAGTTGTTATAAGATGATTTAATGTTGTTACTGATGATATATATAATCGTATATGCATCAGTAACAACATTAAATCATCTTATAACAAGTGCTCGGTCTTATCGGAGTAGTAATAAAGAGAGTATCGTTCCGACAGGGAGTTGGTCAATTCAATCAACTTAGAGTTATGATTAGAAGAGAAAATAGTAAATTTAGGGTTTTAAAATGTTGGAAGAGAAAGTAATATAAAAGAGAGCCTTGAGATTATTGGTTCATCTTAATGAGAAACCCTCCACAAACCGAACCTTTAACCTTAGAACTTTATGTTGGACCTAATTTCTAATGACCGGTTTCCCTTTAGCCCCTTACTTTTCCTCTCAGTCCAATAAGAGTTTACTCCTAGCAATCAATCCTATTTCGCTGAATTGATTACTAGGAGATGCATTAAGGCTGTGAAACTACTTCGTCCAAAGATTGCAAAGACTATTTTGCTGCCTTTGCAATCTCTGTCTAAATTCACTTGTTCCAATATCAAGACTCGGCTTTCGCTTTATGAATTGATATTTGGGATAATGGATTAATAATTATCAAACCCTCAGCTTTCGCGTCCACAGTTTGAAAATGATTAATCCATGTTAAAGTGGTGAATTTAGATTAGAAATTAGGTTTACATAAGGTTTAGGAAGAAAGCTTGGTTTGTTTGGATTATGTCATTAGACTATCCAACAATCCCAAGACAAGAGAAGTTTACTCACTCATGATCATAGTAGACAAGGGGAAGAAGAGAGAAGACATAAAATAAATAAGAATAAAATAAAGAGAGAAATTATTATTAGAAAGACAACTGTCACTATTGTATTCCAAGAATAAGATGAATGTTTGTGGTGGAAGACTACTCTATTTATAGCTTACAATTGACTTAAAATCTAAGTAACTATAATGCTAGAGTGCCCGACAAGAAACTGTGGGCCTAAACTACAAAACAGAGTAGCTTGCAGGAGAAGAAAATGCAGCAAAAGGGATCCTGAGAGTTGGCACGGCCGTGCCACATTTGGCACGGGCCGTGCCAAGCTTCTGACTTGGGGGCATCGTATTTTTGTGCTGAATCTTGTATTTTTCTAGCCCGAATCAGCTCATAATCCTCTTTCTTTTGCTTCAAGACTGTTCCACCCAATATTCGTTCCTGAAATATATTTTATTGAATCTTAAAGTAAATTGCTCAAAAAGGAAATAACCATAATAAAATAAACTCAAATCTAAATAAAACAAGATTAAATATTATATAGAATAAACTAATTATTAATTCATTAAATAGCTCAAAAGGAAATAATAATAAAATAAAATAAACTTAAATCTAAATAAAATGAGATTAAATATTATATAAAATATACTAATTATTGACTCATCAAACTCCCCCACACTTGGATCTTTGCTTGTCCTCAAGCAAAAGGCATAGACATTGTAGCATAAAACAAGATTATGTATGACAATTCAATAAAAACTCATGTCTCCTCAAAAGGTTTTTATTTTCAATGTACATTAATCATAAACTCAAAAAATCTTTGTATTCTCTATTCAACCCAACAATCAAGTTCTAAGTGAGTGTGTGTGTGTGTAGTTCATCCCTATTTTTGCTCCTATATAAACAGATATTACGAGGAAACAGGTTCTAACCTAAAGACTAAGCTAACCGAGAAAAATTCTATCTTCATTTCGTATAAGAGAGATTGGAGTAATTTTTGATCATTGGATCATTGCCATATACATATTCCTAGGGTTTAGCAGAAATTTTATTTAATGGAAACAACATCTTCACGTAGGAAGTCGGAGGGCCTACCCCCTTCCCCAATCTAGATTCAATGGTGCCCCTTTTGTATTTGTTCTACCCCCTTAAGTTCTTTAGGACATACATCACCTTCACGTAGGAAGTCGGAGGGCCTACCCCCTTCCCCAATCTAGATTCAATGATGCAACCTTTAGTTTTATTTTGGCTTTATAAACTCCGCCACACTAGCTTATACTACTTTTACTCTTAAATTTTTTTAGGGTTAATTTACCTTAAGAGTCGGAACGTTCTCCTTAAAATACCTATTCATACACTTGCTCAAGGGATGCAACTAGTGTTTTTCTCATTGGAGAATTGTTCACAATAAAACAAGATGTGGGTATATCAAGAAAACTTAAAACACAAGAGTTCACTTTCATGTACAAGAAACAACAAATTTAAAGGAGACAACAAAAATTTATGTCATAATTTTTCAACAAAAACAAGCTACTTAACCATGCCTTTCGCAATAAAACAAAACAAAAGAATAAAGTTCAAGGGAGTTTGGAAACACTACGACTCGAGACACTTTATTAGCCCCCCCCCCCCCCCCCCCACACACACACACACACACTTGGGAGAAACATTGTCCTCAATGATTCAAGAAAAACAAAATTTTAAAGGGAAAGAAGGATGAAGAAGAAGAAGAAGAAGAAGGAGGAGGATGATAGGTAGAGAGAGAATAGAGATAGAAGGGAAGAGAGGAAGAGGAAAGCTCACATTTTATTAAGTTCCGTAAGGAGGACCTTGGAGGTTGAAGTGTTGCATCATCATCCGGAGCATGTGATTGTTCTCATCATTAACCTGATTGCCTCTTTGGACATCGTTCCTTAATCCGTTGATTTCAACACCTTGCGTTTGTTGCTCGGTGCTTATGCGGTTAACCTCCGTTTGCATCCATGCCCACCGGTTGTTTTGATCATTATAGTTGTCACCGTCATCATAGTCATGGTGCTCCTCATGGTGGTGCAAGTGTGCACCTTCCTCCTCAAGGTTTTGCTCCTCCTCCTGTTCCTGTGGGACATCACCAACATACAACAAATTTTCTTCCACCTCAGTGTTAGTTCGAGATGGGTTAGGAAGTACAATCAAACACATAGGCACATTGAGCTGAAGCTCAAAAGCTATACGGCCGGGTTGAGGCTTAATGAAGTTCAAAGCAATGAGGGTTTCTATATTAAGCTTATTGTTCCCCTCAATTCTATTTATCCCTTTGTTCTCACCTACACCAAACTTCCTAGCTATAAAGGTGATAATGTCCCCTACCACTATCTCACTCCTAGCATTAGATTTTGCACCTAAAGAAGCAAGATAATCAATCATATAAAAGCAAGTATTCACAGGATGGTTGTTAAGCATTGCCCAAAGCATAAATATTTCATCCGTCCTAGTGGTACCTACTTCCTTTCTACCCCAAATTGTGCAAGCCATAGCCCTTTGGAGGTATCTAAGCACAGGGTTATGGATATTACTAGCCTTATTGGATCTAGAGTTGTATTGGTGTAGACCGGTAATACTTTTCCAAAAGGTGATGGGGTTGTATGCTTCCGGCCTAAGATCATGATTATAAGAGTCATGGATGAACCCTGTATTAGCGAAGCCCATCTCTTTGCAAAAATGTTTTAAAGACATCTCATAATCGGTGTTCATAAGCCGGAAGTAGACTATGGTCGGGGTCATCATAATTCATCTTATCTTTAGTAAAAACGATAGTGCTCAAAAATTCATAGGTGAAATTCTCATAACCCCGCATAGGTCACATCATATCACCCCATTCTAGCCTATTCAACAGCATATTCACATTATCTCTAATCCCTAATTTATTCATGTCATAATCATCAGGATACCTACAAGGGTGCAAAGGTTTAGAGAGAAGAGATTTATACCTACTCCGTTGTTCCGGAGTGCTAAATGTGATGTCGTGATTCTTTGGGGTAGCTTGCCTCTTGTTGCCTCCATCACTTCAGCTTGCAACTTCCTTTCCCGGTCTCTTTGGAGTCATGTTGACTTTGTTGACTTTTTTGTGAATGTGTGGAAGGTTGGGGTATGGGAAAATTTTTGGTGGAAAAGGTAGGTTTTGTTATGGGGTTGAGTTGGAAGTAAGATTTTTAAGTTGAAAGGTAGGTTTTGGTGAAGATTAGGTGGTTTTTGTGTTAGGTTTTTAGGGAATTTGGAAGGTTTGGAGGTGAGTGGTTATGGATTTTTGGAGGTTGGGTAAGTATAGAGAGAGGTTTTTGTGAAGAATGGGTGAAGAAGAAGAGCGAAAAGTCTTTAAAATATGGCTAGACATCGGACACGGCCGTGCCACATTTGGCACGGGCCGTGCCAACTCCCTGAGTGTTTGCTCTTTTTTGGCTGTAATATGGCACGGCCATGCCACTTCTAGCATACGCTGTGCCATCTCTCTAGACCTCCGGGGCTCAAAATTTTGTGTTTTCCTCGAATTTTAAGCGGACAATGACCTACAAAACATCAAACAAAAACAAAACAAAAGCAATTAAATGCGTGGGTTGCCTCCCACGAAGCGCTCTTTTAATGTCACTAGCTTGACGGTTAGAAAGCAAATCTTAAAATGGATCGAAGAGATCATGTTGTGTAGATGACGTTAGAGAACGTTCTTGCACAACATGATCATCAAGCATGCAACGAGGAAAATAGAATGGTTCTTGGGTATCAATTTCAAAACCAAAGCCTATTGTTTCAAACACGATCTTACCTCCCTTAAAATCAATACGAGCTCCCGTAGTAGCGAGAAAGGGTCTTCCTAAAAGTATAGGCACTAGATCGTCCTCACCCCATATCTAAAATTACAAAGTCAGTCGGGATGTACATCCCTCCTACCTCGACGGGTATATCTTCAATAAATCCAGCGGGACTAACTATGGTTCCATTGGCTAGTTTTAGGGTAGCTTTAGTAGGTTTTAATTCACCTATACCCATCCTCTTGAAGAGGGACAAGGGTAACAAGCTAACACTAGATCCTAAATCACACATGGCCTTATCAATGGCCTCACTTCCAATTACACAAGGTATAGAGAAACTACCCGGATCCCCAAGTTTATGAGGAAGCTTCTTGATGATTGCACTACTCTCCCTAGTCGAAGCTATTGTCTCTTTATGCTCTAAAGCCTTTTTCTTTGAAACAATTTTCTTAATACACTTGGCATATAGAGGCATTCGAGTCAAAGCTTCCACAAAGGGAATTTTAATGCAAATCTTCTTAAGTATATTCATGAACTTTTTAAATTTAGCCTCCAAGCAAGGCTTAGCAAGCCCTAATGGAAAGGGTGTCTTGGATTGTTTCTCACTCTCTACCATAGCTACCTCACCTTGATACTCATTACTCTCTCCCTCAATGGTTCTAGCTTTAACAACGGTATTCTCTAACTTCCCACCATTCCCTAATGATACAGCGTTAACACGAGCTTGTGGGTTGGTTTCGGTTTGTCCAGGAAAGATTCCTGGTGTTTGAGAGGATGTGGCCACTTGTTGGGCCACTTGGGAGATTTGTGTTTCAAGCATCTTATTATGGGTAGCAAAAGAGTCGACCTTGACACTAAGTTTGGTTAGAGAATCATTTATAAATCCGGTTTGGGTTTTCAATTCTTGAATTTGTTTATTTTGATTCATGATATGACTTTCCATTAAAATTTCCAAACCAGATTTTTGATTGGTCCTCTGGTTGTTTGTATAGCCGGGTAGTGTTATTTGTCCATAGAAATTTTGAGGGGTTTTATAAAAGTTTTGGTTTTGCCTCATTCCTTGGTTGTATTGAGCATAGTTCATTTGCTCAACACTATCAATAGCACTACCTAGCTGACAATCAACACCAACATGGCCATCGATACCACAAATTTCACGAGGAGAAGATGATCATAGTTAGAGACTTCGTACATACCTGCTTCTTTCTTAGACGGAGTAGGAGCTGTTAAGGTTCTCTCATTGGTCCATTGGTAGTGATTCTGACCATATCCTCAATCAAGGCGTACGTTGCTGTATAGTTCTTGTTCTTCAAGGCTCCACCTGCAGCTGCATCAACAGTTTTTAGTGGTATAAGACAAGCCATTATAAAAAGTGTGGACTATGAGCCACTTTTCCAAACCATGGTCGGGGAAAATTCGGAGCATTACTTTGAAACGCTCCCAAGCATCATAGAGGGACTCCCCATACTTTTGGTTGAAACGTGTAATTTGGTCCCTAAGTTTGGCAAGTTTAGAAGGGGGAAAAAATCGGGCAAGGAATGCTCGCCTCATTTGATCCCATGAGGTGATGGAACCGACCTCTAGAGAATGGAACCAAGCGCTAGCTTTATCCCTTAAGGAAAAGGGAAATAGATGAAGTCTTACGGTTTCTTGGTTCTCTTTTAGGGTGCCACTAAGTCTTAGGAAAGTAGAGATATGAAGATTAGGGTCCTCAATAGGTGATCAAGAAAACTGATTTTGTTGCACCAAGTTAAGAAGTGTAGGTTTAATCTCAAATCTTGCATCCACAACCGTTGGGTACACAATAATAGCTTGTGGCTCTTCCGTTGAAGGAGTAGCATACTCTTTGAGAGTGCATTCAGCCATGGCAATATTATTTTGTGCTTCTCTTCTCCTTTTGCGCAAATATCTTTCAATCTCAGGTACGAATGCACCAAGACTTTTAGACCTTCGCATAAAAGGGAAAGAACCCAAGAAGTTAACAGTGACAAATGAGGAGAGAAGAAGAAAAGAGAAAAAATTAGCAAAGAAACGTAAAAAGGCAAGAAAATAAAAAAATAATGAAGGAAATTATAATCACAAGAAAAAGTAAATCAAATTAGTTAACTCCCCGGCAGCGGCGCCAAAAACTTGATGGGATAAAACCGCAAGTGCACGGTCTTATCGGAGTAGTAATAAAGAGAGTATTGTTCCGACAGGGAGTGGTCAATTCAATCAACTTAGAGTTATAATTAGAAGAGAAAATAGTAAATTTAGGGTTTTAAAATGTTGGAAGAGAAAATAATATAAAAGAGAGCCTTGGGATTATTGGTTCATCTTAATGACAAACCCTCCACAAACCGAAGCTTTAACCTTAGAACTTTATGTTGGACCTAATTTCTAATGACCGATTTCCCTTTAGCCCCTTACTTTTCCTCTCAGTCCAGTAAGAGTTTACTCCTAGCAATCAATTCTATTTCGCTGAATTGATTACTAGGAGATGCATTAGGGCTGTGAAACTACTTCGTCCAAAGATTGCAAAGACTATTTTGCTGCCTTTGTAATCTCTGTCTAAATTCACTTGTTCCAATATCAAGACTCGGCTTTCGCTTTATGAATTGATATTTGGGATAATGGTTTAATAATTATCAAACCCTCAGCTTTCGCGTCCACAGTTTGAAAATGATTAATCCATGTTAAAGTGGTGAATTTAGATTAGAAATTAGGTTTACATAAGGTTTAGGAAGAAAGCTTGGTTTGTTTTGGATTATGTCATTAGACTATCCAACAATCCCAAGACAAGAGAAGTCTACTCACTCATGATCATAGTAGACAAGGGGAAGAAGAGAGAAGACATAAAATAAATAACAATAAAATAAAGAGAGAAATTATTATTAGAAAGACAATTGTCACTATTGTATTCCAAGAATAAGATGAATGTTTGTGGTGGAAGACTACTCTCTTTATAGCTTACAATTGACTTAAAATCTAAGCAACTACAATGCTAGAGTGCTCCACAAGAAACTGTGGGCCTAAACTACAAAACAGAGTACATTTGGCACGGGCCGTGCCAAGCTTCTGACTTGGGGGCATCGTATTTTTGTGCTGAATCTTGTATTTTTCCAGCCCGAATCAGCTCCTAATCCTCTTTCTTTTGCTTCAAGACTGCTCCACCCAATATTCGTTCCTGAAATATATTTTATTGAATCTTAAAGTAAATTGCTCAAAAAGGAAATAACAATAATAAAATAAACTCAAATCTAAATAAAACAAGATTAAATATTATATAGAATAAACTAATTATTAATTCATAAATAGCTCAAAAGGAAAGAATAATAAAATAAAATAAACTTAAATCTAAATAAAACGAGATTAAATATTATATAAAATATACTAATTATTGACTCATCACTAAACCATTGCCACTCCTCTTCTTATGGTGGCCACGCCAGTACTCAAAAGACTTCTTTAAAAATTCTTCAATATGGTTTCTGCTGGCAGAATTACATCGCAGCAGAATTCGTTCAATCTTTTAAACTACTTTGGCACAAAAGGCCTCAACGTAAAATCTCATAAAATTTATTCCAACAACAGGTTCATAAAATTTCATAAATAATACGTAAGGAAAAGAAAGCAACAAAAAAAATTCTCATCCCGTTACGTATCGGAGCACCTAAGACACACGTGAGAGAAGTCCACTTACAACTGCAACTATTTTGGGTCACCTGCAAATTACCCATACAAAGGCAACGATTTTCAAGCAGAAGGGGTGAGATTCACATTCAATAATAATAAGCATATAATTCATTAAAAGAATTTAACAACATAAAAAACAACAATTATCAATGCTAATACTTCAAAGAATTTAACAACATAAACAACAACAATTATCAATGCTAATACTTCACAGTACTCCTCATTAATCTCTTATTAATTCATTGACAACTCGACAACGACGGCAATGCATCAACGACGAAACAACACTTGACAAATGCAGCGACAACGACCTCAATATGCATGTGGTACCAATCAGGGCATAAGCCCTCAACGTGTTAGAGTAATAGTAACTCTCAGGGCATAAGCCCTCATCATTTGGAGTAAAGCTCCCAGGGCATAAGCCCTCATCGTGGTTAGAGTAATAACTCTCAGGGCATGATCCCTCATCGTGGTGGTGAAAGCTCCCAGGGACATCAGCCCTCATCATTTAGAGCAAAGATCTCAGAGCCATCAGCCCTCATCTTTAACGACTATGCCAGACTCATCAACCAATGCAACTCAACAATTTAGACACATCTTATAACTTCATCATCTTGGACAACATCTTACAACTTAGACATCTTAGACAACATCTTAGAACTTTGACATCTTAGACAACTTCGTCACAAAATTCATATAAAATCAATCATAGGAGATTTGCATACGAAACCAAAGCTACTAGAAAGATAAGTCATATATCAACAGTTCACATGTTTATAACAAAGCTCAATTCAAAACAGAAACAACTGAAAACGGTACAAGAATTCATCATAGGTAAACTGTCACAACATCAGCTCGCCAGGCGAGGATAAGCGCTCGCTATGGCGAGTTGGGACTACTCGCCAGGCGGGTAAACTTGCTCGCTAGGCGGGCTCCCTACATCAGTTCGCCAGGCGGATAAACTTGCTCGCTAGGTGTAACGCCCCATTTTTATTTAATTATTTTTAGTTGATGTTTGAGTATTTTTATATGATTTTATATGACTATATTTGACATATATGATTTAGATATGATTTTATGTGAAATATATGACTTGGTATGAATTGTGTGATATTTGGTGTGATGATAATTTATTATATGATTTATGGTGTTGTGTTTTATTTAAGTAAATGTTGTTTGGTTATTTTATTTATTTAATAAAAAGGTAGAAAATAGTATTATTTGGTTTAAAGGGAATTAAGTATAATTATGAGGAATAAGTGGGAGTTAAGGAAATAAGAGGGGGTTATAGTTTTCAATAAAAAAAAAAGGAGAGTCAGAAAGAGTTTTACGTACAATTGAAGAAGAGGAGAAAACCTAGAACCAAGAGAAGAGGCTAGAAGAAGAGAGAAGAACGCAGCTTAATTCAGGAATCATAATCTAAGGTAAGGGTGAGATTATCTTTCAATAGTAATAGATTGTATATCTTTGATTTTGAATTTAACATGAAATTGTAGAAAATTATGAAAATTGGGAATTTAGGGTTGGAGTGTGATTATGAGAGATTAATGGTGTAGATTGTACTGTAATGACGTTAGAATGCAATCAGGTTATAGGCAGAACTTTATTACATTCAGTGGATTGTTTTGGCGTTGGAAATTGAGAAAAATAGGATTTTTGGGTGAGAACTGCGTACTGCCCGTGCTGACATTCGTCGCTCGCTGCGGCGAGCAGCATGACTCGCCAAGGCGAGTGAGCAATGTTCATAGCTCGCCTTTGACATCTTATAACTTCATCATCTTGGACAACATCTTACAACTTAGACATCTTAGACAACATCTTAGAACTTTGACATCTTAGACAACTTCGTCACAAAATTCATATAAAATCAATCATAGGAGATTTGCATACCAAACCAAAGCTACTAGAAAGATAAGTCATATATCAACAGTTCACATGTTTATAACAAAGCTCAATTCAAAACATAAACAACTGAAAACGGTACAAGAATTCATCATAGGTAAACTGTCACAACATCAGCTCGCCAGGCGAGGATAAGCGCTCGCTATGGCGAGTTAGGACTACTCGCCAGGAAGGTAAACTTGCTCGCTAGGCGGGCTCCCTACATCAGTTCGCCAGGCGGATAAACTTGCTCGCTAGGCGGGCTTCCTACATCAATTCGCCAGGCGAATAAACTTGCTCGCTAGGCGGGTTTCCTACATTAATTCGCCAGGCGGGGATAATCACTCGCTAGGGCGAGCGATGACAGAAGGGTCTGCGAACAGACCTCTGTTCTCACTCAAAAACCCAAAATCCAACCTTCTAAACCCCAAAACTGTTAGGAATCAATACCTATGTGTAATCTACGACCTAGACATCAATTCCCTGCAACAACTCATGCAATTACACACTTTCTACCTCGTTTTCATGAAATTTAACCTAATTCCCAAAATCCCAAATTTTCTACCTACAACATGTTAATTTCAATTTCAGAATTATAAACCCATTATTAGAGAAAGCTAGTCCCACCCTTACCTTGAATGAAGAAATCGCAGACCTCAAGCTTTCCTCTTGTCTTCTCACTTTTCTCCCAAAAACTGTTTTTACGTGAAAACTATTCTCACTCTAGGTTTTCTATTTTTATAACCTAAGCCAACTCACATAATCCACTTAAGTCCACAAAACTCTTCTAAATTCTATTTCAGCCCCACAACTCTAAATATTCTATTTTATTATCAAATCTTATTCTATTTTTAACCATAATCTACTAAATAAATAATTAAAGCCACTTAGTAAAATATTACATATCACATAATTAATTAAAACATGTTATTAGACTCTAAACTCATCAAATTAATCGAATAAATAAATAGGGCGTTACAACTCTCCCCAACTTATAGAGTTTTCGTCCTCGAAAATGTACCTCGTGCAAACAACTCTGGATAAGACTCCAGCATCTTACTCTCCAACTCCCATCTTAAACTTTCACCAGTCGCTCCTCCCCAAACGACTTTCACTAGGGGTATCTCCTTGCCTCTCAACGTCTTCACTTGACGACCTTCAATTCTCACTGGTAAGGTCTCAACCGTAAGGTTATCTCTAACTTGCACATCATCCCTTGGAATTACATGAGATGGATCCGGAACATACTTCCGAAGTTGCGACACATGAAACACATCATGCAAATTCGAAAGATGCGGTGGCAAACCCACTCGATACGCCACTATTCCAATTCTTTCTGATATCTGATATGGACCAATAAATCTCAGAGTAAGTTTCTTTGACTTCAATGCACGTCCAACACCAGTCACAAGAGTGACTCTAAAAAATACATGGTCTCCCTCCTGAAACTCAAGGTCCTTCCTACGCTTATCATGATAACTCTTTTGTCGACTCTGCGATGCTTTCATCTTCTCTTGGATCAACTTAACCTTCTCAGTAGTTTGCTGAACAATATTTGGTCCCAAAACTACACTCTCACCTGATTCGAACCAACACAATGGAGTTCTGCACCTCCGACCATACAAAGGTTTTAATGGTGCCATTCCAATACTAGAATGGTAACTGTTATTGTACGTGAACTCTATCAACGGGAGATGACTATCCCAAGTTCCTCCATGCTCAAGTACACAAACTCTCAACTAGTCCTCCAACGACTGAATTGATCTTTTCGACTGACCATCTGTCTGCGGATGATACGCCGAACTCAACCTCAACTTAGAACCCAAAGCCTCTTGCAAACTCTTCCAAAATCTAGAAGTAAACCTTGGATCTCTATCTGACACAATGCTCGACGGAACACCATGTAGCTTCACAATCTCTCGAATGTAAATCTCTGCCAACTACGACACAGGAAAACTGGTGTTAATAGGAACAAAATGAGCCGACTTCGTCAATCTATCTACAATCACCTAAATAGCGTCAAGCCCTTTTGGAGTATTTGGCAAACTCATCACGAAATCCATGGAAATACTATCCCATTTCCACTCCGACACATCTAACAGTGTCATCAACCCAGCAGGTTTCTAATGCTCAACTTTTGACTTCTGACAAGTCAAACATGAATATACAAACTGTGCCACATCACGTTTCAACCCAGACCACCTAAACAACCTTTTTAAATCGTGATACATCTTTGTAGCTCTTGGATGAATACTCAAGCTACTTCTATGACTTTCTTCCAGAATCATCTTCTTCATCTCATCATTGTCAGGAATACAAATTCTGCCTCGAAAACGCAACACACCTTGATCATCAACCTTGAAGTCACTATCTTCAGTCTGATTGTTATCAACCAATAAATCCACAAGCTTTACATTCGCTTTCTGTGCTTCTTTAAAACTATTCAGAAATTCACTATCAATTCTCAGCATCCCTAACTTCACACTTTGAGGTGACAATTCACAAACCAAACTCAGGTCTCTAAATTTGTCTAGCAGCTCGAATTCTTTAACCATCATAGCAGACATATGTAGAGTTTTCCTACTCAAAGCATCTACAACAACATTAACTTTACCTAGATGATAATTCAGCCCAAAATCATAGTCTTTCAACAGTTCAAGCCATCTTCGCTGCCTCATGTTCAATTCCTTCTGGTCAAACAAATACTTTAGACTTTTATGATCACTGAACACTTCAAATCTCGAACCATACAAATAATGCCTCCAAATTTTCAACACGAAAACCACAACAGCCAACTCTAGATCATGTGTAGGATAATTTCGTTCATGAATCCTCAACTGCCTCGAAGCATAGGCCACCACCTTGTTATCTTGCATAAGCACACCACCTAAACCCAACTTGGACGCATCACAATATACCACAAAAGGTTCATCGGACTTTGGTAATATCAAAACTGGAGCCATCGTCAACCGCTTCTTCAATTCTTTAAAACTATTCTCACACTAAACATCCCACACAAAAGCTTTACCTTTACAGGTCAACTGAGTTAACGGAAGTGCTAACTTTGAAAATCCTTCTATAAATATGCGGTAATAACCTACCAATCCCAAAAAGCTTCTAACCTCGGTAACTGACTTAGGAGTCTCCCATTGCGATACCGCATCAACTTTTGACGGATCCACAGCAATGCCATTACCAAAAATAATATGGCCAAGGAAACTCACTTCTTTCAACCAGAATTCACATTTTGATAACTTGGCAAACAACTTCTTCTCTATCAACACTTGCAAGACAACCTTCAAATGCTCTGCATGTTCCTCTTCAGACTTAGAGTATATCAGAATATCATCAATGAACACCACAACAAAGCGATCCAAATAAGCATGAAAGATACGATTCATGTACTCCATAAATACACCTAGTGCATTAGTAACACCAAAAGGCATCACGGTATACTCGTAATGGCCGTAACGTGTCCTAAAGGTCGTCTTCTACATATCCTCATCTTTCACCTTAATCTAATGATAACCCGATCTCAAATCAATCTTGCTAAACACACGTGCACCCACTAACTGATCCATGAGATCATCAATTCTTGGAAGTGGATACCTATTCTTTATCGTCACTTTGTTCAGCTGGCGGTAATCTATACACAACCTCATTCTACCATCTTTCTTCTTAACCAACAACACCGGCGCTCCCCAAGGTGAAACACTCGGCCTTACAAACTTCTTATCAAGTAAATCCTCCATCTGTTTCTTCAACTCTGCTAACTCAGACGCTGACATACGGTAAGGCGCCATCGACACAGGCTTCGTACCCGAAACAAGATCAATCGAAAATTCAACTTCCCTCTCCGGCGGCACATCAGGAATCTCATCAGGAAAAACTTCTGGAAATTCACACACAACTTGCAACTTATCAATTACTGTTTGGTTCTCCACAGACAAGGACGCCATCAATGAAAACGTCAAGATTCCATCACGCTCTAACTGCTTCAGCTGCTTAGTAGTCAAGAACTCTGCTCCACTCTCTTCTTCAGCAGAAGAAAAATACACCGACTTACTAAAACAGTTAATATGAACACGGTTATACTCCAACCAATTCTTTACACAACAAACAACAATCAGGACAACACAATGGCAGTATTTCAACTGTCACACGACACAACGCGACTCAACTACTTGGCCGGGCGGACCGACCTGCTCTGATACCAATTGTAACACCCTGTATTCCCAAACAACATAAATCATACATAAAATCAGAGTATTTCAACATATACGGAATGTCACATTTCTTTTCATAAAATCATAAATAGGATAGAGTTACTATTTATTTTAAACATGTCATATCAAAATCTCAAAATTACATCGCAACAAAATTCGTTCAATCTTTTAAACTACTTTGGCACAAAAGGCCTCAACGTAAAATCTCATAAAATTTATTCCAACAATACGTTCATAAAATTTCGTAAATAATACGTAAGGAATAGAAAGCAACGACAAAATTTCTCATCCCGTTACGTATCAGAGCACCTAAGACACACGTGAGAGAAGTCCACTCACAACTGCAACTATTCTGGGTCACCTGCAAGTTACCCATACAAAGGCAACAATTTTCAAGCAGAAGGGGTGAGATTCACATTCAATAATAATAAGCATATAATTCATTAAAAGAATTTAACAACATAAACAACAACAATTATCAATGTTAATACTTCACATAACTCATCATTAATCTCTTATTAATTCATTGACAACTCGACGACGACGGCAATGCATCAACGACAACATAATACTTGACAAATGCGGCGACAACGACCTCAATATGCATGTGGTACCAATCAGGGCATAAGCCCTCAACGTGTTAGAGTAATAATAACTCTCAGGGCATAAGCCCTCATCATTTGGAGTAAAGCTCCCAGGGCATAAGCCCCCATCGTGGTTAGAGTAATAACTCTCAGGGCATAAGCCCTCATCGTAGTGGAGAAAGCTCCCAGGGCCATCAACCCTCATCATTTAGAGCAAAGCTTTCGGGGCCATCAGCCCTCATCTTTAACGACTATGCATGGACTCATCAACCAATGCAACTCAACAACTTAGACACATCTTATAACTTCATCATCTTGGACAACATCTTACAACTTAGACATCTTAGACAACATCTTAGAACTTTGACATCTTAGACAACTTTGTCACAAAATTCATATAAAATCAATCATAGGAGATTTGCATACCAAACCAAAGCTACTGGAAAGATAAGTCATATATCAACAGTTCACATGTTTATAACAAAGCTCAATTCAAAACAGAAACAACTGAAAACGGTACAAGAATTCATCATAGGTAAACTGTCACAACATCAGCTCGCCAGGCGAGGATAAGCGCTCGCTATGGCGAGTTGGGACTACTCGCCAGGCGGGTAAACTTGCTCGCTAGGCGGGCTCCCTACATCAGTTCGCCAGGCGGATAAACTTGCTCGCTAGGTGTAACGCCCCATTTTTATTTAATTATTTTTAGTTGATGTTTGAGTATTTTTATATGATTTTATATGACTATATTTGACATATATGATTTAGATATGATTTTATGTGAAATATATGACTTGGTATGAGTTGTGTGATATTTGGTGTGATGATAATTTATTATATGATTTATGGTGTTGTGTTTTATTTAAGTAAATGTTGTTTGGTTATTTTATTTATTTAATAAAAAGGTAGAAAATAGTATTATTTGGTTTAAAGGGAATTAAGTATAATTATGAGGAATAAGTGGGAGTTAAGGAAATAAGAGGGGGTTATAGTTTACAATAAAAAGAAAAGGAGAGTCAGAAAGAGTTTTACGTACAATTGAAAGAAGAGGAGAAAACCTAGAAGCAAGAGAAGAGGCTAGAAGAAGAGAGAAGAACGCAGCTTAATTCAGGAATCATAATCTAAGGTAAGGGTGAGATTATCTTTCAATAGTAATAGATTGTATATCTTTGATTTTGAATTTAACATGAAATTGTAGAAAATTATGAAAATTGGGAATTTAGGGTTGGAGTGTGATTATGAGAGATTAATGGTGTAGATTGTACTGTAATGATGTTAGAATGCAATCAGGTTATAGGCAGAACTTTATTACATTCAGTGGATTGTTTTGGCGTTGGAAATTGAGAAAAATAGGATTTTTGGGTGAGAACTGCGTACTGCCCGTGCTGACATTCGTCGCTCGCTGCGGCGAGCAGCATGACTCGCCAAGGCGAGTGAGCAAGGTTCATAGCTCGCCTCGCGAGCAAAACCACTCGCCACGACGAGTAGGGCCTTAGAAAAATGTGATTTTTGAAATGTTGTTATAAGGTGTGGGATGGATAGTTTTGTGTACCTTAATATTTTTAGAGATGACTGGGACAGTTTTCAGATTAAAAAGATGATTAGTGAGCTTAAAAATGAAGTTTTGGTGAGAAAAATGTCAAAAAGGCCGAGAGCTCCCAGTTCTACTCGCTCCCAGCTTGCCCCTAGCTCGCCTAAGGCGAGTAGCCCATTCTTTGAGCTCGCCATGGCGAGCAGATGTACTCGCCGAGGCGAGTAGCCCTGTATCTGAAGTGAGTTTCTATGTTTGATTACTTGGTTGGTTAAACTCGGTTGGCAATAATAACGTGGTATTTGGTATATTTGTATATGTCTATTATATGTTATTGAACTTAGTTTCAAAGGTTGGAGAATCATTGATTGAGTTGTTGAAAATGTAAGTCATACCTCGTATATGCATTGTTGAGTTGTTGTTGTCGTCATCCAAGTTGGGGAGGGTGTCTTAAATGATTTAGGCACAATTGTGGTTGTCATAGTAGCTATTGTTGTTGTTGTTGGTTGTATGCTGATATACACCATGGAGTTCATTTTATACTCATATGCATTTGTTGGGGGCTTATTGCCCTGGAATGTTTATCATTCACCCGTTGGGGGCTTATGCCCTAGAACGCTTTATCTTTCACCTGTTGAGGGCTTATGCCCTGGGATGCTTTAACCATCCAATTGTTGAGGGCTCATGCCCTGGAATGCTTGTCATTCAACGCACGTAAGATGGTACCACATGCATATTGCATTTGTTGTTGTCGTCGTTGCATTGTCGGAGTCGTTGTTGGTGAGTCGTTGTCGTTGTTGTGGTTGTTGTTGTTAGCTGAGTTGAAGGTGATGTTAATGTCGTTGATTTATTGTGAATAATGTATATTGAAATACTTTGTAGATATTAGGGTGTTAGATTCATTGATAAGTTGTACTCCTATTATTTATTGTTTGAGAATCTCACCCCTTCTGTTGGAATTGCCCCCTTGTGGGAAAGTGCAGGTAATGAAGACTTGTAGGATGTCGGCTCAAGTGTCCTAGGGCTCTGATACGTAACGGGATGGGAAACGTTGTTGTGTTATTTCGTTCCTTTATGTATCGAATTTTTAAATAATGTTGTTGAACCTTAATTATGTTGGATATCATTTTATTGTTGAGGCCTTTGTGCCAAGATTTTGTTGAAGAAGATTTATTATGTTGAAAAGAAATTCTCCGCTGCAATTATTTATGAGATTAAAGTTGTTGAAGTTAAATAGTTTTATTTTCTATTTAATAAATTTTGAAAAGTAGTGTGACATGCCCGTTTGTTGATTACTCTGATTATATATTCTTTATTACATTCTTTTGGGAAACGGGGTGTTACAATTGGTATCAAAGCAGGTCGGTCCGTCCGGCCAATTAGTAGAGTCGTGTCGAGCCTAGTATTGTTGTGTGACAGCTTTAAACTGTCTTTTGTTGTCATGATTTGTTGTTTGTTGTGTAAAGAACTAACATGCAGGAGTCTTATCCAGAATTGTTGCATGAGGTTCATTTTCGAGGACGAAAATTCTATAAGTTGGGGAGAGTTGTAACGCCCCATTTTTATTTAATTGTTTTTAGTTGATGTTTGAGTATTTTTATATGATTTTATATGACTATATTTGACATATATGATTTAGATATGATTTTATGTGAAATATATGACTTGGTATGAATTGTGTGATATTTGGTGTGATGATAATTTATTATATGATTTATGGTGTTGTGTTTTATTTAAGTAAATGTTGTTTGGTTATTTTATTTATTTAATAAAAAGGTAGAAAATAGTATTATTTGGTTTAAAGGGAATTAAGTATAATTATGAGGAATAAGTGGGAGTTAAGGAAATAAGAGGGGGTTATAGTTTTCAATAAAAAGAAAAGGAGAGTCAGAAAGAGTTTTACGTACAATTGAAGAAGAGGAGAAAACCTAGAACCAAGAGAAGAGGCTAGAAGAAGAGAGAAGAACGCAGCTTAATTCAGGAATCATAATCTAAGGTAAGGGTGAGATTATCTTTCAATAGTAATAGATTGTATATCTTTGATTTTGAATTTAACATGAAATTGTAGAAAATTATGAAAATTGGGAATTTAGGTTTGGAGTGTGATTATGAGAGATTAATGGTGTAGATTGTACTGTAATGATGTTAGAATGCAATCAGGTTATAGGCAGAACTTTATTACATTCAGTGGATTGTTTTGGGGTTGGAAATTGAGAAAAATGGGATTTTTGGGTGAGAACTGCGTACTGCCCGTGCTGACATTCATCGCTCGCTGCGGCGAGCAGCATGACTCGCCAAGGCGAGTGAGCAATGTTCATAGCTCGCCTCGCGAGCAAAACCACTCGCCACGGCGAGTAGGGCCTTAGAAAAATGTGATTTTTGAAATGTTGTTATAAGGTGTGGGATGGATAGTTTTGTGTACCTTAATATTTTTAGAGATGACTGGGACAGTTTTCAGATTAAAAAGATGATTAGTGAGCTTAAAAATGAAGTTTTGGTGAGAAAAATGTCAAAAAGGCCGAGAGCTCCCAGTTCTACTCGCTCCCAGCTTGCCCCTAGCTCGCCTAAGGCGAGTAGCCCATTCTTTGAGCTCGCCATGGCGAGCAGATGTACTCGCCGATGCGAGTAGCCCTGTATCTGAAGTGAGTTTCTATGTTTGATTACTTGGTTGGTTAAATTCGGTTGGCAATAATAACGTGGTATTTGGTATATTTGTATATGTCTATTATATGTTATTGAACTTAGTTTCAAAGGTTGGAGAATCATTGATTGAGTTGTTGAAAATGTAAGTCATACCTCGTATATGCATTGTTGAGTTGTTGTTGTCGTCATCCAAGTTGGGGAGGGTGTCTTAAATGATTTAGGCACAATTGTGGTTGTCATAGTAGCTATTGTTGTTGTTGTTGGTTGTATGCTGATATACACCATGGAGTTCATTTTATACTCATATGCATTTGTTGGGGGCTTATTGCCCTGGAATGTTTATCATTCACCCGTTGGGGGCTTATGCCCTAGAACGCTTTATCTTTCACCTGTTGAGGGCTTATGCCCTGGGATGGTTTAACCATCCAATTGTTGAGGGCTCATGCCCTGGAATGCTTGTCATTCAACGCGCGTAAGATGGTACCAAATGCATATTGCATTTGTTGTTGTCGTCGTTGCATTGTCGGAGTCGTTGTTGGTGAGTCGTTGTCGTTGTTGTGGTTGTTGTTGTTAGCTGAGTTGAAGGTGATGTTAATGTCGTTGATTTATTGTGAATAATGTATATTGAAATACTTTGTAGATATTAGGGTGTTAGATTCATTGATAAGTTGTACTCCTATTATTTATTGTTTGAGAATCTCACCCCTTCTGTTGGAATTGCCGCCTTGTGGGAAAGTGCAGGTAATGAAGACTTGTAGGATGTCGGCTCAAGTGTCCTAGGGCTCTGATACGTAACGGGATGGGAAACGTTGTTGTGTTATTTCGTTCCTTTATGTATCGAATTTTTAAATAATGTTGTTGAACCTTAATTATGTTGGATATCATTTTATTGTTGAGGCCTTTGTGCCAAGATTTTGTTGAAGAAGATTTATTATGTTGAAAAGAAATTCTCCGCTGCAATTATTTATGAGATTAAAGTTGTTGAAGTTAAATAGTTTTATTTTCTATTTAATAAATTTTGAAAAGCAGTGTGACATGCCCGTTTGTTGATTACTCTGATTATATATTCTTTATTACATTGTTTTGGGAAACGGGGTGTTACAATTGGTATCAAAGCAGGTCGGTCCGTCCGGCCAATTAGTAGAGTCGTGTCGAGCCTAGTAGTGTTGTGTGACAGCTTTACACTGTCTTTTGTTGTCATGATTTGTTGTTTGTTGTGTAAAGAACTAACATGCAGGAGTCTTATCCAGAATTGTTGCATGAGGTTCATTTTCGAGGACGAAAATTCTATAAGTTGGGGAGAGTTGTAACGCCCCATTTTTATTTAATTGTTTTTAGTTGATGTTTGAGTATTTTTATATGATTTTATATGACTATATTTGACATATATGATTTAGATATGATTTTATGTGAAATATATGACTTGGTATGAATTGTGTGATATTTGGTGTGATGATAATTTATTATATGATTTATGGTGTTGTGTTTTATTTAAGTAAATTTTGTTTGGTTATTTTATTTATTTAATAAAAAGGTAGAAAATAGTATTATTTGGTTTAAAGGGAATTAAGTATAATTATGAGGAATAAGTGGGAGTTAAGGAAATAAGAGGGGGTTATAGTTTTCAATAAAAAAAAAAGGAGAGTCAGAAAGAGTTTTACGTACAATTGAAGAACAGGAGAAAACCTAGAACCAAGAGAAGAGGCTAGAAGAAGAGAGAAGAACGCAGCTTAATTCAGGAATCATAATCTAAGGTAAGGGTGAGATTATCTTTCAATAGTAATAGATTGTATATCTTTGATTTTGAATTTAACATGAAATTGTAGAAAATTATGAAAATTGGGAATTTAGGGTTGGAGTGTGATTATGAGAGATTAATGGTGTAGATTGTACTGTAATGATGTTAGAATGCAATCAGGTTATAGGCAGAACTTTATTACATTCAGTGGATTGTTTTGGGGTTGGAAATTGAGAAAAATGGGATTTTTGGGTGAGAACTGCGTACTGCCCGTGCTGACATTCATCGCTCGCTGCGGCGAGCAGCATGACTCGCCAAGGCGAGTGAGCAATGTTCATAGCTCGCCTCGCGAGCAAAACCACTCGCCACGGCGAGTAGGGCCTTAGAAAAATGTGATTTTTGAAATGTTGTTATAAGGTGTGGGATGGATAGTTTTGTGTACCTTAATATTTTTAGAGATGACTGGGACAGTTTTCAGATTAAAAAGATGATTAGTGAGCTTAAAAATGAAGTTTTGGTGAGAAAAATGTCAAAAAGGCCGAGAGCTCCCAGTTCTACTCGCTCCCAGCTTGCCCCTAGCTCGCCTAAGGCGAGTAGCCCATTCTTTGAGCTCGCCATGGCGAGCAGATGTACTCGCCGATGCGAGTAGCCCTGTATCTGAAGTGAGTTTCTATGTTTGATTACTTGGTTGGTTAAATTCGGTTGGCAATAATAACGTGGTATTTGGTATATTTGTATATGTCTATTATATGTTATTGAACTTAGTTTCAAAGGTTGGAGAATCATTGATTGAGTTGTTGAAAATGTAAGTCATACCTCGTATATGCATTGTTGAGTTGTTGTTGTCGTCATCCAAGTTGGGGAGGGTGTCTTAAATGATTTAGGCACAATTGTGGTTGTCATAGTAGCTATTGTTGTTGTTGTTGGTTGTATGCTGATATACACCATGGAGTTCATTTTATACTCATATGCATTTGTTGGGGGCTTATTGCCCTGGAATGTTTATCATTCACCCGTTGGGGGCTTATGCCCTAGAACGCTTTATCTTTCACCTGTTGAGGGCTTATGCCCTGGGATGGTTTAACCATCCAATTGTTGAGGGCTCATGCCCTGGAATGCTTTTCATTCAACGCGCGTAAGATGGTACCACATGCATATTGCATTTGTTGTTGTCGTCGTTGCATTGTCGGAGTCGTTGTTGGTGAGTCGTTGTCGTTGTTGTGGTTGTTGTTGTTAGCTGAGTTGAAGGTGATGTTAATGTCGTTGATTTATTGTGAATAATGTATATTGAAATACTTTGTAGATATTAGGGTGTTAGATTCATTGATAAGTTGTACTCCTATTATTTATTGTTTGAGAATCTCACCCCTTCTGTTGGAATTGCCGCCTTGTGGGAAAGTGCAGGTAATGAAGACTTGTAGGATGTCGGCTCAAGTGTCCTAGGGCTCTGATACGTAACGGGATGGGAAACGTTGTTGTGTTATTTCGTTCCTTTATGTATCGAATTTTTAAATAATGTTGTTGAACCTTAATTATGTTGGATATCATTTTATTGTTGAGGCCTTTGTGCCAAGATTTTGTTGAAGAAGATTTATTATGTTGAAAAGAAATTCTCCGCTGCAATTATTTATGAGATTAAAGTTGTTGAAGTTAAATAGTTTTATTTTCTATTTAATAAATTTTGAAAAGCAGTGTGACATGCCCGTTTGTTGATTACTCTGATTATATATTCTTTATTACATTGTTTTGGGAAACGGGGTGTTACAATTGGTATCAAAGCAGGTCGGTCCGTCCGGCCAATTAGTAGAGTCGTGTCGAGCCTAGTAGTGTTGTGTGACAGCTTTACACTGTCTTTTGTTGTCATGATTTGTTGTTTGTTGTGTAAAGAACTAACATGCAGGAGTCTTATCCAGAATTGTTGCATGAGGTTCATTTTCGAGGACGAAAATTCTATAAGTTGGGGAGAGTTGTAACGCCCCATTTTTATTTAATTGTTTTTAGTTGATGTTTGAGTATTTTTATATGATTTTATATGACTATATTTGACATATATGATTTAGATATGATTTTATGTGAAATATATGACTTGGTATGAATTGTGTGATATTTGGTGTGATGATAATTTATTATATGATTTATGGTGTTGTGTTTTATTTAAGTAAATGTTGTTTGGTTATTTTATTTATTTAATAAAAAGGTAGAAAATAGTATTATTTGGTTTAAAGGGAATTAAGTATAATTATGAGGAATAAGTGGGAGTTAAGGAAATAAGAGGGGGTTATAGTTTTCAATAAAAAAAAAAGGAGAGTCAGAAAGAGTTTTACGTACAATTGAAGAAGAGGAGAAAACCTAGAACCAAGAGAAGAGGCTAGAAGAAGAGAGAAGAACGCAGCTTAATTCAGGAATCATAATCTAAGGTAAGGGTGAGATTATCTTTCAATAGTAATAGATTGTATATCTTTGATTTTGAATTTAACATGAAATTGTAGAAAATTATGAAAATTGGGAATTTAGGGTTGGAGTGTGATTATGAGAGATTAATGGTGTAGATTGTACTGTAATGACGTTAGAATGCAATCAGGTTATAGGCAGAACTTTATTACATTCAGTGGATTGTTTTGGGGTTGGAAATTGAGAAAAATGGGATTTTTGGGTGAGAACTGCGTACTGCCCGTGCTGACATTCATCGCTCGCTGCGGCGAGCAGCATGACTCGCCAAGGCGAGTGAGCAATGTTCATAGCTCGCCTCGCGAGCAAAACCACTCGCCACGGCGAGTAGGGCCTTAGAAAAATGTGATTTTTGAAATGTTGTTATAAGGTGTGGGATGGATAGTTTTGTGTACCTTAATATTTTTAGAGATGACTGGGACAGTTTTCAGATTAAAAAGATGATTAGTGAGCTTAAAAATGAAGTTTTGGTGAGAAAAATGTCAAAAAGGCCGAGAGCTCCCAGTTCTACTCGCTCCCAGCCTGCCCCTAGCTCGCCTAAGGCGAGTAGCCCATTCTTTGAGCTCGCCATGGCGAGCAGATGTACTCGCCGAGGCGAGTAGCCCTGTATCTGAAGTGAGTTTCTATGTTTGATTACTTGGTTGGTTAAATTCGGTTGGCAATAATAACGTGGTATTTGGTATATTTATATATGTCTATTATATGTTATTGAACTTAGTTTCAAAGGTTGGAGAATCATTGATTGAGTTGTTCAAAATGTAAGTCATACCTCGTATATGCATTGTTGAGTTGTTGTTGTCGTCATCCAAGTTGGGGAGGGTGTCTTAAATGATTTAGGCACAGTTGTGGTTGTCATAGTAGCTGCTGTTGTTGTTGTTGTTGGTTGTATGGTGATATACACCATGGAGTTCATTTTATACTCATATGCATTTGTTGGGGGCTTATTGCCCTGGAATGTTTATCATTCACCCGTTGGGGGCTTATGCCCTAGAACGCTTTATCTTTCACCTGTTGAGGGCTTATGCCCTGGGATGCTTTAACCATCCAATTGTTGAGGGCTCATGCCCTGGAATGCTTTTCATTCAACGCGCGTAAGATGGTACCACATGCATATTGCATTTGTTGTTGTCGTCGTTGCATTGTCGGAGTCGTTGTTGGTGAGTCGTTGTCGTTGTTGTGGTTGTTGTTGTTAGCTGAGTTGAAGGTGATGTTAATGTCGTTGATTTATTGTGAATAATGTATATTGAAATACTTTGTAGATATTAGGGTGTTAGATTCATTGATAAGTTGTACTCCTATTATTTATTGTTTGAGAATCTCACCCCTTCTGTTGGAATTGCCGCCTTGTGGGAAAGTGCAAGTAATGAAGACTTGTAGGATGTCGGCTCAAGTGTCCTAGGGCTCTGATACGTAACGGGATGGGAAACGTTGTTGTGTTATTTCGTTCCTTTATGTATCGAATTTTTAAATAATGTTGTTGAACCTTAATTATGTTGGATATCATTTTATTGTTGAGGCCTTTGTGCCAAGATTTTGTTGAAGAAGATTTATTATGTTGAAAAGAAATTCTCCGCTGCAATTATTTATGAGATTAAAGTTGTTGAAGTTAAATAGTTTTATTTTCTATTTAATAAATTTTGAAAAGCAGTGTGACATGCCCGTTTGTTGATTACTCTGATTATATATTCTTTATTACATTGTTTTGGGAAACGGGGTGTTACAATTGGTATCAAAGCAGGTCGGTCCGTCCGGCCAATTAGTAGAGTCGTGTCGAGCCTAGTAGTGTTGTGTGACAGCTTTACACTGTCTTTTGTTGTCATGATTTGTTGTTTGTTGTGTAAAGAACTAACATGCAGCAGTCTTATCCAGAATTGTTGCATGAGGTTCATTTTCGAGGACGAAAATTCTATAAGTTGGGGAGAGTTGTAACGCCCCATTTTTATTTAATTGTTTTTAGTTGATGTTTGAGTATTTTTATATGATTTTATATGACTATATTTGACATATATGATTTAGATATGATTTTATGTGAAATATATGACTTGATATGAATTGTGTGATATTTGGTGTGATGATAATTTATTATATGATTTATGGTGTTGTGTTTTATTTAAGTAAATGTTGTTTGGTTATTTTATTTATTTAATAAAAAGGTAGAAAATAGTATTATTTGGTTTAAAGGGAATTAAGTATAATTATGAGGAATAAGTGGGAGTTAAGGAAATAAGAGGGGGTTATAGTTTTCAATAAAAAAAAAAAAAGGAGAGTCAGAAAGAGTTTTACGTACAATTGAAGAAGAGGAGAAAACCTAGAACCAAGAGAAGAGGCTAGAAGAAGAGAGAAGAACGCAGCTTAATTCAGGAATCATAATCTAAGGTAAGGGTGAGATTATCTTTCAATAGTAATAGATTGTATATCTTTGATTTTGAATTTAACATGAAATTGTAGAAAATTATGAAAATTGGGAATTTAGGGTTGGAGTGTGATTATGAGAGATTAATGGTGTAGATTGTACTGTAATGACGTTAGAATGCAATCAGGTTATAGGCAGAACTTTATTACATTCAGTGGATTGTTTTGGGGTTGGAAATTGAGAAAAATGGGATTTTTGGGTGAGAACTGCGTACTGCCCGTGCTGACATTCATCGCTCGCTGCGGCGAGCAGCATGACTCGCCAAGGCGAGTGAGCAATGTTCATAGCTCGCCTCGCGAGCAAAACCACTCGCCACGGCAAGTAGGGCCTTAGAAAAATGTGATTTTTGAAATGTTGTTATAAGGTGTGGGATGGATAGTTTTGTGTACCTTAATATTTTTAGAGATGACTGGGACAGTTTTCAGATTAAAAAGATGATTAGTGAGCTTAAAAATGAAGTTTTGGTGAGAAAAATGTCAAAAAGGCCGAGAGCTCCCAGTTCTACTCGCTCCCAGCCTGCCCCTAGCTCGCCTAAGGCGAGTAGCCCATTCTTTGAGCTCGCCATGGCGAGCAGATGTACTCGCCGAGGCGAGTAGCCCTGTATCTGAAGTGAGTTTCTATGTTTGATTACTTGGTTGGTTAATTTCGGTTGGCAATAATAACGTGGTATTTGGTATATTTATATATGTCTATTATATGTTATTGAACTTAGTTTCAAAGGTTGGAGAATCATTGATTGAGTTGTTGAAAATGTAAGTCATACCTCGTATATGCATTGTTGAGTTGTTGTTGTCGTCATCCAAGTTGGGGAGGGTGTCTTAAATGATTTAGGCACAGTTGTGGTTGTCATAGTAGCTGCTGTTGTTGTTGTTGTTGGTTGTATGGTGATATACACCATGGAGTTCATTTTATACTCATATGCATTTGTTGGGGGCTTATTGCCCTGGAATGTTTATCATTCACCCGTTGGGGGCTTATGCCCTAGAACGCTTTATCTTTCACCTGTTGAGGGCTTATGCCCTGGGATGCTTTAACCATCCAATTGTTGAGGGCTCATGCCCTGGAATGCTTTTCATTCAACGCGCGTAAGATGGTACCACATGCATATTGCATTTGTTGTTGTCGTTGTTGCATTGTCGGAGTCGTTGTTGGTGAGTCGTTGTCGTTGTTGTGGTTGTTGTTGTTAGCTGAGTTGAAGGTGATGTTAATGTCGTTGATTTATTGTGAATAATGTATATTGAAATACTTTGTAGATATTAGGGTGTTAGATTCATTGATAAGTTGTACTCCTATTATTTATTGTTTGAGAATCTCACCCCTTCTGTTGGAATTGCCGCCTTGTGGGAAAGTGCAGGTAATGAAGACTTGTAGGATGTCGGCTCAAGTGTCCTAGGGCTCTGATACGTAACGGGATGGGAAACGTTGTTGTGTTATTTCGTTCCTTTATGTATCGAATTTTTAAATAATGTTGTTGAACCTTAATTATGTTGGATATCATTTTATTGTTGAGGCCTTTGTGCCAAGATTTTGTTGAAGAAGATTTATTATGTTGAAAAGAAATTCTCCGCTGCAATTATTTATGAGATTAAAGTTGTTGAAGTTAAATAGTTTTATTTTCTATTTAATAAATTTTGAAAAGCAGTGTGACATGCCCGTTTGTTGATTACTCTGATTATATATTCTTTATTACATTGTTTTGGGAAACGGGGTGTTACAATTGGTATCAAAGCAGGTCGGTCCGTCCGGCCAATTAGTAGAGTCGTGTCGAGCCTAGTAGTGTTGTGTGACAGCTTTACACTGTCTTTTGTTGTCATGATTTGTTGTTTGTTGTGTAAAGAACTAACATGCAGCAGTCTTATCCAGAATTGTTGCATGAGGTTCATTTTCGAGGACGAAAATTCTATAAGTTGGGGAGAGTTGTAACGCCCCATTTTTATTTAATTGTTTTTAGTTGATGTTTGAGTATTTTTATATGATTTTATATGACTATATTTGACATATATGATTTAGATATGATTTTATGTGAAATATATGACTTGGTATGAATTGTGTGATATTTGGTGTGATGATAATTTATTATATGATTTATGGTGTTGTGTTTTATTTAAGTAAATGTTGTTTGGTTATTTTATTTATTTAATAAAAAGGTAGAAAATAGTATTATTTGGTTTAAAGGGAATTAAGTATAATTATGAGGAATAAGTGGGAGTTAAGGAAATAAGAGGGGGTTATAGTTTTCAATAAAAAAAAAAAAAGGAGAGTCAGAAAGAGTTTTACGTACAATTGAAGAAGAGGAGAAAACCTAGAACCAAGAGAAGAGGCTAGAAGAAGAGAGAAGAACGCAGCTTAATTCAGGAATCATAATCTAAGGTAAGGGTGAGATTATCTTTCAATAGTAATAGATTGTATATCTTTGATTTTGAATTTAACATGAAATTGTAGAAAATTATGAAAATTGGGAATTTAGGGTTGGAGTGTGATTATGAGAGATTAATGGTGTAGATTGTACTGTAATGACGTTAGAATGCAATCAGGTTATAGGCAGAACTTTATTACATTCAGTGGATTGTTTTGGGGTTGGAAATTGAGAAAAATGGGATTTTTGGGTGAGAACTGCGTACTGCCCGTGCTGACATTCATCGCTCGCTGCGGCGAGCAGCATGACTCGCCAAGGCGAGTGAGCAATGTTCATAGCTCGCCTCGCGAGCAAAACCACTCGCCACGGCGAGTAGGGCCTTAGAAAAATGTGATTTTTGAAATGTTGTTATAAGGTGTGGGATGGATAGTTTTGTGTACCTTAATATTTTTAGAGATGACTGGGACAGTTTTCAGATTAAAAAGATGATTAGTGAGCTTAAAAATGAAGTTTTGGTGAGAAAAATGTCAAAAAGGCCGAGAGCTCCCAGTTCTACTCGCTCCCAGCCTGCCCCTAGCTCGCCTAAGGCGAGTAGCCCATTCTTTGAGCTCGCCATGGCGAGCAGATGTACTCGCCGAGGCGAGTAGCCCTGTATCTGAAGTGAGTTTCTATGTTTGATTACTTGGTTGGTTAATTTCGGTTGGCAATAATAACGTGGTATTTGGTATATTTATATATGTCTATTATATGTTATTGAACTTAGTTTCAAAGGTTGGAGAATCATTGATTGAGTTGTTGAAAATGTAAGTCATACCTCGTATATGCATTGTTGAGTTGTTGTTGTCGTCATCCAAGTTGGGGAGGGTGTCTTAAATGATTTAGGCACAGTTGTGGTTGTCATAGTAGCTGCTGTTGTTGTTGTTGTTGGTTGTATGCTGATATACACCATGGAGTTCATTTTATACTCATATGCATTTGTTGGGGGCTTATTGCCCTGGAATGTTTATCATTCACCCGTTGGGGGCTTATGCCCTAGAACGCTTTATCTTTCACCTGTTGAGGGCTTATGCCCTGGGATGCTTTAACCATCCAATTGTTGAGGGCTCATGCCCTGGAATGCTTGTCATTCAACGCGCGTAAGATGGTACCACATGCATATTGCATTTGTTGTTGTCGTCGTTGCATTGTCGGAGTCGTTGTTGGTGAGTCGTTGTCGTTGTTGTGGTTGTTGTTGTTAGCTGAGTTGAAGGTGATGTTAATGTCGTTGATTTATTGTGAATAATGTATATTGAAATACTTTGTAGATATTAGGGTGTTAGATTCATTGATAAGTTGTACTCCTATTATTTATTGTTTGAGAATCTCACCCCTTCTGTTGGAATTGCCGCCTTGTGGGAAAGTGCAGGTAATGAAGACTTGTAGGATGTCGGCTCAAGTGTCCTAGGGCTCTGATACGTAACGGGATGGGAAACGTTGTTGTGTTATTTCGTTCCTTTATGTATCGAATTTTTAAATAATGTTGTTGAACCTTAATTATGTTGGATATCATTTTATTGTTGAGGCCTTTGTGCCAAGATTTTGTTGAAGAAGATTTATTATGTTGAAAAGAAATTCTCCGCTGCAATTATTTATGAGATTAAAGTTGTTGAAGTTAAATAGTTTTATTTTCTATTTAATAAATTTTGAAAAGCAATGTGACATGCCCGTTTGTTGATTACTCTGATTATATATTCTTTATTACATTGTTTTGGGAAACGGGGTGTTACAATTGGTATCAAAGCAGGTCGGTCCGTCCGGCCAATTAGTAGAGTCGTGTCGAGCCTAGTAGTGTTGTGTGACAGCTTTACACTGTCTTTTGTTGTCATGATTTGTTGTTTGTTGTGTAAAGAACTAACATGCAGCAGTCTTATCCAGAATTGTTGCATGAGGTTCATTTTCGAGGACGAAAATTCTATAAGTTGGGGAGAGTTGTAACGCCCCATTTTTATTTAATTGTTTTTAGTTGATGTTTGAGTATTTTTATATGATTTTATATGACTATATTTGACATATATGATTTAGATATGATTTTATGTGAAATATATGACTTGGTATGAATTGTGTGATATTTGGTGTGATGATAATTTATTATATGATTTATGGTGTTGTGTTTTATTTAAGTAAATGTTGTTTGGTTATTTTATTTATTTAATAAAAAGGTAGAAAATAGTATTATTTGGTTTAAAGGGAATTAAGTATAATTATGAGGAATAAGTGGGAGTTAAGGAAATAAGAGGGGGTTATAGTTTTCAATAAAAAGAAAAGGAGAGTCAGAAAGAGTTTTACGTACAATTGAAGAAGAGGAGAAAACCTAGAACCAAGAGAAGAGGCTAGAAGAAGAGAGAAGAACGCAGCTTAATTCAGGAATCATAATCTAAGGTAAGGGTGAGATTATCTTTCAATAGTAATAGATTGTATATCTTTGATTTTGAATTTAACATGAAATTGTAGAAAATTATGAAAATTGGGAATTTAGGGTTGGAGTGTGATTATGAGAGATTAATGGTGTAGATTGTACTGTAATGACGTTAGAATGCAATCAGGTTATAGGCAGAACTTTATTACATTCAGTGGATTGTTTTGGGGTTGGAAATTGAGAAAAATGGGATTTTTGGGTGAGAACTGCGTACTGCCCGTGCTGACATTCATCGCTCGCTGCGGCGAGCAGCATGACTCGCCAAGGCGAGTGAGCAATGTTCATAGCTCGCCTCGCGAGCAAAACCACTCGCCACGACGAGTAGGGCCTTAGAAAAATGTGATTTTTGAAATGTTGTTATAAGGTGTGGGATGGATAGTTTTGTGTACCTTAATATTTTTAGAGATGACTGGGACAGTTTTCAGATTAAAAAGATGATTAGTGAGCTTAAAAATGAAGTTTTGGTGAGAAAAATGTCAAAAAGGCCGAGAGCTCCCAGTTCTACTCGCTCCCAGCTTGCCCCTAGCTCGCCTAAGGCGAGTAGCCCATTCTTTGAGCTCGCCATGGCGAGCAGATGTACTCGCCGAGGCGAGTAGCCCTGTATCTGAAGTGAGTTTCTATGTTTGATTACTTGGTTGGTTAATTTCGGTTGGCAATAATAACGTGGTATTTGGTATATTTGTATATGTCTATTATATGTTATTGAACTTAGTTTCAAAGGTTGGAGAATCATTGATTGAGTTGTTGAAAATGTAAGTCATACCTCGTATATGCATTGTTGAGTTGTTGTTGTCGTCATCCAAGTTGGGGAGGGTGTCTTAAATGATTTAGGCACAGTTGTGGTTGTCATAGTAGCTGCTGTTGTTGTTGTTGTTGGTTGTATGCTGATATACACCATGGAGTTCATTTTATACTCATATGCATTTGTTGGGGGCTTATTGCCCTGGAATGTTTATCATTCACCCGTTGGGGGCTTATGCCCTAGAACGCTTTATCTTTCACCTGTTGAGGGCTTATGCCCTGGGATGCTTTAACCATCCAATTGTTGAGGGCTCATGCCCTGGAATGCTTGTCATTCAACGCGCGTAAGATGGTACCACATGCATATTGCATTTGTTGTTGTCGTCGTTGCATTGTCGGAGTCGTTGTTGGTGAGTCGTTGTCGTTGTTGTGGTTGTTGTTGTTAGCTGAGTTGAAGGTGATGTTAATGTCGTTGATTTATTGTGAATAATGTATATTGAAATACTTTGTAGATATTAGGGTGTTAGATTCATTGATAAGTTGTACTCCTATTATTTATTGTTTGAGAATCTCACCCCTTCTGTTGGAATTGCCGCCTTGTGGGAAAGTGCAGGTAATGAAGACTTGTAGGATGTCGGCTCAAGTGTCCTAGGGCTCTGATACGTAACGGGATGGGAAACGTTGTTGTGTTATTTCGTTCCTTTATGTATCGAATTTTTAAATAATGTTGTTGAACCTTAATTATGTTGGATATCATTTTATTGTTGAGGCCTTTGTGCCAAGATTTTGTTGAAGAAGATTTATTATGTTGAAAAGAAATTCTCCGCTGCAATTATTTATGAGATTAAAGTTGTTGAAGTTAAATAGTTTTATTTTCTATTTAATAAATTTTGAAAAGCAGTGTGACATGCCCGTTTGTTGATTACTCTGATTAACGTTGTTTTGGGAAACGGGGTGTTACACTAGGCGGGCTTCCTACATCAATTCGCCAGGCGAGGATAATCGCTCGCTAGGGCGAGCGATGACAGAAGGGTCTGCGAAAAGACCTCTGTTCTCACTCAAAAACCTAAAATCCAACCATCTAAACCCCAAAACTGTTAGGAATCAATACCTACGTGTAATCTATGACCTAGACATCAATTCCCTGAAACAACTAATGCAACTACACACTTTCTACCTCGTTTTCATTAAATTTAACCTAATTCCCAAAATCTCAAATTCTCTACCTACAACATGTTAATTTAAATTTCAGAATTATAAACCCATTATTAGAGAAAGCTAGTCCCACCTGTACCTTGAATGAAGAAATCGCAGACCTCAAGCTTTCCTCTTGTCTTCTCACTTTTCTCCCTTTTCTCCCAAAAACTGTTTTTACGTGAAAACTATTCTGACTCTAGGTTTTCTATTTTTATAACCTAAGTCAACTCTCATAATCCACTTAAGTCCACAAAACTCTTCTAAATTCTATTTCAGCCCCACAACTCTAAATATTCTATTTTATTATCAAATCTTATTCTATTTTTAACCATAATCTACTAAATAAATAATTAAAGCCACTTAGTAAAATATTACATATCACATAATTAATTAAAACATATAATTAGACTCTAAACTCATCAAAATAATCGAATAAATAAATAGGGTGTGACAATGCTCAAGTAGTCGTGAAATTGTTTAAATGAATTATTTTTCCAAGGTTTGGAGTGCCAAGGGTTGTGATAAGCGATGGCGGGTCTCACTTCATCTCTAATTTTGAAAAACTTTTACAAAAGCTTGTAGTGAAGCACAAAATGGCAACACCCTATCACCCACAAACTAGTGGACAAATTGAAGTCTCTAATAGACAAATAAAAGCTATTCTTGAAAAAACCGTTTCAACTTCTAGAAAAGATTGGTCAAGTAAGCTCGACGATGCTCTTTCGGCTTATCGGACGGCCTACAAGACTCCCATTGGAATGACTCCTTTTAAACTTATTTATGGAAAAACTTGTCACCTTCCGGTTGAGCTTGAGCACAAGGCTTATTGGGCAATAAGGAACCTCAATTTAGACCCAAATTTAGCTGGTGAAAAAAGAAAACTTCAATTAAGTGAGTTGGAAGAACTTAGGATAGATGCCTATGAGAATGCACGTATTTACAAAGAAATAACTAAAAAATGGTATGACAAGCATATCCTCAAAAAGGACTTCAAGAGCGGTGATCTTGTGCTGCTCTTTAACTCTAGGTTGATGCTTTTTCCAAGAAAGCTAAAGCCAAGGTTGTCCGGCTCGTTTCAAGTCCGCAAGGTCTACCCTTATAAAGCAGTTGAGATTTTTTCTAAAGAAAAAGGATCATTTAAGGTCAATGGCCAAAGACTAAAAGTTTATAATGTAGTAGAAAACATTAAAGTAGTGGCCACTTTACCTCTTAATGACCCTCCTTAAGGAACTACACTCTCATTTTTGTCAAGCTAGGGACGGTAAAAGAGCGCTTCGTGGGAGGCAACCCACGGATTTAATTGCTTCCTGTTATTTTCCTTTATTTTGTAGGTAATTGTCCGAATATAATGAGAAAAAGCAAGTTTTTTTTTTTATGAAGATACAAAAACCAGAGAGGTGGCACGGCCTGTAACGCCCACTTTAGATTATTTTAATTATTTAATTATTTGAATTATTTGAGGAGTCTAGATATATTTATATATATTTTAAGAGATGTGTAGATTAAGATTTAAGTGATTTGTTATGTGGTTTATGTTTTATGTGATGTGGTGACTTATTTTATTGTTTAATAAAATAAGATTTGAAAATAAAATAAATATAGAGATGTGGGGTAGTTTTGAGATTTTAGAGAGTTATGTGGGAGAAAGAGTAAATAAGATAAGATTTGTTGAGAATATAAAAAGGGAAATTAGGTCAAGAGTTGTCAGTACGTACGTTTTTGGAGAAAAAGGGAGAAAAACCAGAGAAGAGAGAAGAGACCAAGGAGAGCTGCGATATCTGCAAAACTAAGGTAAGGGTGAGCCTAGCATTTCAATTCTATTAAACTGTAATCCATCTAATTATAATTAACAAGTGTAGGGTTGATTATAGAGAATTGTAGAATTAGGTTATTGTGATGAATTGATGATTAGATGATGTGAAGTTGTGAAACTGATGTAGGAATTGAATACAGAACCTAGAATAATCATAGGGCTAATGTTCCTGATAGTTTTGAGGTTAAACATGGTGAGATTTGTGACTTTTTGTGAGAAAGTCGCAGAACCCGTAGCCTGTCTGTTCATCGCTCGCCTAGGCGAGCAACCCAACTCGCCATAGCGAGTAGCACTTGAACCCCCGCGAGGCGAGCAATCCCACTCGCCATAGCGAGTTGACCTGTGAGAATTGTGATTTTTAGAATGTTGTTTTAAGACGTGTTTTAGATGGTTTTGAGTGCCTTGATGTATATAAGAATGATTAGGTAAGTTTTTAGGATCAAATTGGACCTAGGGAACTTATAATTGACGTTTTTGGATGAAAAATGTGAAAAAGGCCGAGAGCACCCACTATTGCTCGCCTTCAGTTCGCCCCCAACTCGCCAAAGGCGAGTAACCCTTAGTTGAGCTCGCGAGGCGAGTAGATCAACTCTCCATGGCGAGTAGTGCGGTTTCAGACTACCATAACTTTGTGTTTTGGGATCTGTTTCGCGTAGGACCTTGAGAGTTGACCTTTGGGTAGTAGTGGAAGATAACTATATTATAAATGACGATCTGTACTGATGCTTTGAGATGATTTAATGTTGTGATGATGATTTGTGATTTATGTGAATCATATGCGAAGAATATTTGTATTGTTTTGAATGATGATTCCCTTGGTGTTGCTATATGCCGTGATTGATGATTTGCTGACATGTAGTTGTAAATTTAAGAGTTCAAGCTGCATGTGTCGGTCCAAGATGTTTGAGACGTTTTAAGATGTTTAAGATGTTTAACTTGTTTAAGTTATAAGAGATTGAGTCTCATGCATACTCATTCAGAGATGAGGGCTTATGTCCTAGAGTTTTTACTCACCAGCGACGAGGGCTCATGCCCTGGAGCTTTTGCTCACTAGCGACGAGGGCTTATGCCCTGGGAGTATATTTATGCTCAAAGCGACGAGGGCTTATGCCCTGGATTGGTACCACATGCATTTAAGATGTTAGAGTTGCATAGTCAAGTGAAGTTGCATTGTTGAGTCAAGTTGTATAAGATGTTTATGAAGATGAATTATGATGATACTTGTGATGCTAATGTTATTTGTCGAGACGTGTTTATCTGATGATTTGTCGTTGACTATAATTGTTGAATTATATGTTTAATATTATTGTTTTGTGAATCTCACCCCTTCTGCTTGAAAATGTTGCTCGTCGTATGAGTAACTTGCAGGTAATCAAGATTAGGTGCAGGCGTGTGAGGACTTTCCTCGGTTGAGTCTTAGGTGCTATGATATGTAACGGGATGGGGAAACTTGTTAAATGCTTTTCTATTCCTTGCATGTCATTTATGATTTCATAAGACTATTTTTAGATGAACTTTTGAGACGTTTTGATGAGGCTTGCGTGCCAAGACTTTTTATGATTCCGCTACAATGTTTAAGATGTTTTAATAAAGAATAAATTGTTATTTATTCATATATGAGATTTATGTGAAATGTGATGCTCCGTTATGTGATTAACTCTGATTTATTTAAAGAAATTTTTAAGTCGGGAAAACGGGGTGTTACAATTGGTATCAGAGCAGGTCGGTCCGTCCGGCCAAGTAGAAGAGTCTTGTTGTGTTGAGTATCAGTTGATGTATTGTTATATGTCATGCTGATTGTTTTGTGTTGTGTAGAGAACTAAGATGGTTGGAAGAAACGACGCTGCGATTGCTACTGCACTAGAAGCTGTTGCTCAAGCTGTAGGACAACAGCCAAATGCGAATGCTGGTGCGAATGTTGAGGTCCGTATGTTAGACCTTCATGAGAAATCATCCTCCTACCTTCAAAGGGAGATATGATCCTAATGGAGCTCAGACGTGGCTCAAGGAGATCGAGAGAGTGTTCAGAGTTATGCAGTGCACAGAGGTGCAGAAGGTGCGTTTTGGTACGCACATGCTAGCTGAGGAAGCTGATGACTGGTGGATTGGTCTTCTACCTATTCTAGAGCAAGACGGTGCTGAGGTTACTTGGGCTGTGTTCAAGAGAGAGTTCCTTGATAGATATTTTCCGGAAGATGTTCGCGGGAAGAAGGAGATTGAGTTCATAGAGCTGAAGCAAGGGTACATGTCGGTGACTGATATGCTGCCAAGTTTGTGGAGTTGGCGAAGTTCTATCCACATTATACTGCTGAGACTGCTGAGTTCTCCAAATGTATCAAGTTCGAGAATGGTTTGCGTGCTGATATCAAGAGAGCAATTGGTTACCAGAAGATCAGAAATTTTTCCGAGCTGGTGAGTACTTGCAGAATTTACGAAGAGGATACAAAAGCTCATTACAAGGTTGTTAATGACAGGAAAGGTAAAGGTCAGCAGAGTCGTCCGAAGCCTTATAGTGCCCCTGCTGATAAGGGCAAACAAAGAGTTAATGAAGAGAGGAGACCTAGAAAGAAAGATGCTCCTGTTGAGATTGTCTGCTATACTTGTGGTGAGAAAGGCCACAAGCGTAATGCTTGTCCTGGAGACGTTAAACGGTGTTTTCGTTGCGATAAGAAAGGGCATACTACTGCAGAGTGCAAATATGATGACGTTGTGTGCTTTAATTGCAATGAGGAAGGTCATATTGGTTTGCAATGCAAGAAGCCTAACAAGGCTCAGGCTACTTTGAGGGTTTTCGCTTTGACTGGTACTCAGACGGAGAATGAGGATCGTTTGATCAGAGGTACTTGTTATTCTGATAATATACCTTTAGTTGCTATTATTGATACTGGTGCTACGCATTTTTTATTTCTCTTGATTGTAACGCTAAGTTGAATCTTGTCGTATCTGATATGAATGGGGAGATGGTTGTCGAAACTCCAGCTAAGGGTTCAGTAACTACTTCTCTTGTATGTTTGAGATGTCCTGTGTCTATGTTCAGTCGTGACTTTGAGATTGATTTGGTTTGTCTACCGTTGGTCGGAATGGATGTAATCCTTGGGATGAATTGGTTGGAATACAATCACGTCCTTATTAATTGTTTTAGCAAGACGGTGCATTTTTCTTCTGCTGAAGAAGAGATGGAGCAGAATTCTTGACGACTAAGCAGCTGAAGCAGTTGGAACGCGATGGAATTATGATGTTTTCTTTGATGGCGTCGTTATCTTTTGAGAATCAGGCAGAGATTGATAAGCTACAAGTGGTATGCGATTTTCTAGAAGTTTTTCCTGATGAAATTCCTGATGTGCCTCCAGAAAGAGAAGTTGAATTTTCGATTGATCTTATCCCTAGAACGAAGCCTGTGTCTATGACACCTTATCGTATGTCAGCTTCTGAGTTGGCGGAGCTGAAGAAACAATTAGAGGATTTGCTTGAGAAAAAGTTTGTTAGGCCGAGTGTTTCACCTTGGGGAGCGCTGTAACACCCCGTTTTACCAACATAAAAATTTCTCAAAATAATAATCAGAGTTTCACAACTTAAACGGAGTGCTACATTCCTTAAAAATCACAATGGAATAAATAATAATTTATCCTTCAAAATATTTCAATAAAATCTTAAATCACTTCGCAGCGGAATCTATATCAAAAATCTTAAAAACAACTTTGGCACGAAGGCCTCAACGTAAAATCTCATCAAATTCTTTAATATCATGTTCATAAAATCTCATAGTTAAATACGTAAAGAATAGAAAACATAAGTAAAGTTCCCCATCCCGTTACGTATCAGAGCACCTAGACACGTGAGGAGTCCACTCACATCAACAGCTAGTCCTGGAAATCTGCACTTGCCCACAAGGCGACAATTCCAACAGAAGGGGTGAGATTTCACAAACATTAAACTTAAGCATATAATTCATCAATTTACAACTAACAACTTAAAACATCAACTAATAACATAATCTTCAACAAGTACAATCATAAAGAAACTCATCATAGTTCATCATATTCATAAACAGATATAATCTCAAACAACTCATCATAATCATGTATAGAAACATCATCAAAATTCATCATATAGAAAACATCATCAAAATTCATCATATAGAAAACATCATCAAAATTCATCATATAGGAAACATCATCGCATCATCAAGTTCATCTTGTTAAACAACAAATGCATTCATAATTATTTCATCAAGACTCTTCTTCAACAACTCAACATCTTAGACAACTTAGACAACTCGACACGACTATGCAACTTCTTAACATCTTGATATCTTAACAACTTATATGCATGTGGTACCATCCGGGGCATAAGCCCCCATCGCTAAAGGTCAAATAGGACCTGTCAGGCATCAAGCCCCCATCGCTAAGGTCGTAAAAGGACCTGTCAGGCATCAAGCCCCCATCGCTGACTATGCTATGCAACAACACGACTCAATGCAACGACACGACTCAAATACAACGACCTCATCTCAATACCACAACAACAACTTCATAATTCAATATTAAATCAACCATAAAAGATTCATTAATCATAAACAACTTCATCATATAACTCATGCACAATCAATTAAAGAAAGAATTGTATATCAAATTACAAGTACTGAAATGATAATTCAATTACCAGCAAATCACATATTCATATCAAAACTCAAATCATAATCAAAACAATTCAAAACAGCACAAGTAAACAACTTAGAAAATCTGGAACAGCCTAATCTCATGGTTCTAACCTTAAAACTAATTCCGATTATCATCTTATGAATTATCTAAGGTATGTGCATCAATTTTGCATCACTTAAACCGTTAAACATCATTAAACCATTAAATTCTCTCATAACCCTAATTCTCAAAAACTCTCAAAACTAATCCCTAACATGTTAGATGTAATTTCAGAGATCATACACTTAATTTTAATGAGAGTTAGTCTCACCCTTACCTTAATTCAGATGAACAAAGCTTACGAAAGAGAACAAAAGTGGTAAAAACACCCAAGTATACTGCTGTAGTGCGCGACAGTTTTCTCTTAACTCCCACCTTGTTTCGACGATCCGAACGGTGAAAAGGTAGACCCAGGTGTTTTGAACCTTGTGTCCAAAATTCGTCACGATCCAACGGTTAACGAGTGAGAAATCGCTGTTTTACTGAGGCAGATTTCAGAAAAACGGGAATTGCTTTCTCTCTTCTCTTTGGTGGCTACTTTTCTCACAAAAACTGTTTTTACCTTAAACCTATTCTAACATAGCTTCTCTTATTTATATATCTCTTCTCCTCTATCTTATTTACTCTTATCACAAAAAACTACTCTCTTCCCTAATACCTTAATAATAATAATAATAATACACCAAATAACAAATATATTTCTATACTAGATAACATATATATATATATATATATATATATATATATATATATATATATATATATCCACACAAAATAACATATATATTTCTACATAAAATAACAAATATATTTTCAAACCAAATAACAAATATATTTCTTTAACAAATATATCTCTACATAACAAACATATTTCTATAACAAATATATCTCTACATAACAAACTTATTTCTATAACAAATATATCTTTACACCACATAACAAATATTAGCATATTTCATCAAAATATATATTATAAATCAAATAATAATACACTAAAAATACAATAAATTAATAAAATATTAAGTATTAAAAGTAGGGCGTTACAACTCTCCCCCACTTAGAATATTTTCGTCCTCGAAAATGTACCTTTAGTCAGACAATCTTAATTCAGTGTTCACTACAAAACAAACAACAATTAAGACAATACAATGACGGTATTCTAACTGTTAGACGACACTACTTGACTCAACTACTTGGCCGGACGGACCAACCTGCTCTGATACCAATTGTAACACCCCGTTTTACCAACATAAAAATTTCTCAAAATAATAATCAGAGTTTCACAACTTAAATGGAGTGCTGTAACGCCCATTTTTGATCATTTAATTATTTGATTTATTTGAGAAGTTGATATATATTTATTAATATATTATGCGATGTTGAATGAAGATTTAATATGATTTTATGCGACGTGGTGACTTATTTTATTGTTTAATAAAATAAGATTTGAAAATAAAATAAAATATTTAGTTGTGGGTTAGTTTTGGATTTTAGATAGTTATGTGGGAGAAAGAGTAAATAAGATAAGATTTGTTGGGAGTATATAAAGGGAAAATTAGGTCAAGAGAGTCTGTATACGCGTTACTGAGTTTTGGAGAAAAAGAGAGGAAACGGCTGCGTGAAGGGAGAAGAGCATTAGGGCTGCGATTTTCTGCTATTACCAGGTAAGGGTGAGCCTAGCACTTAATTATATTGATCTGTCAGGATTAACAACATAGGATTGGATTTTGAGAGAATTGGAATTAGGTTAAAAAGTGAGAATAACCATGAATTAGGCCATAAAGCTGTAGAATAGATGTTTAGATTGAGTACAGAACGTAGATTAACCTTAATGATGATGTTTCTGAGAGTTTAGATGATTTAGATGATGAATTTGGGAACCTTTTGTGTGATTTTCGCAGAACCCGTAGGCAACCTGTTCATCGCTCGCCTAGGCGAGCTATGCAACTCGCCGCGGCGAGTAGACCTATATTACTCGCGAGGCGAGCAACCCAGCTCGCCATAGCGAGCAGTACCCTAGAGCTCGCGAGGCGAGCACTCCAACTCACCATAGCGAGCAGGACTTAGTTACTCGCAAGGCGAGCATTCCCACTCGCCATAGCGAGTTATGTCAGAACCGAGAGCCCATTCTGTTGGCGACCTACAGTCGCATATAACCTTGAGAGATGACCTTTGGGTAGTTTCTGGGACTTTTACTGAAGTTTAATATGATCTGTGATGATAATACATGATGATTGAGATTGTTTATGATGATTTTATGAAGCTTATGTGTGATATGTGAATTAATTAAGTTATGAATGTTTGATTTACTTGCGATGTTTGCACTATGGATGCTATATGTATGATGTACTTGCTGCCATGTTGCTATTTACTTATGTATAGTTGCTGCATGTGTCAGTCCTTGATGATTAAGATGTTTTGCGACGTTTAAGATGTTAACTTGTTTAAGTTAAAAGTGTCGAGTCTCATGCATACTCATTCTATGATGGGGGCTTATGCCCTGGAGTTTTTACTCACCAGCGATGAGGGCTTATGCCCTAGAGCTTTGCTCACCAGCGACGAAGGCTTATGCCTTGGAGTATATTTATGCTCATAGCGACGAGGGCTCATGCCCTGGATTGGTACCACATGCATATAAGACGTAGGGTTGCATAGTCAAGTGATGATGTCGAGTCGTGTCGTCTAAGATGTTTACTAAGATGTTTATGATGTTGATTATGACGCTGTTAAATGATGTGTTGTTTATGTTGATGTTCCAAATGCTAGATGTTTATCTGTGATATGATGAATTATGTTTGGTTGTTGAATTGTGATTATTTAATTACATGTTTAATATAATTATTTGTGAATCTCACCCCTTCTGCTGGAATTGCCGCCTTGTGGGCAAGTGCAGGTAACCAAGATTAGGTGCAGACGTGTGAGGATTTCTGCAGTCGAGTCTAGGTGCTCTGATACGTGACGGGATAGGGGATCTTCTTTATTTTCTCTGTTCCTTGCGTATTATGCTGTTGATATGATTATGTTATTCTGAAGATTTTATTAAGACGTTGTTGAGGCCTGTGTGCCAAAGACTTTTCTTTATGAGATGATTTTATGATTTTCCGCTGCAATAATTGAGTAATAATTTACGAATATTTTATGAAGATTTAATGATTATTTATTCATTAACATGAGATGTTTTAGAAATGTGATGCCCTGTTTATGTGCTTACTCTGATGCATGATTATCTTTTTAAAGAAATTTTTATGTTGGGAAAACGGGGTGTTACAAGTGTTACATTCCTTAAAAATCACAATGGAATAAATAATAATTTATCCTTCAAAATATTTCAATAAAATCTTAAATCACTTCGCAGCGGAATCTATGTCAAAAATCTTAAAAACAACTTTGGCACGAAGGCCTCAACGTAAAATCTCATCAAATTCTTTAATATCATGTTCATAAAATCTCATAGTTAAATACGTAAAGAATAGAAAACATAAGTAAAGTTCCCCATCCCGTTACGTATCAGAGCACCTAGACACGTGAGGAGTCCACTCACATCAACAGCTAGTCCTGGAAATCTGCACTTGCCCACAAGGCGACAATTCCAACAGAAGGGGTGAGATTTCACAAACATTAAACTTAAGCATATAATTCATCAATTTACAACTAACAACTTAAAACATCAACTAATCACATAATCTTCAACAAGTACAATCATAAAGCAACTCATCATAGTTCATCATATTCATCAACAGATATAATCTCAAACAACTCATCATAATCATGTATAGAAACATCATCAAAATTCATCATATAGAAAACATCATCAAAATTCATCATATAGAAAACATCATCAAAATTCATCATATAGGAAACATCATCGCATCATCAAGTTCATCTTGTTAAACAACAAATGCATTCATAATTATTTCATCAAGACTCTTCTTCAACAACTCAACATCTTAGACAACTCGACACGACTATGCAACTTCTTAACATCTTGATATCTTAACAACTTATATGCATGTGGTACCATCCGGGGCATAAGCCCCCATCGCTAAAGGTCAAATAGGACCTGTCAGGCATCAAGCCCCCATCGCTAAGGTCGTAAAAGGACCTGTCAGGCATCAAGCCCCCATCGCTGACTATGCTATGCAACAACACGACTCAATGCAACGACACGACTCAAATACAACGACCTCATCTCAATACCACAACAACAACTTCATAATTCAATATTAAATCAACCATAAAAGATTCATTAATCATAAACAACTTCATCATATAACTCATGCACAATCAATTAAAGAAAGAATTGTATATCAAATTACAAGTACTGAAATGATAATTCAATTACCAGCAAATCACATATTCATATCAAAACTCAAATCATAATCAAAACAATTCAAAACAGCACAAGTAAACAACTTAGAAAATCTGGAACAGCCTAATCTCATGGTTCTAACCTTAAAACTAATTCCGATTATCATCTTATGAATTATCTAAGGTATGTGCATCAATTTTGCATCACTTAAACCGTTAAACATCATTAAACCATTAAATTCTCTCATAACCCTAATTCTCAAAAACTCTCAAAACTAATCCCTAACATGTTAGATGTAATTTCAGAGATCATACACTTAATTTTAATGAGAGTTAGTCTCACCCTTACCTTAATTCAGATGAACAAAGCTTACGAAAGAGAACAAAAGTGGTAAAAACACCCAAGTATACTGCTGCAGTGCGCGACAGTTTTCTCTTAACTCCGACCTTGTTTCGACGATCCGAACGGTGAAAAGGTATACCCAGGTGTTTTGAACCTTGTGTCCAAAATTCGTCACGATCCAACGGTTAACGAGTGAGAAATCGCTGTTTTACTGAGACAGATTTCGGAAAAACGGGAATTGCTTTCTCTCTTCTCTTTGGTGGCTACTTTTCTCACAAAAACTGTTTTTACCTTAAAACTATTCTAACATAGCTTCTCTTATTTATATATCTCTTCTCCTCTATCTTATTTACTCTTATCACAAAAAACTACTCTCTTCCCTAATACCTTAATAATAATAATAATAATAATAATACACCAAATAACAAATATATTTCTATACTAGATAACATATATATATATCCACACAAAATAACATATATATTTCTACATAAAATAACAAATATATTTTCAAACCAAATAACAAATATATTTCTTTAACAAATATATCTCTACATAACAAACATATTTCTATAACAAATATATCTCTACATAACAAACCTATTTCTATAACAAATATATCTTTACACCACATAACAAATATTATCATATTTCATCAAAATATATATTATAAATCAAATAATAATACACTAAAAATACAATAAATTAATAAAATATTAAGTATTAAAAGTAGGGCGTTACAAGCGCCGGTGTTGCTAGTAAAGAAGAAAGATGGCAGTATGAGGTTGTGCATTGACTATCGATAGTTGAACAAAGTGACGAAAAAGAATAGGTATCCACTTCCGAGAATTGACGACTTGATGGATCAATTAGTGGGTGCACGTATGTTTAGCAAGATAGATTTGAGACCAGGTTATCACCAGATTAAAGTGAAGGATGAAGATATGCAGAAGACGGCATTTAGGACGCGTTATGGGCATTATGAGTATACGGTGATGCCTTTCGGTGTTACTAATGCACCTGGTGTATTTATGGAGTACATGAACATAATCTTTCATGCTTACTTGGATCCGTTTTGTTGTGGTTTTCATTGATGATATTTTGATATACTCTAAGACTGAAGAAGAACATGCTGAGCGTTTGAAGATTGTTTTGCAAGTGTTGAAAGAGAAGAAGCTGTTTGCCAAATTGTCAAAGTGTGAATTTTGGTTGAAAGAGGTGAGTTTTCTTGGTCATGTTATTTCTGGTAATGGTGTTGCAGTGGATCCGTCTAAAGTTGAAGCGGTATCACAATAGGAGACTCCTAAGTCGGTTACAGAGATTAGAAGCTTTTTGGGTTTAGCTGGTTATTACCGAAGATTCATAGAAGGATTTTCTAAGTTGGCTCTTCCGTTAACGCAGTTGACGTGTAAGGGTAAATCTTTTGTGTGGGATGTTCATTGTGAGAACAATTTTAATGAGTTGAAGAAGCGGTTGACGATGGCTCCAGTCTTGATTTTGCCAAAGTCCGAAGAACCTTTTGTTGTTTATTGTGATGTGTCCAAGTTGGGTTTAGGTGGTGTGCTTATGCAAGATGGTAAAGTGGTTGCTTATGCATCAAGACAGTTGAGAATTCATGAACGAAATTATCCTACTCATGATCTTGAATTTGCTGCAGTTGTGTTTGTGCTTAAGATTTGGAGACACTACTTGTATGGTTTGAGATTTGAAGTGTTCAGTGATCACAAGAGCTTGAAGTATTTGTTTGATCAGAAGGAATTGAATATGAGACAACAAAGGTGGCTTGAATTGTTGAAAGATTACGACTTTGGTTTGAATTATCATCCGGGTAAGACTAATGTTGTTGCAGATGCCTTAAGTACGAAGACTTTGCATATGTCTCCTATGATGGTGAAAGAGTTTGAGTTACTGGAACAGTTTAAAGATTTGAGTTTAGTTTGTGAAAGGACACCTCAGAGTGTAAAGCTGGGAATGCTGAAGATTGATAATGAATTCCTGAAAAGTATTAAAGAAGCGAAAAAAGAGGATGTAAAGTTTGTGGACGTATTGATTGCTAGTAATCAGACTGAGGACAGTGACTTTAAGGTCGATGATCAAGGAGTGTTGAGATTCCGAGGTAGGATTTCCATTCTTGATAATGATGATATGAAGAAGATGATTCTTGAAGAGAGTCACAGAAGTAGCTTGAGTATTCATCCGGGAGCTACCAAGATGTATCATGATTTGAAGAAGTTGTTTTGGTGGTCTGGATTGAAACACGACGTGGCACAGTTTGTGTATTCTTGTTTGATTTGTCAGAAGTCGAAAGTCGAGCATCAGAAACCTGCTGGATTGATGACACCGCTAGATATGCCAGAGTGGAAATGGGATAGTATATCCATGGATTTTGTGACGAGTTTGCCTAATACTCCTAAAGTGAATGACGTTATTTGGGTGGTTGTTGATAGATTGACGAAGTCGGCTCATTTTATTCCGATTAATATCACTTTTCCCGTATCACAGTTGGCAGAGATTTATGTTCGAGATATAGTGAAGCTACATGGTGTTCCTTCGAGCATTGTATTAGATAGAGATCCAAGGTTTGCTTCTAGATTTTGGAAGAGTTTGCAAGAGGCTTTAGGTTCTCAGTTGAGGTTGAGTTCGGCTTATCATCCGCAGACAGATGGTCAGTCGGAGAGAATGATTCAGTCGTTGGAGGATTTGTTGAGGGTTTGTGTACTTGAGCAAGGAGGAACTTAGGATAGTCATCTTCCGTTGATAGAGTTCACGTACAATAACAGTTACCATTCAAGTATTGGAATGGCACCTTTTGAGGCTTTGTATGGCCGGAGATGCAGAACTCCGCTGTGTTGGTTTGAGTCAGGACAGAATGTGGTTTTAGGACCAGAGATTGTTGAGCAGACTACTGAGAAGGTAAAGATGATTCAAGAAATGATGAAAGCGTCGCATGTAACACCCCAATTTCCCGTCTTAAAAATTTCATTAAATAAACCGCATAAATCAGAGTGCTTCTCAAAGGAGTGTCACATTTCTTCTTTAAAAACAACTTGGATAATAATTTATCAAATTACAAAAACATTCAATTTAGCAGCGGAATTCAAAAGTCTCATCTCAAAAATAGTCTCGGCTTAAAAGCCATTCAAACGTCTCAAAAACATTATTGTTTCAACATCACTGAAAGTCAACATTTAATCAAACATGATACATAAAGGAATAGACTCTACAAAAGACCCCATCCCGTTACGTATCAGAGCAACCCTACTTCACACAGACTCCTCACATCAACGCATCTAAGACTGGGTACCTGCACTTGCCCACGAGGCGGCAATTCCAGCAGAAGGGGTGAGATTCACAACAATAATATTAATATATAAATCAAACGTCAGGATTAACAATCATAAATCCAACTCATCACATATACATTATAGCACATCATAACATCATCATAAGCATCATCATAACAACATCACATCAAGCATCAACGTCTCAAAACATCATCTCATATATGTCACAATTGACTCGACTAAATGCAACACCTAACGTCTCAACATCATGCATGTGGTACCATATGATTATAGCATTAATATGCTTCACCGTCGCTTTGAGCAAATGCTCCACCGTCGCTTTGAGCATAGAGCTCCACCGTCTCATATATATGCAAATGCATGGACTCGTCGTTTAACAACTTAATACACCGTCTCAAGACCATCATTCGTAATACAAAACTGACATATGCAGGTATAATATTTACATGGCAGAACATCATCTCATTAATCATATACATCACAACAAGTATCATCATCATAATCACATATCATCATATATAACCCTCACATATATTCAACTTTATATCATTTATCAACAGCTCAAGTAATCATCAGAAATCATCTTTACAGAATACATTAAAGGGTATAAAACCTCACTAACACTACCCAAAAGGCTCCTCTCAAAGTCCCATGCGAAACAGATCGCAAAACAACAAACAGTCTTGAACCATCTAACTCGCCACGGCGAGTGCATCTACTCGCCACAGGCGAGTACTCACATCAGCTCACTCGCCAAAGGCGAGTTGGGGGCGAGCTGGAGGCGAGAAATACTGGGTGCTTCGGCCTTTTTGACATTTTCACCAAAAATCCTCATTTTTAAGCTCTCTAAATCCAATTTGACCAAACTAACTTCACAGGTCATCTCTATAAATATAAGGGCACTCAAAACCATCTAAAGTTTGGCAAAAATCCTAAGTTTAAGGGTCAAGCTCGCCACGGCGAGCTATACTGCTCGCCTCGCGAGCAACCAAGGGTTACTCGCCACGGCGAGTGATCACTCGCCACAGGCGAGCGATCTCAGAATCACTACGGGTTCAGCCCTATTCACACCAATTCATCCCAAAACTCTCATGTTAAGCCACTAATTCATCAGCAATATCATCCTAGGGGATAATCTAGGTTCTGTATGCAGTTCTACAGCCTTATAACATCAAACCCTCATCAATTCATCACAAATTCATCTTAACCCTAGTTCATAAACCCTATCTCAATTCCTCTCAATCTCTATGCCAATCAAGAACAGATGATTCACAATTAAGATTATTGAAGTTAGGCTCACCCTTACCTGGAAAATTGTGCAGAAATGGAACCTAGCTTCTCTTCTCTCTTGACCGTTCTTCTTCTCTTCTCCAAAAGTCTGTACGCGTTCTCAAAAACTTTCCTCTCTTAACCTACTTCTCTTATATACTCCCTCCCAACTTAATTAATTTCCTCTTAACCCACACAACTCTTCTTAATTATAAATATAACCCCATCTCTTAAAATTCTATCTTTTCCACCAAATCTATTTATTTACCAAATAAATATCCATATAAACATCACTTATATTATTTTATTAAACAATAAAATAATAACACTTCACACGTCACATATACGTCACATAATCATCAAAATCATATAATATATAAACATATACTGTATCATCTAATAAAATAATTAAATAATTAAAGAGGGCGTTACAACTCTCCCCCTCTTAAAGGATTTTCGTCCTCGAAAATTTACCTCGCTCAAACAACTCTGGATAGGATTCCAACATCTTACTTTCTAGCTCCCAAGTCAAGCTTTCACCCGTCGCTCCGTCCCAAACAACTCTCACAAGAGGTATCTCCTTGCCTCTCAACGTCTTTGTCTTTCGATCATCAATCCTCACGGGTAGGGTCTCAACCGTAAGGTTGTCCCTAACTTGCACATCATCGCTTTGGATCACATGAGACGGATCCGGAACATACTTCCTCAGCTGAGATACATGAAAAACATCATGCAAATTCGACAAGTGCGGTGGTAATCCAACACGATACGCCACCGGTCCAATCCTCTCTGAAATCTGATACGGTCCAATAAACCTCGGAGTCAACTTCTTTGATTTCAAAGCACGTCCAACACCCGTCATAGGAGTCACTCTCAGGAACACATGATCCCCCTCTTGGAACTCAAGGTCCTTTCTACGCTTATCATGATAACTCTTTTGTCGACTCTGCGACGCTTTCATCTTTTCTTGGATCATTCTCACCTTCTCAGTAGTCTGTTGAACGATCTCTGGTCCTAAGACCACTCTGTCACTCGACTCAAACCAGCACAACGGAGTCCTGCATCTACGACCATACAAAGCCTCAAACGGTGCCATTCCAATACTTGAATGGTAACTGTTGTTGTACGTGAACTCTATCAATGGAAGATGACTATCCCAAGCCCCTCCCTGCTCAAGTACACAAACCCTCAACAAGTCCTCCAACGACTGAATCGTCCTCTCCGACTGACCATCTGTTTGCGGATGATAAGCCGAACTCAACCTCAACTGAGATCCTAACGCCTCTTGCAAACTCTTCCAAAATCTAGAAGTAAATCTTGGATCTCTATCAGATACGATGCTCGAAGGAACACCATGCAGCTTAACTATCTCTTTAACATAAATCTCCGCCAACTGAGCTACAGGAAAGGTAATGTTTATCGGTAGAAAGTGGGCAGACTTCGTCAATCTATCAACAATTACCCAAATAGCATTGTTCCCTCTAGGAGTATTGGGCAAACTCGTCACAAAATCCATGGATATACTATCCCATTTCCACTTTGGCACATCTAAAGGTACCATCATACCAGTCGGCTTCTGATGCTCAATCTTCGACTTTTGACAAACCAAGCAAGAATACACAAATTGTGCCACATCGCGTTTCAAACCAGACCACCAAAACAGCCTCTTTAAGTCATGATACATCTTCGTAGCTCCGGGGTGAATACTCAAGCTACTTCTATGACTCTCTTCAAGAATCATCTTCTTAATCTCTTCATTGTTAGGAATGCAAATCCTACCTCGGAATCTCAACACTCCTTGATCATCGACCTTAAAGTCACCATCCACAGCCTCATTATTAGCAATTAACAAGTCTACAAACTTGACATCTTCCTTTTGGGCTTCTTTGATACGCTTCAGGAAATCATTATCAATTCTCAACATTCCCAGTTTTATGCTCTGAGGTGTTCTTTCACACACCAAGCTCAAGTCTCTAAACTGTTCTAACAACTCAAATTCTTTCACCATCAACGCGGACATATGTATAGTCTTCCTGCTCAAGGCATCTGCAACCACATTTGCTTTACCAGGATGGTAATTCAAACCAAAATCATAATCTTTAAGTAACTCAAGCCACCTTCTCTGCCTCATATTCAACTCCTTCTGATCAAATAAATATCTCAGGCTCTTATGATCACTGAATATTTCAAACCTTGAACCATACAAGTAATGTCTCCATATTTTCAATATGAAGACCACTGCTGCCAACTCTAAGTCATGCGTTGGATAATTCTTCTCGTGAATTCTCAATTGTCTTGAAGCATATGCCACTACCTTACCTTCTTGCATAAGCACACCTCCTAAACCCAACTTGGACGCATCACAATACACCACAAAAGGTTCATCGGGCTTCGGCAAAATCAGTACTGGAGCCGTTGTCAGACGCTTCTTCAATTCATTAAAGCTATTTTCGCAATGCACATCCCATACGAAAGACTTACCCTTACACGTCAACTGCGTTAGCGGAAGAGCCAACTTAGAAAATCCTTCTATAAACCTCCTGTAATAACCAGCTAGTCCCAAAAAGCTTCTAATCTCCGTAACCGACTTAGGTGTCTCCCATTGCGATACCGCTTCAACTTTAGACGGGTCAACCGCAATACCTTCACCAGAAATAACATGGCCAAGAAAACTTACTTCGTTTAGCCAGAAATCGCACTTAGACAGTTTAGCATACAGCTTCTTTTCCTTCAACACTTGCAATACAATCTTCAAATGCTCTGCATGCTTAGCTTCAGTCTTAGAATAGATCAGAATATCATCAATAAAAACCACAACAAATTGATCCAAGTACTCATGAAAAATTCTGTTCATATATTCCATAAACACACCAGGCGCATTAGTAACACCGAAAGGCATCACCTTATATTCATAATGACCATAACACGTCCTAAAGGCCGTCTTCTGCATATCTTCATCCTTCACCTTAATCTGATGGTAACCTGACCTCAAGTCAATCTTGCTAAATACCTTTGCACCCACTAACTGATCCATCAAGTCGTCAATCCTCGGAAGTGGATACCTATTCTTGATCGTCACTTTGTTCAGCTGTCTGTAATCAATGCACAATCTCATACTGCCGTCTTTCTTCTTCACAAGTAACACTGGAGCTCCCCATGGTGAAACACTAGGTCTCACAAACTTCTTCTCAAGCAAGTCTTCCAACTGTTTCTTCAACTCTGCTAACTCAGAAGCAGACATACGATAAGGTGCCATCGACACCGGCTTCGTTCCAGGAACAAGGTCAATAGAGAACTCAACTTCTCTCTCTGGAGGCACATCTGGAATCTCATCTGGGAAAACTTCAGGAAATTCTTTCACAACAGGCAGCCCATCAATTACAGCTTGGTTCTCTAAAGATAACGAAGCCATCAACGAAAACATCAACATCCCATCACGTTCTAGTTGCTTCAGCTGCTTAGTAGATAGAAACTCTGCGCCCCACTCTTCTTCGACAGAAGAAAAATGCACCGTCTTTCTAAAACAGTTGATAAGAACTCGGTTGTACTCTAGCCAGTTCATACCCATAATCACATCCATACCACTTAGAGGTAGGCACACTAAATCCATCACAAAGTCACGGCCAAACATAGATAAAAGGACAATTCAAACATACGAGAGAAGTAGTCACCAAACCCTTAGCTGGAGTCTCGACAACCATCTCTCCATTCATATCAGAAACATCAAGACCCAAAGCAGACACACAATCTAAAGCAACAAAACTATGCGTAGCACCAGTATCAATAATAGCAACTAAGGGAGTATTATTAATATAGCAAGTACCTCTGATCAAACGATCATCATTCTCAGTCTGAGTGCCGGTCAATGCAAACACTCTCCCGGTAGTCTTAGTCTTCTTGGGTTGCTTACACTGCGAACCAATGTGTCCTTGCTCATTGCAGTTGAAACACACAACATCATCAAACTTGCAGTCACTAGTGATATGCCCTTTTTGACCACAACGGTAGCACCTCTTCACTTCAACGGTACATGCATTGCTCTTATGGCCTTTCTCGCCACAAGTGAAACAGGTAATCTCAGCAGGGGCAATCTTCTTCTGGGGCCTCCTCTCATCATTCACTCTTTGCTTCCCTTTATCTCTAGGGGCATCATAAGGTTTAGGGCGACTCTTCTGGCCCTTAGCTTTCCTCTCATTCACTACCTTGTAGTGAGCCTTCGTATCCTCCTCATAAATTCTGCAACTACTCACCAGCTCGGAAAAGTTGCGGATCTTCTGATAACCAATGGCTCGCTTGATGTCAGCACGCAAGCCATTCTCAAACTTTATACACTTCGAAAATTCAGCCGTCTCAGGGGTATAATGCGGGTAAAACTTTGCCAACTCCACAAACTTAGCCGCATACTCGGTTACCGACATGTTCCCTTGCTTAAGCTCCAGGAACTCAATCTCTTTCTTCCCACGAACATCCTCTGGGAAGTATCTGTTAAGGAACTCCCTCGTGAAAACAGTCCACGTCACCACAGCTCCATCCTGCTCCAAAATGGGTAGGAGACTAACCCACCAATCATCAGCCTCCTCCGCGAGCATATGCGTGCCAAAACGCACCTTCTGCACATCATCACACTGCATGACTCTGAAGATCCTCTCTACTTCCTTGAGCCATGTTTGAGCCCCATCTGGATCATAGCGCCCCTTGAAGGTAGGCGGGTGATTCCTCATAAAGGTCTCCAGCATCCTAGTCCCGTCGTTCCCACCAGCATTGTTCTGATTACCCACAGCATTAGCCATTGCTTCCAAAGCAGCAGCAAGAGCAGCATCATTTCTACCAGCCATCTTAGTCCTCTGGAAACAAACATAAGTCAGAATAATACAATAATACTATTCTAACTCTAAGACAACGTCACTCGACTCTCTACTTGGCCGGACGGACCGACCTGCTCTGATACCAATTGTAACACCCCAATTTCCCGTCTTAAAAATTTCATTAAATAAGCCGCATAAATCAGAGTGCTTCTCAAAGGAGTGTCACATTTCTTCTTTAAAAACAACTTGGATAATAATTTATCAAATTACAAAAACATTCAATTAAGCAGCGGAATTTAAAAGCCATTCAAACGTCTCAAAAACATTATTGTTTCAACATCACTGAAAGTCAACATTTAATCAAACATGATACATAAAGGAATAGACTCTACAAAAGACCCCATCCCGTTACGTATCAGAGCAACCCTACTTCACACAGACTCCTCGCATCAACGCATCTAAGACTGGGTACCTGCACTTGCCCACGAGGCGGCAATTCCAGCAGAAGGGGTGAGATTCACAACAATAATATTAATATACAAATCAAACGTCAGGATTAACAATCATAAATCCAACTCATCACATATACATTATAGCACATCATAACATCATCATAAGCATCATCATAACAACATCACATCAAGCATCAACGTCTCAAAACATCATCTCATATATGTCACAATTGACTCGACTAAATGCAACACCTAACGTCTCAACATCATGCATGTGGTACCATATGATTATAGCATTAATATGCTTCACCGTCGCTTTGAGCAAATGCTCCACCGTCGCTTTGAGCATAGAGCTCCACCGTCTCATATATATGCAAATGCAGGGGCTCGTCGTTTAACAACTTAATACACCGTCTCAAGACCATCATTCGTAATACAAAACTGACACATGCAGGTATAATATTTACATGGCAGAACATCATCTCATTAATCATATACATCACAACACGTATCATCATCATAATCACATATCATCATATATAACCCTCACATATATTCAACTTTATATCATTTATCAACAGCTCAAGTAATCATCAGAAATCATCTTTACAGAATACATTAAAGGGTATAAAACCTCACTAACACTACCCAAAGGGCTCCTCTCAAAGTCCCATGCGAAACAGATCGCAAAACAACAAACAGTCCTGAACCATCTAACTCGCCACAGAGAGTGCATCTACTCGCCACAGGCGAGTACTCACATCAGCTCACTCGCCAAAGGCGAGTTGGGGGCGAGCTGGAGGCGAGAAATACTGGGTGCTTCGGCCTTTTTGACATTTTCACCAAAAATCCTCATTTTTAAGCTCTCTAAATCCAATTTGACCAAACCAACTTCACAGGTCATCTCTATAAATATAAGGGCACTCAAAACCATCTAAAGTTTGGCAAAAATCCTAAGTTTAAGGGTCAAGCTCGCCACGGCAAGCTATACTGCTCGCCTCGCGAGCAACCAAGGGTTACTCGCCACGGCGAGTGATCACTCGCCACAGGCGAGCGATCTCAGAATCACTACGGGTTCAGCCCTATTCACACCAATTCATCCCAAAACTCTCATGTTAAGCCACTAATTCATCAGCAATATCATCCCAGGGGATAATCTAGGTTCTGTATGCAGTTCTACAGCCTTATAACATCAAACCCTCATCAATTCATCACAAATTCATCTTAACCCTAGTTCATAAACCCTATCTCAATTCCTCTCAATCTCTATGCCAATCAAGAACAGATGATTCACAATTAAGATTATTGAAGTTAGGCTCACCCTTACCTGGAAAATTGTGCAGAAATGGAACCTAGCTTCTCTTATCTCTTGACCGTTCTTCTTCTCTTCTCCAAAAGTCTGTACGCGTTCTCAAAAACTTTCCTCTCTTAACCTACTTCTCTTATATACTCCCTCCCAACTTAATTAATTTCCTCTTAACCCACACAACTCTTCTTAATTATAAATATAACCCCATCTCTTAAAATTCTATCTTTTCCACCAAATCTATTTATTTACCAAATAAATATCCATATAAACATCACTTATATTATTTTATTAAACAATAAAATAATAACACTTCACACGTCACATATACGTCACAAATACGTCACATAATCATCAAAATCATATAATATATAAACATATATTGTATCATCTAATAAAATAATTAAATAATTAAAGAGGGCGTTACATCGCAGAGTCGACAGAAGAGTTACCATGATAAGCGAAGGAAAGAACTTGAATTTCAAGAGGGAGATCATGTGTTCTTAAGAGTTACTCCCATGACCGGTGTTGGTCGTGCATTGAAGTCAAATAAGTTGACTCCAAAGTTTATTGGTCCGTATCAGATATCGGAAAGAGTTGTTACGGTGGCGTACCGAGTGGGTTTACCATCGCATCTTTCGAATTTGCACGATGTGTTTCACGTGTCGCAACTTCGGAAGTATGTTCTGGATCCATTTCATGTGATCCAAAGGGATGATGTGCAAGTTAGGGATAACCTTACGGTTGAGACCTTACCAGTAAGGATTGAGGGTCGTGAAGTGAAGCGGTTGAGAGGCAAGGAGATACCTCTTGTGAAATTCGTTTGGGACGGTTGAGAGGCAAGAATTTTTTTTTTATGAAGATACAAAAACCAGAGAGGTGGCACGGCCTGTAACGCCCACTTTAGATTATTTTAATTATTTAATTATTTGAATTATTTGAATTATTTGAGGAGTCTAGATATATTTATATATATTTTAAGAGATGTGTAGATTAAGATTTAAGTGATTTGTTATGTGGTTTATGTTTTATGTGATGTGGTGACTTATTTTATTGTTTAATAAAATAAGATTTGAAAATAAAATAAATATAGAGATGTGGGGTAGTTTTGAGATTTTAGAGAGTTATGTGGGAGAAAGAGTAAATAAGATAAGATTTGTTGGGAATATAAAAAGGGAAATTAGGTCAAGAGTTGTCAGTACGTACGTTTTTGGAGAAAAAGGGAGAAAAACCAGAGAAGAGAGAAGAGACCAAGGAGAGCTGCGATATCTACAAAACTAAGGTAAGGGTGAGCCTAGCATTTCAATTCTATTAAACTGTAATCCATCTAATTATAATTAACAAGTGTAGGGTTGATTATAGAGAATTGGAGAATTAGGTTATTGTGAGGAATTGATGATTTGATGATGTGAAGTTGTGAAACTGATGTAGGAATTGAATACAGAACCTAGAATAATCATAGGGCTAATGTTCCTGGTAGTTTTGAGGTTAAACATGGTGAGATTTGTGACTTTTGGTGAGAAATTCGCATAACCCGTAGCCTGTCTGTTCATCGCTCGCCTAGGCGAGCTAAGCAACTCGCCACGACGAGTAGACGGTCATCGCTCGCGAGGCGAGCAACTCAACTCGCCATAGCGAGTAACACTTGACCCCTCACGGGGCGAGCAATCCCACTCGCCATAGCGAGTTGACCTGTGAGAATTGTGATTTTTAGAATGTTGTTTTAAGACGTGTTTTAGATGGTTTTGAGTGCCTTGATGTATATAAGAATGATTAGGTAAGATTTTAGGATCAAATTGGACCTAGGGAACTTATAATTGACGTTTTTGGATGAAAAATGTGAAAAAGGCCGAGAGCACCCAGTATTGCTCGCCTTCAGTTCGCCCCCAACTCGCCAAAGGCGAGTAACCCCTAGTTGAGCTCGCGAGGCGAGTAGATCAACTCTCCATGGCGAGTAGTACGGTTTCAGACTACCATAACTTTGTGTTTTGGGATCTGTTTCGCGTAGGACCTTGAGAGTTGACCTTTGGGTAGTAGTGGAAGATAACTATATTATAAATGACGATCTGTACTGATGCTTTGAGATGATTTAATGTTGTGATGATGATTTGTGATTTATGTGAATCATATGCGAAGAATATTTGTATTGTTTTGAATGATGATTCCCTTGGTGTTGCTATATGCCGTGATTGATGATTTGCTGACATGTAGTTGTACATTTAAGAGTTCAAGCTGCATGTGTCGGTCCAAGATGTTTGAGACGTTTTAAGATGTTTAAGATGTTTAACTTGTTTAAGTTATAAGAGATTGAGTCTCATGCATACTCATTTAGAGATGAGGGCTTATGCCCTAGAGTTTTTACTCACCAGCGACGAGGGCTCATGCCCTGGAGCTTTTGCTCACTAGCGACGAGGGCTTATGCCCTGGGAGTATATTTATGCTCAAAGCGACGAGGGCTTATGCCCTGGATTGGTACCACATGCATTTAAGATGTTAGAGTTGCATAGTCAAGTGAAGTTGCATTGTCAAGTCAAGTTGTATAAGATGTTTATGAAGATGAATTATGATGATACTTGTGATGCTAATGTTATTTGTCGAGACGTGTTTATGTGATGATTTGTCGTTGACTATAATTCTTGAATTATATGTTTAATATTATTGTTTTGTGAATCTCACCCCTTCTGCTTGAAAATGTTGCTCTTCGTATGAGTAACTTGCAGGTAATCAAGATTAGGTGCAAGCGTGTGAGGACATTCCTCGGTTGAGTCTTAGGTGCCCTGATATGTAACGGGATGGGGAAACTTGTTAAATGCTTTTCTATTCCTTGCATGTCATTTATGATTTCATAAGACTACTTTTAGATGAACTTCTGTGACGTTTTGATGAGGCCTGCATGCCAAGACTTTTTATGATTCCGCTGTAATGTTTAAGATGTTTTAATAAAGAATAAATTGTTATTTATTCATATATGAGATTAATGTAAAATGTGATGCTCCGTTATGTGATTAACTCTGATTTATTTAAAGAAATTTTTAAGTAGAGAAAACAGGGTGTTACACGGCCCGTGCTTAACGTGGTATGGCCGTGCCTGCATCAAACATGCAAGAACCACAAAAATGGCAGAGAACAGGCATGACCCGTGCTTATATTGGCGCGGTCGTGCCAACCTGAGAGGCCTCCAGGGTTTATTTTTTTCGTTTCTTTGACAAATTGTGAGCTTTCCGCATCCCTTCTCTCTCCTTTCTTGTTTCTTCTTCTTCTCTTTCAATTTTCTTAATTTAAATCATTGAGGACAATGCTTCTCCCAAGTGTGTGTGGGGGATAATAAAGTGTCTTGAGTCATAGTGTTCCAAACTCCCTTGAACTTTATTCTTTTGTTTTGTTTAATTGCGAAAGGCATGATTAAGTAGCTTATTTTTATTGAAAATCTTGACATAAATTTTTGTTGTCTCCTCTAAATTGGTTGTTTCTTGTACATGAAAGTGTACTCTTGTGTTTTAACTATTCTTGATATACGCACATCTTGTTTTATTGTGAAAATTCTCCAATGAGAAAAGCACAAGTTGCAGCCTTTGAGTAAGTGTATGAATAGGTATTTTAAGGAACACGTTCTAATTCTTAAGGTAAGTTAGCCCTCAAAAAATTTCAGAGTAAAAGTAGTATAAGCTAGTGTGGGGGAGTTTATAAAGCCAAAATAATTCTAAGATTGCATCATTGAATCTAGATTGGGGAAGGGGGTAGGCCTTCCGCTTCCTACGTGAAGGTGATGTTATCTTGAAAAACTTAAGGGGACAGAACAAATACAAATATAAGGGGCACCATTGAATCTAGATTGGGGAAGGGGTAGGCCCTCCAACTTCCTACGTAAAGGTGTTGTCTCCATAAAATTAATAAAAATTCTGCTAAAACCCCAAAAATGTGCAAATGGCAAAGATCCAATGATCACAAATACTCTCATCTCTCTTATATGAAATGAAGAAAGAATTTTTCTCAGTTAGTTTAGTCTTTAGGTTAGAACCTTTTTCCTTATGATATCTGTTTATACAATAGCAAGAAAAGGGCTGGACTTCACACACACACTCACTTAGAACTTGATTGTTGGGTTGAATAAAGATTACAAGAAATGCCTGAGTTTGTGATTAGTGTACGCTTGAAATAAAAGTCTTTGAGGAGACATGAGTTTTAATTAAATTGTCATATGTAATCTTGTTTTATGCTGCTATGTCGATGCCTTTTGCTTGAGGACAAACAAAGATTCATGTGTGGGGGAGTTTGATGAGTCAATAATTAGTTAGTTTAATATAATATTTTGTTTCGTTTTAATTAGATTTAAGTTTATTTTATTTTAATATTATTTCCTTTTAGAGCTATTTTACTTCAGTTGCATATTATTATATTTCAGGAATGAATATTTGATGGATTGAGTCTTGGAGCAAAAGAAAGGGGTTTGGAGCTGATTCGGAGCAAAAATACGAAGATTCGGAGACAAAAATATGTCTCCCCAAAGTCAGAAGCTTGGCACGGCCCGTGCTAACATTGGCACGGCTGTGCCACCTCCCAGGATCTCCTTTTGCTGCTTTTGCTTGGATTTTAAGTTACACTATTTTAGTTTTTACCGAAAGGCCTGCAGTTTCTTGTGGAACATTCTAGTAATGTAATTGCTTAGATTTTAAGTCAAATGTAAACAATAAATAGAGTAGCTAGTCATCACAAATATTCATCTTTTATTCTTGGAATTCAATAAGTGACAATTGTCTTTCTTTATAAAAGTTCTTCCTTTACTTTCTTGTTATTTTATTTATGTTCTTCTCCTTCTTCTCTATGTCTACGATGAACATGAGTGAGTAGACTTCTCTTGTCTTAGGATTGTTGGATAAGTCTAATGACATAATCCTAATCAAACCAAGCTTTATCCCTAAATCTTATGTAACCCTAGTTTCTAATCTAAATTCACCGTTTTAACATGAATTAACCATTATCAAACTATAGAAGCGAGAGCGGAGGGTTTGGTAATTGTTAATCCATTATCTCAAATATCAATTCATAAAACGAGAGTGGGGTCTTGATATTTCGAACAAGTGTATTTAGACAAGGGTTGCAAAGGCAGCGAAATAGTCTTTGCAATCCTTGAGACATTAGTAGTTTCAATCCTTAAAAGCTTCTAGTAGTAATCAAATCATTGGAATAGGTTTGATTGCTAGAAGAAAACTCTCACTAGACTAAAAGGAAAAGTGACGGGCTAAAGGGAAACCGGTCTTTAGAAATTAGGTCTAACATAAGGTTCTAGGTTTAAGGTTTCGGTTTGTGAAGGATTTGTCGTTATGATAAACCAATAATCCCAAGACTCCTTTTACTATTATATTCTCTTTCAACCGTTTGAAAACCCCAACTTTGCAATTTAATTCTTTTCTAATCATCAACTAAAGTTAATTGAATTGAACAACTCCTTGTCAGAACGATACTCTTTTATTACTATTTTGGTAAGACCGTGCACTTGCGGTTCTATCCTATCACATGTTAGGTGGAACAACAATAATTTTGATTGCACAATCCTGAAAGTCGATGGTAGTTGTATTGGTTCTCCTACTCGGGCAGGTTTTGGTGGTTTATTCTGTAATAATGTTGGTTTCTTCCTGTCAGGATTTTCGGGCTTCATTCCTTCATCTTCTGACATTTTACAGGCCGAGTTAATGGCTATTCTTTTTGGTTTAACCATTGCAATTGATATGGGCATTTCAGACTTAGATGTTTATTCAGATTCGTTGATGTCTATTAACCTCATCTCTGGAAGCAGCTCCAAATATCACATTCATGCAGTCCTCACATCAAAGATATGATTGTTCAGTTGAATGTTTCGCTCCACCACACTCTCCGTAAAGGCAATCAATGCGCTGATTATTTTGCTAAGTTAGGAGCAAGCTCAGACGTCGATTTCCTCATTCACCAAGCGCCTCCTAACGACCTCCGCCCTCTGCTGCGAAATGATGCATCAAGAACCTTGTTCCTGAGATCTAGTTTTTTTTTCCTGCTTGTCTTTTCTTTTTTTCCCTCTGGTAACAAAAAAAAACACTTGTTAGCATTTGTTTCTTTCTAAAACTTGTTATCTTTGTGCACTTGAATCGAATTGTGCTGTTTCTTATCATATATTTACTGTTGCCCTAGACAAACTTTACAACTTACAAGATTAGAGAATTTGTTTTCAACCGCATATATTCTTTATGTTATTTATTCCCCATCATACTGTGGACAAATAATTGTCTTTGACTACTGTTTTTTCTACTGCTCTCTCTCGAATAAAGGTTACTAGATCTCTTGATATATACTTTATATTATTACACACATGATGAAATTTTGTCGATTTTCTCTGCACATTTCCCCATCTCCTCCCCACATAATCTAACAAAAGAAACGACAAATCACAGAATTAATAAGATTTTGTGCGTTTTATTACTTGTAGTGTGTGTTGAACATCCTGGCAAGTAATTATGGAATAAGATTTCAAGTAAAAAAATTGAATAAATCTACTTTTAACTATTTTATTTCAATGGGACAAGATTGATTCGGTCATTCTTCTTAATTACTTCTTTTGGCGTTTTCATATATGGTCTCGATGGTGCTCAAATGGCCAACTTAGTAAAGCATGAGTGAGCTAATATTGATCTAAGAAATTATGGCTCATTTAATTTTAATTAAATCATGTTGTGTTTTTAGTATTAATAACAAAGCATGAGTAAAAGCTTATTTGTTTTCCAATTTTTTCAATATACAATCTTATAAAAAAATTGAAATACACTAACTGTGTTTTTAGTATTTATAACAAATTACACGACTATCTAATATAGACCGGATCCAACGTTGGATTCTACTATTTTCAACAAATTTTATCAAAATACTATTTTTGTTCTTCATTTTTTCACTAACAAATTAAAGGTCCGTCTTTAAACCATTTTTTTCCTTCATATTAGACATACTTTTGGAAACTATTCTAGACACATTGCAAAATTATTCAAATTTTGTTTGTTTGCATGAATGAATTTTTGTAGATATAATAAGACAAAATGATAGTTCAGTAAACAGTATCCTAAGAACTCTAGCTAGTTCATAGAGCAGATATTAAAGATAATATTTTAGATACAATGAGATTGAGATTGTCGTCTAGCAATAAACAGTCTAAATTGCGTCTACTGCAGTTGTTGTTGATTGATTGTTACAATTTTTCCTTTCTTCACTCGATATCTTCTTCCAATAAATAAGACACAATTATTATCAATAAAGACAAGTGACTTTTGTCTTTCTCCACAAAATATTCCATATGTTTCTCTGTAAATGTCACTTTTATTGAAAAATCAATTCATATTTATTCCCTCCCCGTCCTATATTAAGTGACACAATCGACTTTGTCACATATATCAATGCATAATTTTGATCGTAAATAACTTTACTAATCTCTTAGAAAAAATTATAAAAATTTCATATTTTTAAAATATTTATCGAGACGAATCCAACATCTTATATGATGTTACTCCCTTCATTTCAAAATAAGTGTCGCTTTAACCAAAAAAAATTGTTTCAAAATGAATGTCGCTTTACATTTTCAATACAACTTTAATTTTTTTTCTCCCAACTTTACCGTCAATAAATGTTTTAACTTTTCTCTCGTACAATTCTCAATGTAACTTTATTTTTGTCTTTTTCTTGAGCATTTTAGTAAAAGTGTTATGTCTAATGATTATTTCATTCAATTCCTTAATCTGTATGCAATTGGCTAAAGCAACACTGATTTTGAAACGGAAGGAGTATTTATCTTTGTATATTAGTAGAAAAATCCGGTCAAAGTATGTTAGGTCAATAATGTACATTTTCAAATAGGTCATCTATTATAGGACGGATGAAGTATGTATTTATATTAAATAAATAATCCCTCCGATTTTGAATGTAAGCAACTTTTCACGTTTTAGGTTATAGACCATATTTTGGTAAAAAAAATAAAAATAATTATGGACCACATACATCATTTATTAATGTTATTATGTTTTGACAAATATTTTAATTATTACTTATCATAGACAAAAACAAGTCGAATATAAGATAATAAACGTATCTAACATGAACCTTTCAAATATTATATAAATGTTCCTAAAATACAAAATGGGACGAATGCCGACCTTTACTATTTTTAATAAAACAAAATTTAATAAAAATAATAAAACCTATTATTATATTAGTACATTTATTCTTTTCATTTAGGGAATAACGGAGAAATCTCGATTTGAACCCTAACCATAAGTTCACATTTTAAGGTCAGTAATAGGGAAATCTCGATTTGAACCTCAACCATGTGTATTACAATGTCCCTACTAGATGAACTAAGGAACATACTCTCCCAAGTTTTCTCAATTGTTACATCTAAACCATTAAATAAGAGAGAGAAAAATATATGTAAAGCATGCATTTTCAGACCAGCTATGCTTAATATAATTTAGGGTATTTCTTTTATCATTATATTCTATTAGTACATGTAAATATTTTATTTTTCGAAAATCAGATATCTTCCGCACGCTCAATTGTGGAGAATAATCCCTCCGCAGTTATGCTCACAAGGCTGGATTCAAACCCAGAATCTTAATCAAGTTTGAAGAGACCTGTGTCATCTCATCAAAATACTCTTGGTACATGTAAATAAACATAATAGAGAACAACATATAAAAAAGAAATAAAAAATAATAATGTTATAAACACAAAAACTAACGTATTTTTTCAACACAGTTTCTGAATATTTGAAATTCATAATGAATCATACTTGTTCACGTATGTAAACACAAGTTAATTACAACAGGTGAGCTGCTCAGTGAAACGTCCTAGGTGGAGTCTCGAGAGTACTCTTAAGAAGTATATGAATAATACACTATTTTCACTACCCGAATCCCCCTCCTCAACCATCTATATGTCCCCTTTTATAGTCATCAAAATGTTGGTCTAATGGGCCTTTCTCTTATCACTCAAAGCACATTAAATTGTGATCCAGGGCCTCGCATTGGTTGCCTGCTTTATGTACGGCTGCGTGTGGATTAGGGTACAACTCATTCGTACTAGGCGCGTGGAGTCGTGACGCATTGATCGTCCGTACAAGACACATGGTATTAAGCGAAGACGCGCTGAGCTGGCTGGCTTGACTTGAACAGCCAAACCAGTGTTAACTGAAGACGTGTTGAGCTGAGCTGAGCATGCTGGGGGGTAGAGCTGAGTTGAGCATGCTGGACGGGTAGAGCTGACTGGAGCATGTTGGACGGTAGAGATGAGCTGAGCATGCTAGAAGGGTAGAGCTGAGTTGAGCATGCTGGACGGGTAGAGCTAAGTTGAGCATGCTGGACGGGTAGAGCTGAGTTTAGCATGCTGGACGGGTAGAGCTGAGTTGAGCATGCTGGACGGGTAGAGCTGAACTGAACATGCTGGAGGGGTAGAGCTGAGCTGTACATGTTGAAGGGTATAGTTCATGTGACCTGAACAATCAAGTTGAGCTAGGCATGATAAGGTCGAGCTCATGTGACATGGATGATCAAGCCGAGTTAAGCACGTTAAAGGTTGAGCTCATGTGACCTAGACGATCCGGTTGAGTTGGACATGTTGAATAGTCAATGTAAAGTAGAGTCTATATGGTATGGTCATCCATACTAGTTCACAGTCCACTAAGCGTCAAGCCTGTCAAGGTGTAGAGGTTTGTTCTTAACAAGGTCGACCCGCACCAGTCCAATACTTGTGAGGCCTATGCTTTAGATTAAAATCAAGGTGCGTATATTTCAAGTTATATTTGTAGATTTCAGAGAATAAAATTATATAAATAGAGTATTGCAAACGAATGCTCTAAGGGCATTCTTTAAGGTCTCCCAATTAAGAATTTTTTTTTTGAACAAGTCAAAATAAAATGATATCAACTGTGTGTTAAACACGTCGCACAAGGCGTGCAACGGATGAAACACCCAAAAAGAGTTACAAAGTCATTGGTGCAAAATCAAGGGAGTACCTCCTTATGGAAGACAACACTAAAATGATTACATAAAAATGCCCATGCATGACAGAGGGTGTCGTCACCAGTCATGATAATCAAAAGCAAAAGTGAACATATTTGCTTTCAACCACAAAAAAGAATTTAGCTTGACTTTCTCAAGAATGATAAAGGATTAGACACCTTATTGTTGAACAACCGGTTGTTCCTCTCCTTCCAAATGACCCAGACACATGCAAGCCAAATAATTCTGAAGAATGAGTGAGATGATCGCGGCATCGTCGCCATCTGAGTAAAGCTTGTCAAGGTGTAGACGTTTGTTCTTAACAAGGTCGACCCGCACCAATCCACAGTCCACCAAGCGTCAAGCCTGTCAAGGTGTAGACGCTTGTTCTTAACATGGTCGACCTATACCAGTCCACATGGCTGGTAGGCTCCTCCCCCTCTCTTAGTTTTCGATCTGCAGCGAATTCCAAACATAAGCTAAGATTTTCTCTCCTTAAAATTGAGTTATTACAAGTTAGAGTTTCAATTGGAATCACTTTAGCTAAATTGTGATCAGAAGAAAAAGAAGATTGAGAACATGAATGACTCTTTTCTCTAGGAGTTTGAAGATATTTGCACGCGTTCTTTTAGCTGGTTGAGGTGCTACACCATATCACTAACCTTACAAGAGTGAACCTAAACATGTTGTCATAGCTTCATTTGTTGTAATGAGTTGTTCCCTAATTCATTTAGACGGAAGTAATCTTCTGAGGAGAGCTCAACATAACACTTTGATATGTTAAGTTCTACTTCACTACTATTTTGCTTTGTATTATTTATGACTCTTATTAATATGCTTAAGTAAGTTGAGCACACTTAAGAAGATGGAAGGCGTAGCTCTGCTCGGCCACCCTTATTTGGACGTCAAGGAAAACCACTAATGGATTCATCCCTATAATCGTAAATTTTTTTGTGGGTCAGATCTATACCGCTACTCGTCCAGGTTATGAGGTGAGTCTCTAACAGATCTCTCCCTATAACGTAGATTTGCCTTAGGGTCGGGTCTATATCGATACTCGCTTAGGTCTTGAAGGCGTAGCTCCGCTCGGCTACCCTTATTAAGACGTCAAGGATTGTCTCTAACGGATTAATCCCTATAACGTAGATTTGCCTAAGGGTTGGGTCTATACCAATACTCGCTTAGGTCTTGAAGGCGTAGCTCTGCTCGGCTACCCTTATTAAGATGTCAACGATTGTCTCTAACGGATTAACCCCTATAACGTAGATTTGCCTAAGGGTCGGGTCTATACTGATACTCGCTTAGGTCTTGAAGGCGTAGCTCTGCTCGGCTACCCTTATTAAGACGTCAAGGAAAGTCTCTAACGGATCTCTCCCTATAACGTAGATTTGCCTAAGGGTCGGGTCTATACCGATACTCGCTTAGGACTTGAAGGCGTAGCTTTGCTCGGCTACTCTTATTAAGACGTCAAGGAGAGTCTCTAACGGATCTCTCCCTATAACATAAGTTCTTCTGAGGGTCGGGTCTATACCGATACTCGCTCAGGTCTTGAAGGAGTGGCTCTACTCGGCCACCCTTATTAAGACGTCACGGAGAGTCTCTAACGGATCTCTCCCTATAACGTATGCTTGAATGTATCCTGCAGAAAATGGCCCTAATTCAAAATTATAAAAATTAGAAGAAAATTACAATGATCCCTATAACTGTAGTGTTCAAAGGAGTGGAGTTTTCTTCCCATGGATTTCTTTTCGTCGGGACCTCAAGCTCTGGTCGGCTTCCTCGATCTAGTTGGACATTTCTTAGCAACCCTTCTCCGCCTAGCCTTTTCAGCACCCTTTCTCGGCGGACTTCATTTGTTTGTTACTTGCTTCATGTCTCCCTAGATCCCTACTCTTGAAAAATCTCCTCGGCTTCAATATGCTTCTTCGCCCTCATCTGAATCTTGCCCATGGAGATTGACTTGCGCAAAGTTAAAGCTTCGGTGAAAGTTCCAGAGCTCGTACCCTTCTCAACGGCCATGCCAAGAATATCTTTGTTAGGCTATGTCATCTTGAGAGTGGAGGTGTTGAAACGAGCGAGATAACTCTTCAAAGATTTCGCTAAACACTTTTAGGCAGCCTTGCAATCCACTTATTTGCTACACCGTTTAAAGTTCCTGCAAAAATTTTGCAGTTCAATGTATCATCTACTCCACTTATGAACATCTGAGTTTGGAAGGTTGAGACGCGACTGTGCAGATCACTAGTCCCATCATAGGAATCTATGGCGGGCACCCGAAAGTGAAGAGGGATAACCACCTCTTGAACTTGTGTTGACAATGGTTGGAAAACCTTAGATATTAGTCAGATAGTTTCAGCTCCGGTGACATTGCTTCTTAAGAGCTCAAGCTGCTCCCTCAACTCCCTCTCTCTAGTCTCCATCTGATGTCTGAGCTCGCACTCTCGATCTTTTAGCTGTTGTTTCAGCTCGACCTCCCGAGCTCGGGCTTCAACTTGAAGGCGATGATGTTTGTCATTTTGTTTTTGTTGTTCGACATTCTGCTCTTGACGTTCACGCACTGCCTCGAGCAGCTGAGCTAGTTGGGGATTGGCGTCGCCTTCCAGCTCGGATCCGGACGAGCTCCGGGTTGGTCTGCGTCCTACCATAATGATAGGTTTGTTGAAAATGGAGCTAGGTCGTTGGAAAGTTTTACCGTAGCCCCACGGTGGGCGCCAATGTTCACGTATGTAAACACAAGTTAATTACAACAGGTGAGCTGCTCAGTGAAACGTCCTAGGTTGAGTCTCGAGAGTACTCTTAAGAAGTATATAAATAATACACTGTTTTCACTACCCGAATCCCCCTCCTCAACCATCTATATGTCCCCTTTTATAGTCATCAAAATGTTGGTCTAATGGGCCTTTCTCTTATCATTCAAAGCCCATTGAATTGTGATCTAGAGCCTCCCATTGATTGCCTGCTTTCTGTACGGCCGCGCGTGGACTAGGGTACAATTCATTCGTAGCAGGCGCGTGGAGTCGTGACGCGCTGAGTTGGCTGGCTTGACTTGAACAGCCAAACCAGTGTTAACTGAAGACCTGTTGAGCTGAGATGAGCATGTTGGGGGGGGGGAGGGGGGTAGAGCTGAGTTGAGCATACTGGACGGGTAGAGCTGAGTGGAGCATGTTGGAGGGTAAAGCTGAGCTGAGCATGCTAGAAGGGTAGAGCTGAACTGAACATGCTGGAGGGGTAGAGCTGAGTTGTACATGTTGAAGGGTATAGTTCATGTGACCTGAACAATCAAGTTGAGCTAGGCATGATAAGGTCGAGCTCATGTGACATGGATGATCAAGCCGAGCTAAGCACGTTGAAGGTTGAGCTCATGTGACCTAGACGATCCGGTTGAGTTGGACATGTTGAATAGTCAATGTAAAGTAGTGTCTATATGGTATGGTCATCCATACTAGTCCACAGTCCACCAAGCGTCAAGCCTATCAAGGTGTAGAGGTTTGTTCTTAACAAGGTCGACCCGCACCAGTCCAATACTTGTGAGGCCTATGCTTTAGATTAAAATCAAGGTGCGTATATTTCAAGTTATATTTATAGATTTCAGAGAATAAAATTATATAAATAGAGTATTGCTAACGAATGCTCTAAGGGCATTCTTTAAGGTCTCCCAATTAAGAATTTTTTTTTTGAACAAGTCAAAATAAAATGATATCAACTGTGTGTTAAACACGTCGCACAAGGCATGCAACGGATGAAACACCCAAAATGAGTTACAAAGTCATTGGTGCAAAATCAAGGGAGTACCTCCTTATGGAAGACAACACTGAAATGATTACATAAAAATGCCCATGCATGACAGAGAGTGTCGACACCAGTCATGATAATCAAAAGCAAAAGTGAACATATTTGCTTTCAACCACAAAAAAGAATTTAGCTTGACTTTCTCAAGAATGATAAAGGATCAGACACCTTATTGTTGAACAACCGGTTGTTCCTCTCCTTCCAAATGACCCAGACACATGCAAGCCAAATAATTCTGAAGAATGAGTGAGATGATCGCGGCATCGCCGCCATCTGAGTAAAGCTTGTCAAGGTGTAGACGTTTGTTCTTAACAAGGTCGACCTGCCCCAGTCCACAGTCCACCAAGCGTCAAGCCTGTCAAGGTGTAGACGCTTGTTCTTAACATGGTCGACCTATACCAGTCCACATGGCTGGTAGGCTCCTCCCCCTCTCTTAGTTTTCGATCTGTAGCGAATTCCAAACATAAGCTAAGATTTTCTCTCCTTAAAATTGAGTTATTACAAGTTAGAGTTTCAATTGGAATCACTTTAGCTAAATTGTGATCAGAAGAAAAAGAAGATTGAGAACATGAATGACTCTTTTCTCTAGGAGTTTGAAGATATTTGCACGCGTTCTTTTAGCTGGTTGAGGTGCTACACCATATCACTAACCTTACAAGAGTGAACCTAAACATGTTGTCATAGCTTCATTTGTTGTAATGAGTTGTTCCCTAATTCATTTAGACGGAAGTAATCTTCTGAGGAGAGCTCAACATAACACTTTGATATGTTAAGTTCTACTTCACTACTATTTTGCTTTGTATTATTTATGACTCTTATTAATATGCTTAAGTAAGTTGAGCACACTTAAGAAGATGGAAGGCGTAGCTCTGCTCGGCCACCCTTATTTGGACGTCAAGGAAAACCTCTAATGGATCCATCCCTATAATCGTAAATTTGTTCGTGGGTCGGATCTATACCGCTACTCGTCCAGGTTATGAGGTGAGTCTCAAACAGATCTCTCCCTATAACGTAGATTTGCCTTAGGGTCGGGTCTATACCGATACTCGCTTAGGTCTTGAAGGCGTAGCTCCGCTCGGCTACCCTTATTAAGACGTCAAGGATTGTCTCTAACGGATTAATCCCTATAACGTAGATTTGCCTAAGGGTTGGGTCTATACCAATACTCGCTTAGGTCTTGAAGGCGTAGCTCTGCTCGGCTACCCTTATTAAGATGTCAACGATTGTCTCTAACGGATTAACCCCTATAACGTAGATTTGCCTAAGGGTCGGGTCTATACTGATACTCGCTTAGGTCTTGAAGGCGTAGCTCTGCTCGGCTACCCTTATTAAGACGTCAAGGAAAGTCTCTAACGGATCTCTCCCTATAACATAAGTTCTTCTGAGGGTCGGGTCTATACCGATACTCGCTCAGGTCTTGAAGGAGTGGCTCTACTCGGCCACCCTTATTAAGACGTCACGGAGAATCTCTAACGGATCTCTCCCTATAACGTATGCTTGAATGTATTCTGCAGAAAATGGCCCTAATTCAAAATTATAAAAATTAGAAGAAAATTACAATGATCCCTATAACTGTAGTGTTCAAAGGAGTGGAGTTTTCTTCCCATAGATTTCTTTTCGTCGGGACCTCAAGCTCTGGTCGGCTTCCTCGATCTAGTTGGACATTTCTTAGCAACCCTTCTCCGCCTAGCCTTTTCAGCACCCTTTCTCGGCGGTCTTCATTTGTTTGTTACTTGCTTCATGTCTCCCTAGATCCCTACTCTTGAAAAATCTCCTCGGCTTCAATATGCTTCTTCGCCCTCATCTGAATCTTGCCCATGGAGATTGACTTGCGCAAAGTTAAAGCTTCGGTGAAAGTTCCAGAGCTCGTACCCTTCTCAACGGCCATGCCAAGAATATCTTTGTTAGGCTATGTCATCTTGAGAGTGGAGGTGTTGAAACGAGCGAGATAACTCTTCAAAGATTTCGCTAAACACTTTTAGGCAGCCTTGCAATCCACTTATTTGCTACACCGTTTAAAGTTCCTGCAAAAATTTTGCAGTTCAATGTATCATCTACTCCACTTATGAACATCTGAGTTTGGAAGGTTGAGACGCGACTGTGCAGATCACTAGTCCCATCATAGGAATCTATGGCGGGCACCCGAAAGTGAAGAGGGATAACCACCTCTTGAACTTGTGTTGACAATGGTTGGAAAACCTTAGATATTAGTCAGATAGTTTCAGCTCCGGTGACATTGCTTCTTAAGAGCTCAAGCTGCTCCCTCAACTCCCTCTCTCTAGTCTCCATCTGATGTCTGAGCTCACACTCTCGATCTTTTAGCTGTTGTTTCAGCTCGACCTCCCGAGCTCGGGCTTCAACTTGAAGGCGATGATGTTTGTCATTTTGTTTTTGTTGTTCGACATTCTGCTCTTGACGTTCACGCACTGCCTCGAGCAGCTGAGCTAGTTGGGGATTGGCGTCGCCTTCCAGCTCGGATCCGGACGAGCTCCGGGTTGGTCTGCGTCCTACCATGATGATAGGTTTGTTGAAAATGGAGCTAGGTCGTTGGAAAGTTTTACCGTAGCCCCACGGTGGGCGCCAATGTTCACGTATGTAAACATAAGTTAATTACAACAGGTGAGCTGCTTAGTGAAACGTCCTAGGTTGAGTCTCGAGAGTACTCTTAAGCAGTATATGAATAATACACTGTTTTCACTACCCGAATCCCCCTCCTCAACCATCTATATGTCCCCTTTTATAGTCATCAAAATGTTGGTCTAATGGGCCTTTCTCTTATCATTCAAAGCCCATTGAATTGTGATCTAGAGCCTCCCATTGATTGCGTGCTTTCTGTACGGCCGCGCGTGGACTAGGGTACAATTCATTCGTAGCAGGCGCGTGGAGTCGTGACGCGCTGAGTTGGCTGGCTTGACTTGAACAGCCAAACCAGTGTTAACTGAAGACGTGTTGAGCTGAGCTGAGCATGCTGGGGGGGGGGGGGGGTAGAGCTGAGTTGAGCATACTGGACGGGTAGAGCTGAGTGGAGCATGTTGGAGGGTAAAGCTGAGCTGAGCATGCTAGAAGGGTAGAGCTGAACTGAACATGCTGGAGGTGTAGAGCTGAGTTGTACATGTTGAAGGGTATAGTTCATGTGACCTGAACAATCAAGTTGAGCTAGGCATGATAAGGTCGAGCTCATGTGACATGGATGATCAAGCCGAGCTAAGCACGTTGAAGGTTGAGCTCATGTGACCTAGACGATCCGGTTGAGTTGGACATGTTGAATAGTCAATGTAAAGTAGTGTCTATATGGTATGGTCATCCATACTAGTCCACAGTCCACCAAGCGTCAAGCCTATCAAGGTGTAGAGGTTTGTTCTTAACAAGGTCGACCCGCACCAGTCCAATACTTGTGAGGCCTATGCTTTAGATTAAAATCAAGGTGCGTATATTTCAAGTTATATTTATAGATTTCAGAGAATAAAATTATATAAATAGAGTATTGCTAACGAATGCTCTAAGGGCATTCTTTAAGGTCTCCAAATTAAGAATTTTTTTTTTGAACAAGTCAAAATAAAATGATATCAACTGTGTGTTAAACACGTCGCACAAGGCATGCAACGGATGAAACACCCAAAAAGAGTTACAAAGTCATTGGTGCAAAATCAAGGGAGTACCTCCTTATGGAAGACAACACTGAAATGATTACATAAAAATGCCCATGCATGACAGAGGGTGTCGACACTAGTCATGATAATCAAAAGCAAAAGTGAACATATTTGCTTCCAACCACAAAAAAGAATTTAGCTTGACTTTCTCAAGAATGATAAAGGATCAGACACCTTATTGTTGAACAACCGGTTGTTCCTCTCCTTCCAAATGACCCAGACACATGCAAGCCAAATAATTCTGAAGAATGAGTGAGATGATCGCGGCATCGCCGCCATCTGAGTAAAGCTTGTCAAGATGTAGACGTTTGTTCTTAACAAGGTCGACCTGCCCCAGTCCACAGTCCACCAAGCGTCAAGCCTGTCAAGGTGTAGACGCTTGTTCTTAACATGGTCGACCTATACCAGTCCACATGGCTGGTAGGCTCCTCCCCCTCTCTTAGTTTTCGATCTGCAGCGAATTCCAAACATAAGCTAAGATTTTCTCTCCTTAAAATTGAGTTATTACAAGTTAGAGTTTCAATTGGAATCACTTTAGCTAAATTGTGATCAGAAGAAAAAGAAGATTGAGAACATGAATGACTCTTTTCTCTAGGAGTTTGAAGATATTTGCACGCGTTCTTTTAGCTGGTTGAGGTGCTACACCATATCACTAACCTTACAAGAGTGAACCTAAACATGTTGTCATAGCTTCATTTGTTGTAATGAGTTGTTCCCTAATTCATTTAGACGGAAGTAATCTTGTGAGGAGAGCTCAACATAACACTTTGATATGTTAAGTTCTACTTCACTACTATTTTGCTTTGTATTATTTATGACTCTTATTAATATGCTTAAGTAAGTTGAGCACACTTAAGAAGATGGAAGGCGTAGCTCTGCTCGGCCACCCTTATTTGGACGTCAAGGAAAACCTCTAACGGATCCATCCCTATAATCGTAAATTTTTTCGTGGGTCGGGTCTATACCGCTACTTGTCCAGGTTATGAGGTGAGTCTCTAACAGATCTCTCCCTATAACGTAGATTTGCCTAAGGGTCGGGTCTATACCGATACTCGCTTAGGTCTTGAAGGCGTAGCTCCACTCGGCTACCCTTATTAAGACGTCAAGGATTGTCTCTAACGGATTAATCCCTATAACGTAGATTTGCCTAAGGGTTGGGTCTATACCAATACTCGCTTAGGTCTTGAAGGCGTAGCTCTGCTCGGCTACCCTTATTAAGACGTCAAGGATTGTCTCTAACGGATTAACCCCTATAACGTAGATTTGCCTAAGGGTCGGGTCTATACTGATACTCGCTTAGGTCTTGAAGGCGTAGCTCTGCTCGGCTACCCTTATTAAGACGTCAAGGAAAGTCTCTAACGGATCTCTCCCTATAACGTAGATTTGCCTAAGGGTCGGGTCTATACCGATACTCGCTTAGGACTTGAAGGCGTAGCTCTGCTCGGCTACTCTTATTAAGACATCAAGGAGAGTCTCTAACGGATCTCTTCCTATAACGTAAGTTCTTCTGAGGGTCGGGTCTATACCGATACTCGCTCAGGTCTTGAAGGAGTGGCTCTACTCGGCCACCCTTATTAAGACGTCAAGGAGAGTCTTCAACGGATCTCTCCCTATAACGTAAGTTCTTCTGAGGGTCGGGTTTATACCGATACTCGCTCAGGTCTTGAAGGCGTAGCTCTGTTCGGCTACCCTTATTAAGACGTCAAGGAGAGTCTCTAACGAATCTCTCCCTATAACGTAAGTTCATCTGAGGGTCGGGTCTATACCGATACTCGCTCAGGTCTTGAAGGCGTAGCTCTGCTCGGCTACCCTTATTAAGACGTCAAGGAGAGTCTCTAACGGATATCTCCCTATAACGTAAGTTCTTCTCAAGGTCGGGTCTATACCGATACTCGCTCAGGTCTTGAAGGAGTGGCTCTACTCGGCACCCCTTATTAAGACGTCAAGGAGAGTCTTCAACGGATCTCTCCCTATAACGTAAGTTCTTCTGAGGGTCGGGTTTATACCGATACTCGCTCAGGTCTTGAAGGCGTAGCTCTGTTCGGCTACCCTTATTAAGACGTCAAGGAGAGTCTCTAACGAATCTCTCCCTATAACGTAAGTTCATCTGAGGGTCGGGTCTATACCGATACTCGCTCAGGTCTTGAAGGCGTAGCTCTGCTCGGCTACCCTTATTAAGACGTCAAGGAGAGTCTTTAACGGATATCTCCCTATAACGTAAGTTCTTCTGAGGGTCGGGTCTATACCGATACTCGCTCAGGTCTTGAAGGAGTGGCTCTACTCGGCCACCCTTATTAAGACGTCATGGAGAGTCTCTAACGGATCTCTCCCTATAACGTATGCTTGAATGTATCCTGCAGAAAATGGCCCTAATTCAAAATTATAAAAATTAGAAGAAAATTGCAATGATCCCTATAACTGTAGTGTTCAAAGGAGTGGAGTTTTCTTCCCATGGATTTCTTTTCGTCGGGACCTCAAGCTCTGGTCGGCTTCCTCGATCTGGTTGGACATTTCTTAGCAACCCTTCTCCGCCTAGCCTTTTCAGCACCCTTTCTCGGCGGTATTCTTTTGTTTGTTACTTGCTTCATGTCTCCCTAGATCCCTACTCTTGAAAAATCTCCTCGGCTTCAATATGCTTCTTCGCCCTCATCTGAATCTTGTCCATGGAGATTGACTTGTGCAAAGTTAAAGCTTCCATGAAAGTTCCAGAGCTCGTACCCTTCTCAACGGCCATGCCAAGAATATCTTTGTTAGGCTATGTCATCTTGAGAGTGGAGGTGTTGAAACGAGCGAGATAACTCTTCAAAGATTTCGCTAAACACTTTTAGGCAGCTCTGCAATCCACTTATTTGCTACACCGTTTAAAGTTCCTGCAAAAATTTTGCAGTTCAATGTATCATCTACTCCACTTATGAACATCTGAGTTTGGAAGGTAGAGACGCGACTGTGCATATCACTAGTCCCATCATAGGAATCTATGGCGGGCACCCGAAAGTGAAGAGGGATAACCAGCTCTTGAACTTGTGTTGACAATGGTTGGAAAACCTTAGATATTAGTCAGATAGTTTCAGCTCCGGTGACATTGCTTCTGAAGAGCTTAAGCTGCTCCCTCAACTCCCTCTCTCTAGTCTTCATCTGATGTCTGAGCTCGCACTCTCGATCTTTTAGCTGTTGTTTCAGCTCGACCTCCCGAGCTCGGGCTTCAACTTGAAGGCGATGATGTTTGTCATTTTGTTTTTGTTGTTCGACATTCTGCTCTTGACGTTCACGCACTGCCTCGAGCAGCTGAGCTAGTTGGGGATTGGCGTCGCCTTCCAGCTCGGATCCGGACGAGCTCCGGGTTGGTCTGCGTCCTACCATGATGATAGGTTTGTTGAAAATGGAGCTAGGTCGTTGGAAAGTTTTACCGTAGCCCCACGGTGGGCGCCAATGTTCACGTATGTAAACACAAGTTAATTACAACAGGTGACCTGCTCAGTGAAACGTCCTAGGTTGAGTCTCGAGAGTACTCTTAAGAAGTATATGAATAATACACTGTTTTCACTACCCGAATCCCCCTCCTCAACCATCTATATGTCCCCTTATATAGTCATCAAAATGTTGGTCTAATGGGCCTTTCTCTTATCATTCAAAGCCCATTGAATTGTGATCTAGAGCCTCCCATTGATTGCCTGCTTTCTGTACGGCCGCGCGTGGACTAGGGTACAACTCATTCGTACCAGGCGCGTGGAGTCGTGACGCGCTGAGCTGGCTTGCTTGACTTGAACAACCAAACCAGTGTTAACTGAAGACGTGTTGAGCTGAGCTGAGCATGCTAGGGGGGTGGGTAGAGCTGAGTTGAGCATACTGGATGGGTAGAGCTGAGTGGAGCATGTTGGAGGGTAAAGTTGAGCTGAGCATGCTAGAAGGGTAGAGCTGAACTGAACATGCTGGAGGGGTAGAGCTGAGCTGTACATGTTGAAGGGTATAGTTCATGTGACCTGAACAATTAAGTTGAGCTAGGCATGATAAGGTCGAGCTCATGTGACATGGATGATCAAGCCGAGCTAAGCACGTTGAAGGTTGAGCTCATGTGACCTAGACGATCCGGTTGAGTTGGACATGTTGAATAGTCAATGTAAAGTAGAGTCTATATGGTATGGTCATCCATACTAGTCCACAGTCCACCAAGCGTCAAGCCTGTCAAGGTGTAGAGGTTTGTTCTTAACAAGGTCGACCCGCACCAGTCCAATACTTGTGAGGCCTATGCTTTAGATTAAAATCAAGGTGCGTATATTTCAAGTTATATTTGTAGATTTCAGAGAATAAAATTATATAAATAGAGTATTGCTAACGAATGCTCTAAGGGCATTCTTTAAGGTCTCCCAATTAAGAATTTTTTTTTTGAACAAGTCAAAATAAAATGATATCAACTGTGTGTTAAACACGTCGCACAAGGCGTGCAACGGATGAAACACCCAAAAAGAGTTACAAAGTCATTGGTGCAAAATCAAGGGAGTACCTCCTTATGGAAGACAACACTGAAATGATTACATAAAAATGCCCATGCATAATAGAGGGTGTCGTCACCAGTCATGATAATCAAAAGCAAAAGTGAACATATTTGCTTTCAACCACAAAAAAGAATTTAGCTTGACTTTCTCAAGAATGATAAAGGATCAGACACCTTATTGTTGAACAACCGGTTGTTCCTCTCCTTCCAAATGACCCAGACACATGCAAGCCAAATAATTCTGAAGAATGAGTGAGATGATCGCGGCATCGCCGCCATCTGAGTAAAGTGAAGAAAATGGTCACAAATCACACAAGGGGAAACTGAAGTAATCTAAAGCCACTGCCAAACAAGGTGCCAGACACCAACACATAACATATCCTCCGTTGTAATAACATGACATTATAAAAGGTTGTCTTTGGTTGGAAGTCTACTGCACAGGAGACGTGACCCAAACAAAGATACCTTTAGCGGTGTTTTTTTATGCCAAACATTAGCAATGAAGTTTCTATCCGTAGGCTCATCAGCAGACATAAGGAACTGATAAGCTCCATGCACATAATAGTTATGAATAGGATCTAGCAACTACTTCCACTTATCTTGAATGTGTTCCTGCAAAACAGTATTAAGTAACAAATCGGCGCACTCCCTTACCTTCTCCTTCTCCAACGCCAAGAGGCGTCGCCTCCACACCCACACTCCTCCCCTACCTCCCAACCTAATGTCACCAACTCCCAACACCCATTCCCACTCCCCCTCGAACATCAGACACCGTCCTCCACCACAATGAAGAACGACATGTCCCCTCCTTCAACCTACCATCCTCCTCACTGTACCTAGCATTTAAGATTCGATACCATAACACGTCCCTGTCAACCAACATCCTCCAACACCACTTCCCCAACAATGATAAATTAAATTCTTCTAGCCTCCTAACTCTTAAACCTCCGTCCTCCTTCGGTAAACAAATAGAGTCCCAATTGACCCATGCAATATTTTTTATTTTCCTCACAACCCCCCCAAAAAAAATCTAGTAAAAACATATGTAATAGAAGAAATTATACCAGCGGGGGCCTTGAAGAAAGTAAGAAAGTAAACCGGAAGAGAAGACAAGACAAACTTCAACAGTATCAGGAGACCTCCCAAAGAAAGAAACTTACTTTTCCACACCGACAAACGAGATAAAATGCGATCAATCATAGGTTTCCAAAAAGGCAATCCCAAATACATAAAAGGAATACCTCCCGTTCAACAATTGATTACAAGGGCAGCTTCAGTCAACCACGAAGCAGACACATTCACACTTGTCAACATGCTTTTGTGAAAGTTAACATTCAATTCGGAGACCGCCTCAAAAAGGAGCAAAACAACCTGCATAGACCGCACATTAGACCAACTCTTCTCCCCAATAATCAAGGTGTCATCCACAAACTTCAAGTGAGTTAATTGCACCTCACTTTGTTGTCCAACATGATACACCCGAAAGAGGCATGCGCCCACCAAGGAATTCATCAATACATTGAACCCCTCACCCACCAGCAAGAATAAAAAAGGAGAGAGAGGATCCCCTTGTCGATGCCCCCTTTTCAAAGGAAACTCCTCCGTGGGGATGCCATTCATCAAGACGGACGCCACCGCAGTTCCAACACATTCAGTTATCCACTTTCTCCAAAGGGTTGGGAAATTCATTTTAACCATCACCGCATCAATGTATTTTAAATCAATGGAGTCATATGCCTTTTCGAAATTATTATTTGAAAAAGTTTAACACTTCAATTTCTGATGCATTGAATGCACAATTTTCCATAAAAATTTGCTATTTAAAGTTCTTAAAAAATATCTTTAGGACACTCGTTAGCATTTCCCTATAAATACATACGTCTATGTTGGCAACAACTTTACTAAATTTTATTTTCGAGTAAAAATGTTTTTGAGGATAGAAAAAATTTCTCCAAAAAAAAAGGTGAGAATAAAGCTCCCATGACGATAGGTATAAACTCATGTATAACTAACTGTTATAATCCCTATTTTTAAGGTTTAGGAAAATATTATAATGTTAATCAACTATTTTTTTTAAATATACTTTTAAATAAAATTGATAAACTTAAAACAACCACAACTCAATAACTAAAAAGAAATTTGAGCTAAAAATAGTGTCTCTCACTTTAAAAAAAAAAAAAAAAACACATTTATGTGTGTGGGGCTATATTATGGCCAGAGCACAAGATGTCACGTGGGGTTCGTTGCCATTCTCGCGCAACTATAAATGGTGATTTGAATCGAAATAGAAATTTTTGACTTACAACAATAAAAACTAATTCCTTAAAAAAAAAAAAAACAATAAAAACTAATATAAGGTCATTTTCGAGAATAATAAATTTGAGTTCTTTTTTTTTTTTTTTAGGAATTCATTTGAGAGAATGAGAGTTGGCAGCTCTTTTCCTATATATATATATATATATATATATATATATATATATATATATATATATATATGTAAAAATATTATTTGTTAAGAAATGTTAACAAGTGCGTGAAAGACACTTGTTATGAAGTTAAAAATAAATATTACATCATAAAAATAATGTACACCACATTTCAAAACATTAAAATTCAATTTTTTCTAAATAAAACATCAATTGTTTCTTTTCTTTTTTTAATCCTTAATGTGTCATTGTTGACATCATCCCCAAAGTTATGATTTATACATACTCTCAATGATTAGTTTAGTTGATAAATGTTTAATTCAAATCTTATAAAGACTCGATTTGAATTCAATTGCTGTAATTAGACCTTTATTGAAGAGTATTTTGTAAGTAATTGAGAGCTTTGATGCTTTCTTTAATCCTAACCATTTGGACTCAACCCCCTAACCTTATTTCTTATCTAAAATAATTATCATATACACACTTTGAAGTATAGGTGATTTCCCTTTTTGTTTGATGAGTATATAAATATATAGATAGAATCTTAATGATTCTAGGTACATAATAATTTTTTTAGTAAAAAAAAAAAGTCATGTTTATGTTTGTGATGCTGCATGCATGCAAGAGTCTTTAATATCGTGCTAGATTTCACACAATATAAACATCTATATTAAACATGGGATATTTCTAAAACAGAGCATCTTGATATGTGGTGTCCATATACCAAATAATTCATTTAAAATTGATATTTTTTAAAGTGGAAATAAGCACACTCTAATTTTGTAACCAAATATATTAATTTTAATTTTAAGATGATTTAAGAGTTTATTCAAGACTCGTTCGAGTCAAACTCAAATTCTATGACCTAATTGGTGATAACATTTTTGGATTGATTATTGGTCACTATTAGTCTTGTTTATATTGTATCCAATGTTTATATCATGTATCACGTTCACATGTGATATATCAAAACAAGCTGAATTCCATGAAGACATTATAGTCTTCAAAACAAGTGTCTTGTCTATTTTTCAATCTTTTGCATAGACTCCTACCTAATACTTTGGCTCTATCATACTTTAGGTCAAATTGATGTGAGAAAAAAAAAAAATCGTGACAATTAGAGTATCCATAGAAGTATAGTGGTTAGTTTACCTCTACCAATGAGCATTCACCATTTTTGGTGATATCTATGAACTATTTTGACTCCACCAATAAATGACTCATTTTTATTGATTGATGGGTAAATTACCCACCATTTTTCAAAGGTAATCTAGAAAAAACCTATAGAACATGTTAGTTTTTGTAGCCAACATCCATGAACTCAATCCCAACTTGTTGTGCATATTGCTAGAAACCATATGCTTTTAACTAATAAATTTTCGACTAAATTTATTTCATACACTTCAAATTTTCATTGAAGATAAACACTATTACAAATTTTAATTTAGAGGGTAGCGTTCCGTTAATAATGAACCAAAATCCCATCGCAAATGAAGTTAGCGACAGATTTAGAGACAGACCAAAATTTTGTAACGATTTTTGGCCACACAAAAGATGGGCAAACAAAGCAATTACAAGCAGTATCAGGACTACTCAGATCCAAAGAGTACTCAGAAGAAAAGAAAATTGTGAATCCGCCACTAATGCTATTAGAATTGAGATTTTTGTCCCTAATTAGTAACGGAATAAATATCCATCTCTAATTTATGAAGGATTCAACTTCGTCACAAATATGATACATAATTTGTTTCAAAAATTCTTATATCTCATAATCGCATTTGTGTATCCACGAGGGTCATCCTTGTTTATTAATTTTTTTAAGTCTTAACCTAATTTTTTCTCTCCACTAAGCCCTTATTAGGTTTGCAACAATTATATCCTAAAATTTTGGCTATAAATTTGCATCATATATGTTTTTCATTTCTCTCTCGAATAACTGTGAATATTTTTCAAAGCAAAAATTTAACATATATTTTAATCCTTATCCTTATTTATTAATTTTGTTAAGTCTTAACCTAATTTTTTCCCTCCACTAATCCCTTATTAGGTTTGCAACAATTCTATCATAAAAATTTTGGCTCTAAATTTGCATCATATATTTTTTTCATTTCTCTCTAATAACTGTTAATATTTTTCAAAGGAAAAATTTAATAGATATCTTAATCCCCATCCTTATTATTTATTAATTTTATTAGGTCTGCAGCAACTTAATCTAATTTTTTTTCCTCCACTGATCTCTTATTACGTTTGCAACAACTCTATCCTAAAATTTTGACTCTAAATTTGCATCATATATATTGTCTGCAGCAACTTAAACTAATTTAATAGATTTTTTTGTACCCTAATTTACATGCAAACTCGGCTACCCTAAATAATTTGTTAGGAACCATGAACTACATTAATTTTTTATGTTTAACTATAAAAGTAATAAATAAAATTGTCTCGTGCATGAATATAATTTTGTATTTTTTTTCTTTTTTCTTTATAATTTTTTTTTATTATAATTTGATTGTAATATTGTATCTCTAATAATCTAATTTGCGTTTATTGATCGACCCATGATCTTACGGATTAAAAATTATTTATTGGTCTTATTATAGTTGAGAAGACCCGTTACGATAAAATGCATACGCCTTCTTATTGTCTTCCTCATGTTTAGGTCTAAAACAACCTCAACACGTAACCAAGACCGTAACATCTTAATTTTTAGGGTAAATTACACCTGGGGTCTTTTAAATTTGAGGTTTGTAATAGATTGATCTTTTAAGTTATTTTGGTCACACATAATTCCTTTAAATTTTAAGTTTGTAACAGATTGGTTCTTCTATTAACCAAACAATGACGTGGTAGAATGACTAAATCGAAAATGTTTAGAAACTTAAAGACTTATTTGAGACCAAAATAACTTAAATGACCAATCTGTTACAAACTTAAAACTTAAAAGGGCGTATGTGTGATCAAAACAACTTAAAATACTAATATGTTACAAAGCTCAAACTTAAAAGATCCTTGATATAATTTAGCCTAATTTTAGATAAATTACCCGAGGGGTCCTAAATTTAGCCATTTCGAGTGGATATTTTGAAGGAGAAAAACAGCTAACACTTATGGGTAAAACACTAATCATCTATCTTTATTGGCTAATGCTTAACATAGCGAAAACCCATTTCACGATGTTATCATGAGCAAAATTCTACTATGCTTATTGAATGTTTTTACAAAATTCAACCCATTACCATGCGTGATTTCCGGCCAATTCCAAGATTTGATTGGTACATTGAAATTTCAGGAGGCTTTCGGGAACAAATATGTCGCTTAAAATAGCATTGCTCATCTTTAATTAGAATCAGAGTAAAATATTTTCTTCAAAAATTCTTTTCCAAGAGCAAAGAGTAGATTCATTGCCACATTTTATAAAAAGGTTTTATAACAGTTCCTTTACTCACAACTCCAAATCACCCGACACTCAATTAACACAAGTACAATTATATCGGTTTAAGTTGTTATCCATATATAACAATTGCATAATTGAATAAGAAAGGTAATATTCACCCCTCCCAAATTATACGTCATTTTAATAAAATTTGTTTGTTTGAAATTATATATCATTTTACAATATCAATGAATCATTAACGTTTATTTTGAAGGTGAGAAAAACACAAGAATGGAGGGTTGAATTGTGTTAGCTTTTTCTTCTATTTAAACTAGAGTTCAAAGTCTGATAGAATTCAGATCCAGAAGAAATGTTTAGAGTCTAATGCAGCATATAAAGTAAAGATAGAGAGAAAAGAGAAAGACACAAGCAATTATACAAGTTCCTTCCACAATCCGGAAGTAGTCATGTCCCTCTTGCACTTCTAAGCAGAGTTCACTAAAATCAATATCTGATTACAAATGATCAAGCACACAAGCAATAGACTTCAAATACTCAAGCACATAAGCAAGAGATTTCCTACGCTCAAGCACAAAAGCAAGAGACTTCTAAGCAAACAAAATTATAAAGAAATATGTTTGGTTTGAACACTTGATATACTATCGGTGATGTTCACAATACAAATCAAAATCAGACTCTTAAGACTCTAGAATTTCTAAGGTATGAGAGTTTATAAGAAATTCTAAGTATATGATGCACAACAATTTTAGTAGAGTTTATGGCACTATTGTGCTCGTGATTTTCGGGTGTCAATCCATTAATTGGCTTTGAACCGTCAATCTTTGAACTCTCAATTTTTATTCGTGGGAAGGGAAAAAATGAGTAAAAACCCTTTAAGAGATCAAGGTCCGGGGGTTGGTTTCGATTAGGGAAGGTGTTAAGCACCCTAAACGACTTCGGTACTCCGAAGGAGCCTCTTACCTAAATTATCTTATGCTAATTACTTGCTTAATTATTTGTAAAAATATTGCCTAATAGTCTAAGTGAAAGAATGGAGGGAGAAGATGCATGTTTTTGTTGTTTTTTATTGATTTGAAAAGACATAGATCTTTTGCCTACATACCCAAGAATTGGGATCAAAATCATGTAGTTCATCTTGAAAATTTCTTTGATGAGTTAGATTAATTTTAAAGCTTTGGAAAATATTTTGAGAGGATTAAGAAGCCGAAAGGCATAGAAGATAAAGAAAATGTGAGGTTGTTTAATTTTATTTGCAAAAACTAAGTTTAGGTATAAATTAAAGTTGTTTAGGAATTTGATTAAGAAAACAAAGGAAAATTCTCTTGGGTTAAAATCCAAGGTTTCTTAAGAAAAATATTTTTGGAGTTTTTGATTATTTGATTTTTAAGAAAATGATTTTTCTAACTAACGGTAAAAGAAAAAACTAAGCGTAAAGCGTAACGGAAAGCGTAAAAAGTAAAAAAACTCAAACCTAAAATTACTAGTTGTTTAATTTTAAGGCAATTATATGTCAAGTTTTTAGTCCTAGTTTGTCACTAATTCATTTTTCGCCTCGGTTGCGGTTACGGTATAATGCGGTAAATAAAGTATGGTGTCGGTGCATATTCTCATTATTTCGATATTTACAAAATTTCCTAAATACATTCTAAGGTCTTGCATAAAAATAAATGACAAGAAATAAATAAATTACATCAAAACCTAACTGCACTCTAAAATGATAATGAATAAAAAGTAACAAGAAACAAATGATAATGCATAAGATGAAAATGAAATAATAAAGCAAAACACAAATAAACAAATAAATGATGACAAGAAAATAAATAAATAAATATCAAGTAGTAGAAAACTTTGGTGAATTTGTGAGGAAAAATTTAAGTAAGAAAAACATATAACAATGGTAAAAAGAAGTGCAAATAGTAAAAAAAGTCAAAGAGTTAGGCTCCAAAACTCAGATCAATTATGAGCCATTTGATTAATCAAAAGACTCAGATGTGATCTAACAGTAATAGATCATAGCCTTACAAAAAGAGAAATAACAATAAAACTTAATTTCTAAAAAAACAGGCCCACTAGATCAAGGGTCAGATGGTTAAAAAAACGCATGAGCAAGGTAACATAAAAGAAAATAAATATACCAGAAAAAAAGGAGTCAGGGGCGCACAGTTGTCGTTAGATCAAACACATGAAACTGAATATAAAGGCTGATAGAGGCAGGACAAAACCATCAAAGGCTGGTCCGGTTCAGTGAACCAGACCGGTTCGCATGAGCTACATGAAGAGGAATCCGGTTCAAAACCTTCATTTCCCCTTCTCCTTTCTCTCTCTAAACAAAACAAAGGCAAAAGAAGTGAGAGAAGCTCTCCCTTCTCTCTAGACTTTCCCGTCAGAGAAGAAGGTGAAGGACGGCGGCGCTGGAACTCCGGCGCGGTGGCCGGCCTTAGCGCCGCCGCGTCGGAGTAATTTTTTTATTTTTTTTGAAATTTTTTACATCCACAGCTTCGTCTCTTCCTCCTCTTCTCAAATCCACCATTATTTTTCACAAAAACACATACATAAAGCCTAGATCTAAGTTTTAACATTCGGAAATTTTGAACAAAGTTTGAATAAACACAAAAAGAAATACCGCTAGCTTCGGATCGAAGAAAAAGAGATAGAAATGGTCCGGAAAACTTCGATTTACTTCTTCTTCCTTCCTTTTGTGCGCTACGGACCGTTTGGTTATGTGTGAGCCAATTTCGTTTCCATGTTGATTCTGGACTGTGTTGATGAATTTAAACTTGCTGTTTGTGTGTTTGCGGTGCGGATTTGTTGCGGTATAAGTGATGGAATCCGAATTAGTGTGATGGATTTATGGAAATGGTTGTGTTTTTTTTGAAATTTGAGTTACTATGAACTTTGATGATGAATGTTCTTGAGTTCTTGGTTTTTTTTTCATTTTTTGGTGTTTGATCTTGGAATCCGGATTTCCTTGTGAAATTAGGGTTTCTGAAAAGGTGACTGCGGCTGCCAATGATTAGTCAGTCCCTTTCTCTGACACATGAACAGTGCTTAAATAGTAAAAATATCTCTGATACCTGCAATTGACAAAATTACCCCTGCAGAAACTTGGAGAAAAGGTTGGACCAGGACCAATAGGATAGTGACATGTGGACAAAGTGATAAGAACAAACTCTTGACTTAAAATAACATTAAAAATAAATATTAAACAACAAAATACTTAAAAAAAAATAAAATAATAATAATAATAATAATAAATGAAAAAACGAAAATTGATAAATAAAAAGAAAAGAAAACTTAAAGATAAATAAAAATGAAAGTAAAATAAAAATAAAAATAAAATTGTCCCTTCGGAACCAAAATGAGGTATTTTAAAATACCTCTCTGCCGAAATTTCGTCTGAAACAACGAAACTTCTCGGCTCTTTTAAAAGACGGATAAAAGTAATAAAATGAAAATTAGAATGCGTATAAACGAAAATTTTGAAAATATGAACAAAATGAAAGGTAAAATGCAGATAAAATGCAGGTAAAATACGCAACAAAAATGCGAATAAAATGAGCAAAAAGCGAGGACCCTGGTCAAAATTTGGGGTATGACAGATGCCCCTATTTAAGTTTCTCCGTCACGGGGATTTAAAAAACAAAATTTTTAAATCAACGGGTCGAAGAGACTTAAATATCAAGTACACCAATTTTGACCAGTAAAAAAAATGAGTTGGGAACAAATTAAAAGATAAGACTAGGGAGGAAAAAGTTGCCTACTACCTTCGAAAAGACAATAGACTAACGTGCATGAAAATAAAATTTGCAAATTACCTTTGAAAAAGTAACTAGCGCTCTTGCCGAAAATAAAGCATTTGTCAATTACTTTTGAAATAGTAACCGAAGGTTTGCAGAAAATAAAGCATTTGTCGATTACTTTTAAAAAGTAACCGAAAGTTTGTGGAAAATAAAGCATTTGTCAATTACTTTGGAAAAAGTAACCGAAGGTTTACAGAAAATAAAGCATTTGTCGACTACTTTTGAAATAGTAGCCGAAGGTTTTGCAGAAAATAAAGCATTTGTCGACTGCTTTTGAAATAGTAGCCGAAGGTTTTGCAAAAAATAAAGCGTTTGTCGATTACTTTTGAAATAGTAACCGAAGGTTTGCAGAAAATAAAGCTTTTTGGTGATTGCTTTTTGAAAGAGTAACCGGCGAAAACGCAGACGATACGTCGTGCCAATTACTTTTTGAAACAGCAATCAATGAACATGTAGAAGTTAAATATGCAAGGAAGAGACCTACGATTAATAAAAAGCAAATAGAGATAAAGCTTGAGAAAAGTAAAAGAGGACAAAGGTAAAAACATTTGGGAAACTGATTGAAGGATGAGACCTGTCACTTAAATCAAATTGATTGGTCAACACTTTGGTCAGACATGAAGAGATAAAATAAAGACAATGCATACATATATGTATTTAAAAGCAAACTGCAGATGCATGAATGAATGAATGCATGAATATATGAGATTTTTATGGTGAAAGACAAAGGTAAAGGACAAGATTGGGCAGGCCAAAGAAAGAAGTGGCCCGACGTCATATCATTATCACTCAACAAGCTTCTAAAGAGATTCCTTTCCAAGGAATGCGTCAAGAACCAAACATGATACCACTCTTCCGAGTCGACTAAACTGATCAAGACCGAAATTCAAACTGATGCAAAGCTGATAAGATGCCGCTCTAGAATTTAATCTCCGTCAGAGTGCAGGTTACATGACAAAAGTTGATAGGAGGTACCATTTCTGAACCGATAACAGTTACCTTTGGAACAGACCACGCTCTCATAATCATTTTTCTTTGTAATTCCGTTTGATTAGAAGTCTCTTGCAGTTGTGCTTGAGCATAGAAGTCTCTTGATTGTGTTCAGGAGCATAGGAAATCTCTTGCAGTTGTGCTTGAGTAATTTGAAGTCTCTTGCTAGTTTTAGCAGTGAGCATTTGTAGTCAGATATTACATCTTTAGTGAACTCTCCTTGGAAGTGCAAGGGGGACAAGACTACTTCCGGTTTGTGGAAGGAACCTGTATAATTGCTTTGTGTCTTTCCTCTCTCTCTCTCTCTCTTACAATTTTTATCCGCTGCATTTAGAATCTGAACATCACTTCACAAGCTGTAATCTAACTGCTTCTGACTAGTGACTTCAGTAGGAGAAAAAGAAGAAAAAGCCAACACAATTCAACCCCCCCCCCTCTTGTGTTTTTCTCACCTTCAGACATAACAATAATGTAAGAATATAACAGAGGCATAAAGAAAAAAAAATGGAGTGCATTCTAAGGTTGTTGTTGCTTCTTCATCATGTCTAGAAGAGAGGCAATCCTAGACTTAATCTATGCTTGATCGGCCTTGGTATCCACATACTGTTTCTCCATTATTTGCTCAAATTATTCTTGTATTCTTATGCTTTCCTCATGTTGTTCTTGCATATTATTGCCTAGAGCTTCTTGCTTCAATTTATGTTCCAACAAATGATTTTCCAAAGCTTGTGATTTTTGCTTCTGAGCATCCAAGTTAGCTTACAACATATCCTAAAATGCAATTACCTCAGGATATTGACTTGTCAAAATAATAGGATCAAGTTTCTTCAAAATTCGAGATAGCCAGGAACATTGGGATCCTGATTTCACAATTTCAGGCACTTTTGGAATCTCAACTTCTTGAGGAGTCTCAAACTCCTTGATTAACTTAGAGTACTCAATCTGCCTTAAGTTATCTGTCCTCAATTCTACTTCATCCATGCTTCTGCAGACTTCTAAGAACCATTCTTTTAGAATCTCCTGTTGAGAGGCAACAAGCATCTCTTGCAGACTGTCCAAAGTACAGTCAATAAGCTTCCTGAGATGACTCCATTTGAATGAGTAGTTGACAAGTTGTATAACATTTCTTCTTGCATCAACTAATTCCATTAGGCTTTCAAAGATATCAATACACACACTACTTAGAATAAAGTTGGTATCAATGGAAGGAGGTGGATTGTTGAAAGTTTGAGTGTGAGATTGGGTTTGGGTTTGGGTTTGTGTAATGACATTTTCAACATTATCATTAGCAGAGCCTGAAGGTTGATGGTTTGGATTCTCAAACATTATAGAGATTTCAGGATCATTGAAACTCACAAAAGTTTGGTGAGAAGCGATTGAAACTCACAAAATCATAAGAACATCATTGTAAGTGAGATCATTTACTGGTTTGGTAAAGTGAAGGGGTTCAACAGTTAGAGGTTCAGAGACTGATGAAATATCAGAAACTGAAGGTATGTCAGATGTAACTGTTGTTCGGGTTGAGTCCGAATGTGGTTGAGATTCTGATACTATGAGTGTTTTACATAGTTCAGGGGCTATTTGTGGTGAAGAAATGGTTTGTTGTTGATTTTCAGAGGCTGTATCTAATCCAGGTTGAGTTGATGGAATCTCACCTTCTAAGTGTGGAGTTAGAAAATCCAAAACAGATGAACTTGGTGTAGGTTGAGGTGGGGAGTTGGATGAGGATGATAATTCTGACTTAAAGGCAGCAACCTTAGCTAGTTGAGCATTTTTTTATTCTAATGGCACACTCTTGAAAGTAGGCTTTTCTTTCCCTGATGACTCTATCAGTATCAATCTTATCTAGTTTAACTTTTTTATCTAGATAATCTTGAGGAATGAGAGTATCACCATCATACATATCAGATGGTAGGAGAGTCTGATTTGGTTTAACAGAAGGAGGATCAAACCAACCAATTTTCTTAGAAACATCATCCTGGTCTAGTATAGGTCTCAGTTTAGGTGAGGGTTTGGATGATGGTGTGGGGGTCTTGGCTTTTTGTAAGTTGGCAAATTTCTGGCTAATTGGTTTATCATCTTTAGAGTCTAATGATGACTTAAGGTTGATGGGAGAAGAAGTCTGTGTATTGTTACCTTTTTCAGCTTCTGGTCTTGCATCATATGCATCAGACTCTGTCTTCATAGAAGACACCAGACTTGAGCTCTCCACAACATCCTTACCCTGTAGATCCTTATACAGATTCTTCACCAGCTCCCTATCCTCAGCTTGCTTCCTAGGAACAGCTTCTTTGGGGTTTTCAACACCAAAAAAAAAAAAAAGATTCTCAACAACTTTTGTTCTCAAATCAAATGATATCTCAAAGAGCTTCTTAACAGCTTAACCCTTCTTTGGCCTTGTGATCAAACTTGAAGAATCTTCAACAACGTCTTCTTCTTTAGTGTACTTGGACAGAACAAGCTTCCTTGAAGGCTTCTTAGGTTGATTCTGAATCTTCTTCGTAGGAGGAGAAACAGCTTCTGAACTTCCTCTAGTTCTTTTCTCCAACACCTTAGTAGGTTCTAACTCATCAACTTCCTCTTGAGTGTCAGAAGCAACTGATTTAGATGCCTTAGCCTTTTTAGCTTGCTTCTTCTTGGGCTTTTCTTTTACCTCTTCATCATAAGACTCAATATTCTTCCTCTTTCTTTTGATAATCTTCAGATGCTGGGCTACAACTTCAACAATGACAACAGGATGGTCTTCTCTGGAGATAGGAGGGAAGTCTTTCATCAGATCCGACATGACTTGATACTTAGTTATATTAGAGTATAATATTTTCACTTCAGATGACTAAATAATTTTCATTGAACCCAACAAATGTCTATTTAGTATCCTCCCATCACTGCTGCAACAGTATCCTTGATCCTTTTGAGTAGACCATTCTAATGAAAAATCTCAGACACTAATCTTCCATAAGGTACTTGTCTTCTTTTCTTGGCAATGCTCTCCTTGATTTCCCAGCACATATAGTTAAACATGTACTTAAGAAGGTTTACTTTCTGATGATTGATTATGAAATACAGGAACAAATTGTGTTCTAATGACCTGTATTCAGAAACACCATCTCTTTGTTGGAACAAAGGGTGTTTCACAATTATACCACTTAAGTTTTGATGATAACAAGGTATTAAAAATTATCAATTGGATATTGCTAAAAGTTTATTCAAGTGTACAGGACCATTAACAAAGATTTATTTACAAGAGGTTCTGACTGAATGAATTAAAGAGCAAAGGAAATTAAGACTGAAGTCCGAAGAGCATCTGAATGAAAGCGCTCCTGGAAAGTCAGATGCAGAGTGCGTCTGAAGAAAGAGCTCCTGAAGATGACGTCATCAGAAGTCAGTTTTCCAGAAGCAGATTTATCATAAGCAAATATTCTTCAGAGGCCAAGGATCGTTGACAAAGTACAATGTACGAAAAGTACAACCACTATGTCTGCGCTTGTCCTTGCAACCACCAACTCTGCATAGTGTCTTCTATACACGACAAGAATAACAGCAACTAATGCAGAGACTTTTCCTTATTTGCTGGAATAGATTTGAATTTGATTTCATAGTACAATCCTCCAATCAGGCAAAGGATCAATGGTGTCAAATCAGTTTCGGTCAAGAAAAAGTGATGAGCTGGCAGTTCCCAACGTCTCTCAAATTCTCTATAAATAGGGATGAAGACTTGAAGAACTTATATACATATATACATACACGCGAACAAGGCTATTCTCTCATATCCAAAAGTCGCAAACAATGCTCATCAACAACTTAGATAATTCTTACAAAAGTTCACATTTTAGAATTTCTAAGTATCTAAGAAAAACAGAGTCTGTTATGTTTTTGTTTTGTTTTGTTTTGTGAATACCTCTGATTGTATATCAAGTATTCAAAACTCTTTTCAATTCTCTGTAATTGTTTAGAAGTCTCTTGGAGTTGTCCTTGAGCATTGAAGTCTCTTTCTTGTGTGATTGAGCAAAGGAAGTCTCTTACTTGTGTGTTTGAGCAACTTGTAATTTGATATTACATTTTAGTGGAACTCTCCTTGGAAGTGCAAGGGGGACAGGACTACTTCCGGATTGTGGAAGGAACCTGTATAAAATTGTTTGTGTTCTTCTTCTTTCTCTTGCTCTCTTCTTTTAATCCACTGCAAAATCAAACTCTGAACTCTGTTCAGACTCTAATTTTTTTCAGACTCTGATCCTGAGAACAGTGCTTATTTTCGCAAGAAAAACATTTTTGAAAACACAATTCAACCCCCCCCCCCCCCCCCCCTCTTCTTGTGTTTTTCCCACCTTCAGTTGGTATCAGAGCTTCGGCTCTATAGATAACACTTAACCGTGTTACAGTAAACAATCGGAGTAAAACATGTCCGGGGATGAAGCTTCTGGTTCTGGTTCTGGTTTTGCAGCTGCTGTGCACTATGATTACAACAACATCAACAAAAGTGAAAGATCTTCTAATCACAACAAACCTCCTATGTTTAATGGTGATCCTGAAATGTTCTCTTGGTGGAAGACCAAGATGTATAGTCACATCATGGGAATGGATGAAGAGTTGTGGGATATTCTTGAAGATGGTGTTGGTGATCTGAGGTTGGATGAAGAAGGTGCTGCTCTTGATAGGAAAGCTCATACTCCTGAGCAGAAAAAGCTTTATAAGAAACATCATACGATCAGAGGCATTCTTGTGGCTGCCTTGCCTCATAAAGAGTACTTAAAGATGAGTGACAAATCAACAGCAAAGGCTATGTTCACCTCATTGTGCTCACTTTATGAGGGTAACAAGAAAGTCAGAGAGGCCAAGGCTACTATGCTTGTTCATCAGTACGAGTTGTTCAGAATGAAGGAGGATGAAAACATTGAGACCATGTACTCAAGGTTTCAGACTCTTGTTTCTGGACTTCAGATTCTGAAGAAAAGCTATGTAACGTCTGATCATGTGAACAAGATTCTGAGAAGTTTACCTGCAAAGTGGAGACCGAAAGTGACAGCCATTGAAGAAGCTAAAGATCTAAACACCTTGAGTGTTGAAGATCTTATAAGCTCTTTAAAAGGTCATGAGATAGGTCTCAACGAGCATGAACCTGTCAAGAAGACTAAGTCCATTGCACTAAAATCCAGAGGCAAGTCAAGTAAGGCTCTGAAGGCATTGGAGTCTGAAGAAGAATCTACATCTGAAGATTCTGATGAAGACTCTGAGATTGTTCAAGAGATGGCTATGCTCACCAACAGACTACAATATCTTGCTAAGAAGAACAAGAAGTTCATGAGCAGAGGCAGTAGTCACAAAAGTTCTAGAAAAGAAGATCAGAAAGGTTGCTTTAATTGCAAGAAGGTTGGACACTTCATTGTTGAATGTCCAAACCTGCAGAAAGAGAAATCCAAAGAAAAATCAAAGAAAGCAATCTTCAAGTGCAACAAATTCAAGAAGCAATTCAAGAAGAGCTTGATGGCAACTTGGGAAGATCTGGATAATGAGTCTGATTCTGACAAAGATGATGCTGAAGATGAAGCAAAAATAGCTCTGACTTTGGTAGCTACTGCTGATAGTGAAAAAGATTCATCTGATGTTGAGTCAAGTACAGATTCTGAAACTGAAACTGAGGTATATTCTAAACTCACTAGATCTGAATTAATTGATTCTCTCAAGGAACTTCTTTGTCATTATGAAAACCAATCCACTGAGTTGAGGAGAGTTAAGCAACGATACATTAAGCTGCTAAAACTCCATGAATCAACTAAGATGGAAATGGATGTTTTACAACAAGAAAATAATGATTTGAAAACAATGACTAAGGAAGGTGATAATAAAACCTTGTCTGAGCAGGATGCTGCTCTTCAAGAGTTTATTAACACAGGAATTGATAGAACCAAAGTTGTATCTATGATTTATAGTATAAATCAGAACAACAAAAAGGGAATTGGTTTCACAGGAGGAAACTCTAGTGAAGTAATTCTAAAACCTTGTTCTGATAACATCAAAGAGGGACTGAAAACTCATTTTGTGTCTGAATCTGAAAAAGCTTCTCATTCAGGATCTAAGTCTCTAAATTCAAAGGAATTGACTAAGTCAAAACCTGAGAATCAAAAGACAAAGGTATCGAATGACTCTAAGTCAAAAGCTCCAACGTTACAGATTCTGAAAAGATCAGAACCGAACAAACAGGTTTTGAAGAAAACAGAGTCTGAAACTAAAAAGCCTAGATTTCAGAGGAAGGAAGCTGTCTTTATTAAGTCATATTCTAAGACTAAAGGTTCTGAACCCAAAGTCTGGAAAAAGACAGAAAAATAAAAATTCAGACAGAAAACACAAATGAGACTCAGAACCTCTAGGACTAACCCAAAAGGACCCATGAAAATATGGGTACCTAAGACAGAAATTGTTGATGCTGCAGATATGTCTAAAAGGAAATATAAAGCAGAAGTCCTGGTATCTGGACAGTGGCTGCTCGCAACATATGACGGGAGAAAAGTCTATGTTCCTAACCCTGACCATGAAAGAGGGAGGAACTATGGGATTTGGAGGAAACCAAACTGGCAAAATCATTGGTACTGGAACAATTGGTAATTCCTCAGTCTCAATCAATAATGTGTGGTTTGTAGATGGACTAAGGCATAACCTACTTAGCATAAGTCAATTTTGTGATAATGGTTATGACGTCTTGTTTAATAAGAACAACTGCACAGTAATCAACACAGATGACCAATCTGTAGTTTTTAAGGGGAAGAGAAAGAACAATGTCTACAAGATCAATTTTTCAGAACTGACTGATCAGAAGGTATTTTGTCTTATGTCAATGAGTGATAAGAAATGGCTGTGGCACAGAAGGTTGGGACATGCTAACTGGAGATTAATCTCTAAGCTTAGCAAGTTACAACTTGTCAGAGGCCTACCAGACATTGATTATCATTCAGATGCACTATGTGGTGCATGTCAGAAGGGAAAAATTGTTAAAACTTCTTTCAAATCTAAAGACATTGTTTCTACCTCCAGACCCTTGGAAGTACTCCATATTGATTTATTTGGACCAGTGAGTACTGCATCCATATATGGAAGTAAATATGGATTGGTGATCGTTGATGATTACAGTAGATGGAGTTGGGTTAAGTTTCTCAAATCTAAAGATGATTCATTTGATGTGTTTACAAAGTTCTGCACTCAAGTTCAATCTGAAAAGGAACTGAAAATCTTAAAAGTCAGAAGTGATCATGGAGGAGAATTTGAAAATGAGCCATTTGAAATATTTTGTGAAAAATTTGAAATTGTCCATGAATTCTCTTCTCCTAGAACTCCACAGCAAAATGGGGTTGTAGAGAGAAAGAATAGGACTCTACAAGAAATGGCAAGAACCATGATTCACGAAAACAATCTGGCAAAACACTTTTGGGCAGAAGCAGTAAACACAACTTGTTATGTTCAGAACAGGATCTATATCAGACTCATACTGAATAAAACAGCATATAAACTCTTTAAAGGCAGGAAACCTAACATTTCTTACTTTCATCAGTTTGGATGTACATGTTACATCTTAAACAATAAAGTCTATCTGAAGAAATTTGATGCAAAGGCACAAAGGGGAATCTTTCTAGGTTACTCTAAGAGGTCTAAGGCATACAGACTGTATAACTTGGAAACACTCTGTGTTGAAGAGTCTATGCATGTCAAGTTTGATGACAAAGAGCCTGGAAGTAAAATTCCAGAGAAAAATGAAAGTATTGCAGGTTCAAAAGAGTCTGATGATTATTCAGAACCTGATCAGACTTCAGAGTTGAATGATACTTCAGAAGCTGTGACAACTCCTGAAGTCCCAATTGTTGAAGCTTCTGAAGAAGCTCAAGATGATTCACAACAAGTAATCCAGTCCAGAAATTCATTCAAGTACAAGTCTTCTCATCCTGAGGATCAAATCATTGGCAACAGAGAAAGTCCCAGAAGAACTAGATCTCATTTCAGACCTGAAGAGTCTGCCCTGGGTCTGCTGTCCATGATAGAACCTACAACAGTTGATGAAGCACTAGCTGATGATGGATGGATCTTAGCAATGCAAGATGAGCTTAATCAGTTTAAAAGGAATGATGTATGGGATCTTGTATCTAAGCCTGAACACAAGAACATTATTGGAACTAAATGGGTGTTTAGGAACAAGCTGGATGAACAATGAGAAGTAATCAGAAACAAAGCCAGACTTGTTGCTCAAGGATACAGCCAACAAGAAGGCATTGACTACACTGAAACTTTTGCTCCAGTCGCAAGATTGGAAGCAATCAGGTTACTTCTTTCCTACGCAGTAAATCACAACATAACCTTGTATCAAATGGACGTTAAAAGTGCATTTCTCAATGGAGTCATTTCTGAAGAAGTGTTTGTGAAACAACCACCTGGTTTTGAGGACTTAAAACATCCTGACCACGTTTATATGCTAAAGAAATCTCTGTACGGTCTGAAACAAGCTCCCAGAGCCTGGTATGACAGACTGAGTAATTTCTTGCTTAAAAATGATTTTAAAAGAGGACAGGTTGACACAACACTCTTCAAGAAAACACTTGAGAAAGACATTCTGATTGTACAAATTTATGTTGATGATATTATTTTTGGTTCAACTAATAGATCTCTTTGCAAGGAATTTTCTAAGTTGCTGCAGGAGGAATTTGAAATGAGCATGATGGGAGAACTGAAGTTCTTTCTAGGAATTCAGATCAACCAATGCAAAGAAGGAGTGTATGTTCATTAGTCCAAATATACCAAAGAGCTTCTGAAAAAGTTTAAACTTGAAGACTGCAAGGAAATGACCACTCCAATGCATCCTACCTGCACTCTGAACAAAGAAGATCAAGGATCTAAAGTTGACCTAAAGCTGTATCGAAGTATGATTGGTTCTCTGTTGTATCTCACTGCATCCAGACCTGATATTTTGTTCAGTGTATGCTTGTGTGCAAGGTTTCAATCAGATCCTAGAGAATCTCACTTAACTATTGTTAAAAGAATCTTTAGATATCTGAAAGGAACAACTAATCTTGGACTTCTTTATAAGAAATCTTCAGATTATAAGCTAATTGGATTCTGCGATGCTGACTATGCTGGTGACAGGATTGAAAGAAAATCAACCAGTGGAAACTGTCAGTTTCTTGGTGAGAATCTGATATCCTGGGCCAGTAAGAGACAAGCAACTATTGCTTTGTCAACAGCAGAAGCAGAATACATCTCAGCTACTAGTTGTTGCACACAACTGCTTTGGATGAAACATCAGTTGGAAGACTACCAAATAACCGAAAACTGTATTCCAATTTACTGTGATAACACAGCTGCTATCTGTTTGTCTAAAAATCCTATTCTTCATTCAAGAGCCAAGCACATTGAAATTAAACATCATTTTATCAGAGACTATGTTCAAAAGGGAGTGTTAGATATTCACTTCATTGATACTGATCATCAATGGGCAGATATCTTTACAAAACCCCTAACTGTTGAAAGATTCAATTTTATAAAGAAAAATTTGAACATGCATTCTGTCTCTGAGTAATGCGTGACTCTGAATGAAAAACCAGACTCTGAAAATTATCAGAAGATGAAGAAGTTTCAGACTCTCCTTGGAGAATTTGAAGAGACTCAGCCTCTGAGAAAATATTCAGACTCTGGGAAGGAATCTTTTTGACTCTGATAGTACTGAGAAGTGGAAAAGGTTAAAGTAATTTTTTGTAGACTTCTGACACGTCTATCTGCATTGGGAAACAACACTCTAAGGGCAATGATGGTTATTATCTGAACAAATATTCTTGCGCCCCTGAAGTCATTAATGCGTGTGTCTGGTTGTCGCCTCTGAAATGTGAAAAATTGTTTTTTCAGAAATCACTATAAATACCAAACACACACTACTCACTCACTTTCCTACACTTTCAAGTTTTAAGCAGTTACGATTGAAACTCTGTTTTCTCTCTTCTCTCACCTTAGAAACCCTTTTCCCCAAAAACTTCAACTTCTCAAATGGCTACTTCTACAAGCGGTTCCAACATGCAACAAGAAACAGAATCAAACTACTCCATCAAACCAATAACCGTGTCGATTCCAATCGATTCACTGGAAGTTCAAATCGAATCTCCGGTGGACTTCGCATCTCTAAAAAGGAACAAGGTAGACATGGACGCACTGATTATTGCTCAGAAGATGGCTGGGTATTTTCAGATGCTTAACGGACCAACGTATGTGAATCTGGTCAAGGAATTCTGGGTTAGGGCTGAAGTGTTTGATGTTGAACCTGCTAAGGCCCAAGAAAATCTAGCTGTGTCAAGAAACCCTAATTTGAAAGGGAAATCAAGGAAAAAAATGGGTCTTGAACCTTTCCATGGATTGGAAATCAAGTCTGTAGTAATGGGTATCCCAGTATCTATTACTGAAGGAGTGATTGCCAGAGCCTGCAGGATGGCTCCTGAAGGAAGGTTCCAGTGGAACGTCAGCAGGAAGGCTGCTCTACTGGAGAGCTATACAAATCTGTTGTTGAAGGGAAATCCAGCAACAAAGTTGGTTGACATGAAGATTGAGCACAGGGTGCTTCTGAATATAATAAATGAGTGCTTCTTCCAGAAGGGAGGAGGTGTTGATCAACCAAATTTGGATCACAAATTGGTGTTATATTTCTTGGCTGGATTTCAACAAATAAATCTTCCAAGATATATAATGCACCACTTGTGCTGGGCTATCAAGGAGGAGTGTTGAAGACTCTGGACAAGTTCAACCTTGTGTCAGACAGAGTCCTGGGTATTAACATTGGAAGGATGATCAGTGGTAAGACCCTATACAACATGAAGGCTATTGAGATAATTCTCACTGATGCCAAGGATCTGAAGGAATCTGACACTCCTTCTCAAATAATTAGGGACTTTCCCTCTGTTCTCAAGGAAGACAATCCTGAAGCATTGACTGCTTATCTAGCAGCATTTGCTAAGGAGTCTGCAGATGCCACACAAAAAGCTGAAGTTGCTAAGGCCAGAAAGCAGAAGGCTGCTAAAACTGAAGCAACGAACTCTGGAGTGGTGGCTGCTCGAAAGAGAAAAATGGGAAAGGCTGACTCTAATATCACAATGGAAAGAGCTCAACAAGCCTGGGAGGAAATTGAAGCTGATGAAGCTGCTGGCATTGTTAGGCCACCCAAGAGGCAAGCTGGAGAGGAGATTGTGATGCCCATGTTTGAAATAACTCCTGAGCAGGCGAAGAAAAATGATGAATACTATCAGAATCTCAAGAATGAAAAGAAGCGAATGAAAGCTCAGTATAAAATTGAGAGAGATGAGAAACTGAAAGCAATGGGTCTTGAAAATTGTGATCAAGACACCATTGAGAAAATAATTGAGGTTCAGAATCTCTCAAGGAAGTTAGAGGAAGAGACTCTGAAGGGAGCCCAGAAGGTTCTGAAAGAGGCACCAGGAACTTCAGTAGCTGATACTTCAGACGCTGTTCCTCAAGTGGCTGTTTTAGAAGCTGCTGGATCTCCACCAGTAATACGGACAAGTGTTTCTCTCCCAGACAAATCAGTCACAGGGATTCCATCATAAGCTGCTACTTCAGAGGCTGCTGTCTCAGAAGTCCCCAAGACTTCTAAGGTAACTCAGAGTCCAGTTCCCCTAACCTCTCCTTCATCCTCATCCTCCACTAACACTGACTCTGACTTAGATGACATTCCTCTAAGTCAGAAATACAATGTAACACTCTAAATTCTGTTTTATGATTTGTGGTGATTTTTAATTGATTTTGGTGTGCTTGGTGTGTTTTACTTGAAATTATAAATGATATATGAAATATTTGGTGTGATATTATTGGTTATATTTATGTGTAGTGTTTTATGAAATAGTAGAAAATAATAATATTTGATAAAAAGGGATTAATTAGAGTTAATAGAATTAAGGAGGGATTAAGAAGAAATTTAATAGAATTTAGTGGGGGGAGTAAAGAGAAAAAAAAAGGGGTTATGTTTTGGTAAGGTGAGAAAGAGAAAACCAGTAAGGAAAGGAAAAACATTTTGTACGTATCAGAGAAAAACAAACCAGGACATAGCTTTTGAGAGAAACCAAGGGGAAGAACTAGGAAGGGAGAAGCTGCCATTTTTGCTGTAGAATTTGCTTATTTGAGGTAAGGGTGGGCTAGCATTTCAATTGTTAATGTATATATGTATGATTTCATGAAATTGGATGAAAAATGGTTGTTTTTGGAATTAGGTTTAAGAACATGAAAAATGGATCATTGTTGATGAAATTGTGTTATTGATGATGTTTCTGTGATTTGATTTTGAGTTGTTTTGGTTGTTGTGTTGCAAATAAAACTTGTAAACATTGTTGTAATTCAATTTGGGGTTTGGGTGATTGAAAATTGGGTTTTTTGGGTGAAAACTGGTCTGTTTCCGTAGGTCTGTTCGCATTCCATCGTAGTACGATGCTGGGAAATCGTAGTACGATTTTTCCAGTAGCAGAAATGACTTTTTCAGCACATTCCATCGTAGTACGATGCCTTGAAATCGTAGTACGATTTTCAGTGAAACAGCATTCCCTGTTTCGCGTTCTTGTGTCTTTTTCACCCATTTCTGTTCCGAACTGGCTTTTTGTGTAAACATGAAAGTTGTAGATAATTGAGTTAGCTTTCTAATGGCTTTGGTTTCACTTGAAAATGATGTTTAGATTTTGAGTTATGATGGAAATAGTCCAGGTGGGTATTGAGAAAACTTTAAGAAAACTTAGCTTAACTAATTCCGAGTTAGTCCAAAACCTAGGGTTAGTTCCCAAACTACAAACTTAAGTATTAGAGGTTTAATTGAGGTGTTTTATGAGTATTTAGCTTATGTCTTATTGGTCAAACTTGGTTTGCTTTTGAAGGATGTTTTGGACTTTGATATGAAATGAATTATACTTTGCTAAGTTTGCAATTGTTCATGGTGTTGTGGTGTGGTTGAGTCTAGTTGGGGAGGCGTCCTGTGGTTGGTGTTGTCGTTGGTTGCATGGTGAAAATGCACCACTATTTGGTTGTATGTAGATATACTCCTTGAGTCTCATAACTCATTTGCATTGGTGGGGGCTCATGCCCCGGAATGTTTATACATTCAACTGGTGAGGGCTCATGCCCTGGAATGCTAGTCATTCATCTGGTGAGGGCTTATGCCCTGGGATGCTTTAACCATCCAAATTGGTGGGGGCTTATGCCCCGGAATGCTTAGCATTCAACGCGCGTAGTTGGTACCACATTTGCATAATGCATTAGTCGTTAATGGAGTCTTGCATTAGAAGTTTAAGGTGTGAGTTGTTGTTGGTGAGGTGTCACCACAAGTGGTTGTTGTCGGTGTTGTTATTTAAGGTGAATCTAAACATTGTTTGTTGAATTGTTTATGAAGATTGTTGATGATTATGGTGATGATGAATGTTCTTGTTGTTGCTGTTTTTCAATACAACTTTATGAATTATATATATATATATATATATATTGCTTTTGTTTTGTGAACTCACCCCTTCTGCTGGAATTGCCGCCTTGTGGGCAAGTGCAGGTAGCGATGGATAGATAGGAGTCGGCTCGTTGTGTCTTAGGCTCTGATACGTAACGGGATGGGATATATGTTTTATAATTTCATTCCTTTATGTATCATTTTTACTTGGAGAATTGTTTAATAAATATTTGAACCATGATGGTGAATATTTTACTTGGTGAGGCCTTCGTGCCAGATATGTTGATGTATCAGAAATTTTAAGATGATTTTGCAATGATTATTCCGCTGCAGTTTATTATATAAAGATATTATTACGGAGGATTATTTAAATAGTTTTATGTTTCTATTTAAATAAATTATTTTTGAAATGTGTATGTAATGCTCCGTTGTTTGTTGATTAACTCTGATAATTAGATATTATTATATCATTTTGGGAAACGGGGTGTTACAATTGGTATCAGAGCAAGTCGGTCCGTCCGACCATTAGGAGAGTCGTGTCGAGCCAATAGTGTAGTGTGACAGGTTTTAAACTGTCTTGTTGTTGTTCTAATTCTTGTTGTTATGTAGAATTATCGAGATGGCCGGGAGAAATGATGCTGCTCTTGCTGCTGCTTTGCAAGCAATGGCTCAAGTTGTTGGGCAACAACAAGGTGCTGGTGGAGCTGGTGAAGGTGTAAGGATGCTTGAGACCTTCCTAAGGAATCATCCACCAACCTTCAAGGGAAGGTATAATCCTGATGGAGCGCAGACCTGGTTGAAGGAGGTTGAAAGAATATTCCGGGTGATGCAGTGTACGGATGCTCAGATGGTGCGGTTTGGCACCCATATGTTGGCCGAAGAAGCGGATGACTGGTGGGTGAGTATTCAACCGGTGTTAGAGAATGAAGGTGCTGTGGTTACATGGGCTGTGTTTAGGAGGGAGTTCTTGAGGAGGTATTTCCCGGAGGATGTCCGTGGTAGAAAAGAGATTGAATTCCTTGAGCTGAAGCAAGGGGACATGTCCGTTACGGAATATGCAGCTAAGTTCGTGGAGCTTGCAAAGTTCTATCCTCACTATGCTGCGGAGACTGCTGAGTTCTCCAAGTGTATCAAATTTGAGAATGGTCTGCGAGCTGATATCAAGCGGGCCATTGGGTATCAGAAGATCAGAGACTTCTCTGAGTTGGTGAGCAGCTGCCGTATTTATGAAGAAGATACTAAAGCTCACTATAAAGTGATGAATGACCGCAAGGGAAAGGGGCAGCAGAGTCGCCCAAAGCCGTATAGTGCCCCAGCTGATAAGGGCAAGCAGAGGATGCATGATGAGCGGAGGCCAGCACGTAGAGATGTTCCTGCTGAGGTGGTTTGTTATAAGTGTGGTGTTAAGGGCCACAAGAGTAATGCCTGCAACCGTGATGAGAAGAAATGCTTCCGATGTGGTAAGAAAGGCCACACTGTTACTGAATGCAAGCGGGGAGACATTGTTTGCTATAATTGTGATGAAGAAGGACATCTTAGCACTCAGTGCACTAAGCCTAAGAAGGCGCAGGCCAGTGGGAGGGTGTTTGCCTTGACTGGTACCCAGACTGATCAGGAGGATCGACTTATCAGAGGTACTTGTTTCTTTAATAGTACTCCTTTAATTGCTATTATAGATACTGGTGCAACGCATTGTTTCATTGCTATTGATTGTGCTAAAAGATTGGGTCTGTATATGTCTGATATGAATGGGAAAATGGTTGTTGAAACTCCAGCTAAGGGTTCAGTGACTACTTCCCTTGTCTGTTTAAGTTGTCCGTTGTCTGTATTTGGTAGAGATTTTGAGGTAGACCTTGTTTGTTTACCGTTGGTGGGAATGGATGTAATATTGGGAATGAACTGGTTAGAGTACAATCATGTCATGATCAATTGTTTTACGAAGACGGTGCGGTTTTCTTCTGCTGAAGAAGAGAGTGGAGCAGAATTTTTATCCACCAAAGAGATGAAGCGGTTAGAACAAGATGGTGTGTTGATGTTTTCTTTGTTGGCTTTCTTGTCGGTGGAGAACCAAGCTGTAATTGATGGGCTGCCTGTTGTGAAAGAATTTCCTGAAGTTTTCCCTGATGAGATTCCAGATGTGCCACCGGAGAGAGAAGTGGAATTTTCGATTGACCTGGTGCCGGGTACGAAGCCTGTGTCGATGGCTCCTTACCGTATGTCAGCTTCGGAGTTAGCTGAGTTAAAGAAACAATTAGAAGACTTGCTTGACAAGAAGTTTGTGAGACCGAGTGTTTCACCATGGGGAGCGCCAGTGTTGTTGGTTAAGAAGAAGGATGGTAGCATGCGGTTGTGCATTGATTACCGTCAGTTGAATAAGGTGACGATTAAGAATAGGTATCCACTACCGAGGATTGATGACTTGATGGATCAACTAGTGGGTGCCCGTGTGTTCAGCAAAATTGACTTGAGGTCGGGATATCATCAGATTAAGGTGAAGGATGAGGATATGCAAAAGACGGCGTTTAGGACGCGGTATGGTCATTATGAATATAAGGTGATGCCCTTCGGTGTGACGAATGCACCTGGTGTGTTTATGGAATACATGAACAGAATTTTTCATGAGTATCTGGATCAATTTGTTGTAGTTTTTATTGATGATATATTGATTTATTCTAAGACTGAAGCTGAGCATGCAGAGCATTTGAGGATTGTATTGCAAGTGCTGAAGGAGAAGAAATTGTATGCCAAGTTATCCAAGTGCGAGTTCTGGTTGAATGAAGTAAGTTTTCTTGGCCACATTATTTCTGGTAATGGTATTGCTGTAGATCCTTCGAAGGTTGATGCTGTGTCGCAGTGGGAGACACCAAAGTCAGTTACTGAGGTAAGAAGTTTTCTTGGATTAGCTGGTTATTACCGCAGATTTATTGAAGGATTTTCGAAGTTGGCACTTCCTTTGACGCAGCTGACTTGTAAAGGTAAAGCGTTTGTGTGGGATGCTCAATGTGAGAGTAGTTTCAATGAGTTGAAGCAAAGATTGACGACTGCTCCTATTTTGATTTTGCCGAAGCCAGAAGAGCCTTTTGTTGTTTATTGTGATGCATCTAAGTTGGGTTTGGGTGGCGTGTTGATGCAAGATGGCAAGGTGGTCGCGTATGCTTCTAGGCAGCTGAGAGTGCATGAGAAGAATTATCCCACGCATGATTTAGAGTTGGCAGCCGTGGTGTTTGTGTTGAAAATTTGGAGGCATTATTTGTACGGTTCCAGATTCGAGGTGTTTAGTGATCACAAGAGTTTAAAGTACCTGTTTGATCAGAAGGAGTTGAACATGAGGCAGAGGAGGTGGCTTGAGTTACTCAAGGATTACGATTTTGGCTTGAATTACCATCCTGGTAAAGCTAATGTTGTGGCTGATGCGTTGAGTAGAAAGACATTGCGTATGTCGGCGTTGATGGTGAAAGAGTTCGAGTTGCTTGAACAATTTCGGGACTTGAGTCTTGTTTGTGAAAGGTCGCTTCAGAGTGTGAAGTTGGGCATGTTAAAGATTAATAGTGATTTCTTGAGTAGTATCAAAGAGGCACAGAAGCTAGATGTTAAGTTCGTTGATTTGATGACTGCTAGTGATCAGAATGTAGTTGGTGACTTCAAGGTTGATGAACAAGGTGTGTTGAGATTTAGAGGAAGGATTTGTATTCCGGATGATGAGGGTTTGAAGAAGTTAATCTTAGAAGAAAGTCATAAGAGTAGTTTGAGTATTCATCCTGGAGCTACAAAAATGTATCATGACTTGAAGAAATTATTTTGGTGGTCCGGTTTGAAGAAGGATGTTGCGCAATTTGTGTATGCGTGTTTGACTTGCCAGAAGTCCAAGGTTGAACATCAGAAGCCTGCAGGGCTGTTGACCCCGTTAGATGTGCCCGAGTGGAAGTGGGATAGCATTTCGATGGATTTTGTGACGAGTTTGCCGAATACTCCAAGAGGGCATGATGCCATTTGGGTTGTTGTTGATAGATTGACTAAGTCGGCGCACTTTATTCCAATTAATATTACTTATCCGGTAGCTCAGTTGGCGGAGATTTATATCCGTGACATTGTGAAGTTGCATGGTGTTCCATCTAGTATTGTGTCGGATAGAGATCCGAGGTTTACTTCAAGGTTTTGGAAGATCTTGCAAGATGCATTGGGTTCGAAGTTGAGATTGAGTTCGGCTTATCATCCGCAGACAGATGGTCAGTCGGAGAGAACTATCCAATCCTTGGAGGATTTGTTGAGGGTGTGTGTACTCGAGCAGGGTGGAGCTTGGGACAGCCACTTGCCGTTGATAGAGTTTACTTATAACAATAGTTACCATTCGAGTATTGGTATGGCACCGTTCGAAGCTTTGTATTGCCGAAGGTGTAGAACTCCTCTATGTTGGTTTGAGTCGGGTGAAAGTGTTGTGTTAGGACCTGAGTTAGTGCAGCAGACTACGGAAAAGGTCAAGATGATAAGAGAAAAGATGAAGGCATCTCAAGATCGTCAGAAAAGTTATCATGACAAAAGGAGAAAAGCCCTTGAGTTTCAAGAGGGTGAGCATGTGTTTTTGAGGGTTACTCCGATGACGGGTGTAGGACGTGCATTGAAGTCGAAAAAGTTGACTCCAAAGTTCATTGGTCCTTATCAGATTTCCGAGAGAATTGGAACCGTGGCGTATCGGATTGGATTGCCACCCCATCTATCAAACCTGCATGATGTGTTTCATGTGTCGCAGTTGAGGAAGTATGTAGCTGATCCTTCGCATGTTATTCCTAGAGATGATGTGCAAGTTAGAGATAATCTTACTGTTGAGACTTTGCCTTTGAGGATTGATGATCGCAAGGTGAAACAGTTGAGAGGCAAGGAAATACCTCTGGTTAGAGTTGTTTGGGGCGGCGTAACCGGTGAGAGTTTGACTTGGGAGTTGGAGAGCAAGATGCAAGAGTCCTATCCTGAGTTGTTTGTTGCTTAAGGTAATATTTCGAGGACGAAATTTTCTAAGTTGGGGAGAGTTGTAACACTCTAAATTCTGTTTTATGATTTGTGGTGATTTTTAATTGATTTTGGTGTGCTTGGTGTGTTTTACTTGAAATTATAAATGATATATGAAATATTTGGTGTGATATTATTGGTTATATTTATGTGTAGTGTTTTATGAAATAGTAGAAAATAATAATATTTGATAAAAAGGGATTAATTAGAGTTAATAGAATTAAGGAGGGATTAAGAAGAAATTTAATAGAATTTAGTGGGGGGAGTAAAGAGAAAAAAAAAGGGGTTATGTTTTGGTAAGGTGAGAAAGAGAAAACCAGTAAGGAAAGGAAAAACATTTTGTACGTATCAGAGAAAAACAAACCAGGACATAGCTTTTGAGAGAAACCAAGGGGAAGAACTAGGAAGGGAGAAGCTGCCATTTTTGCTGTAGAATTTGCTTATTTGAGGTAAGGGTGGGCTAGCATTTCAATTGTTAATGTATATATGTATGATTTCATGAAATTGGATGAAAAATGGTTGTTTTTGGAATTAGGTTTAAGAACATGAAAAATGGATCATTGTTGATGAAATTGTGTTATTGATGATGTTTCTGTGATTTGATTCTGAGTTGTTTTGGTTGTTGTGTTGCAAATAAAACTTGTAAACATTGTTGTAATTCAATTTGGGGTTTGGGTGATTGAAAATTGGGTTTTTTGGGTGAAAACTGGTCTGTTTCCGTAGGTCTGTTCGCATTCCATCGTAGTACGATGCTGGGAAATCGTAGTACGATTTTTCCAGTAGCAGAAATGACTTTTTCAGCACATTCCATCGTAGTACGATGCCTTGAAATCGTAGTACGATTTTCAGTGAAACAGCATTCCCTGTTTCGCGTTCTTGTGTCTTTTTCACCCATTTCTGTTCCGAACTGGCTTTTTGTGTAAACATGAAAGTTGTAGATAATTGAGTTAGCTTTCTAATGGCTTTGGTTTTACTTGAAAATGATGTTTAGATTTTGAGTTATGATGGAAATAGTCCAGGTGGGTATTGAGAAAACTTTAAGAAAACTTAGCTTAACTAATTCCGAGTTAGTCCAAAACCTAGGGTTAGTTCCCAAACTACAAACTTAAGTATTAGAGGTTTAATTGAGGTGTTTTATGAGTATTTAGCTTATGTCTTATTGGTCAAACTTGGTTTGCTTTTGAAGGATGTTTTGGACTTTGATATGAAATGAATTATACTTTGCTAAGTTTGCAATTGTTCATGGTGTTGTGGTGTGGTTGAGTCTAGTTGGGGAGGCGTCCTGTGGTTGGTGTTGTCGTTGGTTGCATGGTGAAAATGCACCACTATTTGGTTGTATGGTTGTATGTAGATATACTCCTTGAGTCTCATAACTCATTTGCATTGGTGGGGGCTCATGCCCCGGAATGTTTATACATTCAACTGGTGAGGGCTCATGCCCTGGAATGCTAGTCATTCATCTGGTGAGGGCTTATGCCCTGGGATGCTTTAACCATCCAAATTGGTGGGGGCTTATGCCCCAGAATGCTTAGCATTCAACGCGCGTAGTTGGTACCACATTTGCATAATGCATTAGTCGTTAATGGAGTCTTGCATTAGAAGTTTAAGGTGTGAGTTGTTGTTGGTGAGGTGTCACCACAAGTGGTTGTTGTCGGTGTTGTTATTTAAGGTGAATCTAAACATTGTTTGTTGAATTGTTTATGAAGATTGTTGATGATTATGGTGATGATGAATGTTCTTGTTGTTGCTGTTTTTCAATACAACTTTATGAATTATATATATATATATATTGCTTTTGTTTTGTGAACTCACCCCTTCTGCTGGAATTGCCGCCTTGTGGGCAAGTGCAGGTAGCGATGGATAGATAGGAGTCGGCTCGTTGTGTCTTAGGCTCTGATACGTAACGGGATGGGATATATGTTTTATAATTTCATTCCTTTATGTATCATTTTTACTTGGAGAATTGTTTAATAAATATTTGAACCATGATGGTGAATATTTTACTTGGTGAGGCCTTCGTGCCAGATATGTTGATGTATCAGAAATTTTAAGATGATTTTGCAATGATTATTCCGCTGCAGTTTATTATATAAAGATATTATTACGGAGGATTATTTAAATAGTTTTATGTTTCTATTTAAATAAATTATTTTTGAAATGTGTATGTAATGCTCCGTTGTTTGTTGATTAACTCTGATAATTAGATATTATTATATCATTTTGGGAAACGGGGTGTTACATACAACCTGACCAAACCCTTTCCAAAGGCCAAACGAACCGTCAGAACCAAAACAACAACAACAAAATCCAAACTCTCTCTTAAAGCCAAACCTTTCAAAGACACTTCCTTTGATGTTTATAAAACAATAGGGGAGTTATCTGAAAGAAGAGTGGGTATTTGCAACAAACTACCTGCTAACCATCCTTTTCAACCACCTGTTATCAAACCACTTAACATGCTACCCCCCGGTGTACCCATTCCATCCTCCTCAAACCAAGGAAGTCCACAAGTTGTTGATTTAACAGCTACTGCTTAAGAGCAAGTAGTTACTGAAAATCCAACAACTTCTGAACAACCTATCTCAGACCTCCCTACAAACAAACAACAACAAACAACCTCTTCACCACAAAACCAACCCTCTGAACAGAATGACTTATCCAATCTAGAAAGCCATTATTCAGGAGAACTTCTTGAATATCAACAACAAAAGTCTTCTGTCAACCTAACCCAATCAACCAAACCTCAAGAACAGACCATTCCAGAATCTGTTATGGAGACAGTGGCTACAGAGTCTGTCCAAGTGACAGAGTCTGAACCCACTGTGTCTGTTTCACATTCTGAACCAACACAACACCACCCTTGTAATTCTGACCAACCCTCATCTTCCTCACCTATCCAGATCTCAGACCAACCACCGATTGACATTCTGGACCCTGATTACCAGGAAGAGCAGCTGGTGGAAATAAATGAGGAGATGCAAAATCTGGTTCTTTTAAGAAATACTCCTTTTCTACCTTTTGCATATCAAGACAGCTGGTCTAATGTCAAGAACAGAGCATTGAACTTCATTGATGATGTTGCCCAGAAGTGCTGCCGTATTCAAGCTCATGCTATGAAACGACGTCTGCAAGAATCGCACTCTTCTCAGCAACTCCAAAGCAAGCCTCAGTATCTTGTTAATGCTCCTTTCTACGCTGAATCTGAATACGTAACAAGAGATTCCAAGGTGTTCAAGATGCTGAAGCAGCAAGAGGAATCTAAGGCTAGGGAAGACTATCTTCTTCAGAGGCAGATGGCTCTGGAAGAAACTGTTAGGAAGCAGTCTGAAGACATTCAGCGTCTGATGGCTCTTATTCAACAGCAACAACCTCAACCTAACCCTTAGATTGCACACCTTGTTTTTCTTTTAGTTATGTGTTTTAATTCTTGCTCTGACTTCTTTGTATTCTTCTGACTATCTTTTATAAAACAGTCTTCATTTCTTTCCTTTTGTCCAATTATTGTCTTTACTTCTTCTTATGTGTTCTTTTTAATTGATGACAAAAGGGGGAGTAATAGAAAGCATTTAACAAAGAATCTGAGCCCAAGAATAAAATAAATTCTAACAGACTCTATTTTATTTGAGAACCTAATCTTATTTCATTTGAACGTTAGAAATTATTGTTGAACTTAAAAATGAATTTAATTAACCTGGATAGGACTTAGGGGGAGCTTACAAACCTCACCTTAAAGAATATCAGACTCAGGGGGAGTCAGAGCTTACAAACCTCATAACCCCTAAAAGTCAACTTGTTAATTAAGTTAACAACAATTGATCTTTTTAAATACTTATGTTTGTCATCATCAAAAAGGGGGAGATTGTTGGAACAAAGGGTGTTTCACAATTATACCACTTAAGTTTTGATGATAACAAGTTATTAAAAATTATCAATTGGATATTGCTAAAAGTTTATTCAAGTGTACAGGACCATTAACAAAGATTTATTTACAAGAGGTTCTGACTGAATGAATTAAAGAGCAAAGGAAATTAAGACTGAAGTCTGAAGAGCATCTGAATGAAAGCGCTCCTGGAAAGTCAGATGCAGAGTGCGTCTGAAGGTGACGTCATCAGAAGTCAGTTTTCCAGAAGCAGATTTATCAGAAGCAAATATTCTTCAGAGGCCAAGGATCGTTGACAAAGTACAATGTACGAAAAGTACAACCACTATGTCTGCGCTTGTCCCTGCAACCTCCAACTCTGCACAGTGTCTTCTATACACGACAAGAATAACAGCAACTAATGCAGAGACTTTTCCTTATTTGCTGGAATGGATTTGAATTTGATTTCATAGTACAATCCTCCAATCAGGCAAATGATCAATGGTGTCAAATCAGTTTCGGTGAAGAAAAAGTGATGAGCTGGCAGTTCCCAACGTCTCTCAAATTCTTTATAAATAGGGATGAAGACTTGAAGAACTTATATACATATATACATACACGCGAACAAGGCTATTCTCTCATATCCAAAAGTCGCAAACATTGCTCATCAACAACTTAGATAATTCTTACAAAAGTTCACATTTTAGAATTTCTAAGTACCTAAGAAAAACAGAGTCTGTTATGTTTTTGTTTTGTGAATACCTCTGATTGTATATCAAGTATTCAAAACTCTTTTCAATTCTCTGTAATTGTTTAGAAGTCTCTTGGAGTTGTCCTTGAGCATTGAAGTCTCTTTCTTGTGTGATTGAGCAAAGGAAGTCTCTTACTTGTGTGTTTGAGCAACTTGTAATTTGATATTACATTTTAGTGGAACTCTCCTTGGAAGTGCAAGGGGGACAGGACTACTTCCGGATTGTGGAAGGAACCTGTATAAAATTGTTTGTGTTCTTCTTCTTTCTCTTGCTCTCTTCTTTTAATCCGCTGCAAACTCAAACTCTGAACTCTGTTCAGACTCTGATCTTTTTCAGACTCTGATCCTGAGAACAGTGCTTATTTTCGCAAGAAAGAAACATTTTTGAAAACACAATTCAACCCCCCCCCCCCCCCCCCCCTCTTGTGTTTTTCCCACCTTCACTCTTGGCATGAAGCATTCCAAGATAAGTTTATGCAAGACCCTCTATTCATCCAGCATATCACGAGTCTTATCAGTTGGCCTTCCTTTATGCAAACTCTCGTTAATATTTCTACCCAAGGACTGTTCTACTTCACTCCTAATTGAAACTTTCAAGTATTTGAACATCTTGCAGCTTTGGTAATCACCTCTTATGTGATGGTGACTTCAATTCCCATCATTGCTGATCTTACTTCCATTCTATTGTACTCTTGAAGACCCATTTCCTTCATTGTCTTCCCCTTTAACTTAGGATTCTCTGCTATTTTATGCCATTCTTCTAGTTTAGCAGCGCTCTTACCCATAAATCCTTTATGAGCTCTCTGTATGACGGTCCATTTAACATTTTGAAGTAACCATCCAGTTATTGAGTTACCATATAAGGGATGATATCAACACCATTTCTCTTTATGGATGCAAAATCCCCTGGACATTCAACGAGAACCTGCAGATCCTTCTTAGCCAAGGTCATAGTTCTGGGTTTGATGACATACGAAGCACCATAACTAACTTGTAGAGCATTCCCTTGATTTGAACTAGATTCCGCCATTGATGAAGGTTTAAGGTTTTAGGTTTAAGTTTTTGAAAATGAAGAGTTTTTTTTTAGAGAATAAGCTTGAAAGAAGAATGTGTAGGAAGTGAGAGTGAGAAGTCTGTGTTTTGTCTAAGTGCTTTGAGTAAAAAATTTGTAATTCAGAAAAGAAACAAGATAAACATAAACATTAATGATAAATGGGGGGGGGGTGCGAGATACAACTTTCAAAGAACAATCATCATTGTCTGAAAATTATTACCCAATACAACTAAACCACGTCAGAGTTTGTATCAGATTAATTGTTACATTAATGGCTAGGTGTCACAAAAAGTAACTTCCACCTTTTCCACTAATGCAGCTATCATAGGCACATATTCCCGACTCTGGAGTTCAGAGTCTGATGGCCTTCAGAGACTGAATTTCTTTAGAGGTTCAAGAGTTGAGAGCTTGATAGACATTAGCTTATAAACATCTTCAGATTCTGAATTCCTATTTAGAGGCAAGTATTATTCAGATATAAACATCAAGTATTATTCAAACCTTTCAACAAATAAAGGTTTTGTGAATATACCAACTCATTGATGTTCAATATCAATGAATTGTATATCAAAAGTACCTTTTTGAACATAATCTCTTATAAAATGATGCTTGATCTCAATATGCTTGACTCTGGAATGTAATATCAAATTCTTTGACAAACAGATATCAGCAGTATTATCACAATAAATTGGAATATTGTTTTCATTAATCTGATAATCCTCTAACTGATGTTTCATACAGAGTAGTTACGTGCAAAAACTTGTAGCTGAGATGTATTATGCTTCTACTCTTGAAAATGCAATAGTTGCTTGTCTTTTACTATCCCAGGATATCAGATTCCCACCAAGAAACTGACAGTTCCCACTGGTTGATTTTCATTCAATCGTGTCACCAGCATAATCAGCATCACAGAATCCAACTAACTTATAATCTAAGGATTTCTTATAAAGAAGACCAAGATTAGTTGTTCCTTTCTGATATCTAAAGATTCTCTGAATAACAGTTAAATGTGATTCTCAAGGATCTGATTGAAACCTTACGCACAAGCATACACTAACAGTCTGTTTGGTTGAAGAGAAATAAGGAACAGAGAAAGAGAGAAGACAGAAATAGAGAATATATAGGAACTTTCTCTTGTTTGGAATGAAGAGAAATAGGGAAGAGAGATTAAAAAGTAGTGGGACCCACCACCTTTTTATTTCTCCTTACAATAGCAAAGAAAGTGGGGGAGAGAAGGCTTTTAATATTGTAGTTCCTTTTTTACCCTTTATTGAAATATTATATCTCATTTCTTAGAGCCCCTACAAATATAAATGGTTATCTAATCTCTCGGCTTTATGCATGAAGGATTCATAAATTACTGGGTATGTAGTAACGCAGGTGATAGTTTAGTAGATAAACCAACCATGGAAATGGATTTATGAATTGATTTAGTTAACTATTTTTTTTTACCAGAACTAAATTATTTAAACCTTGTCAAAAAACTAAAAATAATTAATCTAATCAAATTAAAAAAATTATTAGTTTGTAGTTTAATAAATAAATTAACATACACCCAAGAGTGCTTAGATGAGATAGAATGGGTCTCTTCTAGCTTAACCAAGGTCCTGGGTTCGAATTCAGCCTTGGGCATGTAACAACGTTAAAACTCTTAGGGAGAGTCTGCCGCACATTTGGGTCCCAGAATGCTCGAGGGATTAGTTGCGCGTGGTGGATACCCTATTTACACCCAAAAAAAAAATCACGTACATAAATAAATTAGTATATGTTGATTGAAGGATTTTTAATTTGGTGTTATAAAAAATGATTTTTAATTTAGGGCATTTTAGTACTTTCAAAAGTAATCAACACTTCTTTCTTCTCTATTTCTGTGAAGAAGATTTCCTTCTTAGACTTGGCTGGGTTTTGTTGATAACAAATAGACATCACAAAAAAAGAAAAACCATGGAGACACAAGATGAAGATTAAGAATGAAGATTGTGTCTAGACTTCTTGGTTATACATTTTGTAAGTATGGCAATTATTTTTTGATTTATCATTCTTAACTTATGGAACAACTTAGAAAGCTCATAAAATAATTATAAACCTTTTTTTCTAAGTATATAAAGCAATGCCTAAAATTCTTTTGAAAATCAATCACACACTCAAAATGATTTTCATATAAATGTACTTTGCATAAAAACATTTTTAACTAGAAAAATTATATTTGATTTTGAAAATTGCATAATTGATTATTACTTTAAAAATGTTTATGCATGAAAATTTTGTTGCCGTTGCAATTAAAGAAGATTGTTTATTTGGGATACTTGATTTCAATACTTCAATGGCTATCATTTTAAACAGATTATCTATATCATATTTGAAAATGGCAACGGAATTTTTGTATTAATTCTCCAACGGATATTATTTTTGGTTTATTACCATTTGCACTAAAACCTTTTTTTTCTTGTCACCGTTGGCACTTTCTAATAACTTTGATGGCTCAAAAATTGTATCCTATATAATTAATCTTAATTATACAACGGCTACTTTTTTAATTGGTAACTCTTTTTTAAAAAAAAGTGGCATTGCTTCATAAACATCTTTTTACCCTCTATAAAATCAATTAAGAATCAAAGCAATTAAAAAACCACCAACTTTCAAATTCTCAATTGTGAACTTTCAATATCACTTGCTTTCAAACTTTCATTCAAATTGTTTGAAAAATTTTGTCCACACTTTAACATGCATTAAAAAAAATTCTGAGCACTAAGTCCATTTGTTAGAGTGATATTGTTAAAGATATACAGCCATAAATTTGATATTCTTCAATTACTTTGTTGTAAAGTTTCTTGCCATTATTGGTGAGAATTATTGTTTAAGATAGTGGGGTGCTATCTTGTGATTGTTGGAAAAGGTTCTTTGATTCAGGGAGATTCAAAGTCCACCAAAAGTGTTTGGTGTTTGTGTTGTAATCAAGAGAGAGGGTTTCTTTCTTGTGTGTATGTTAGAAAGATTGTTAGAGGGTCTTGGAGTGAGATTGTAACAAAGATTCTAACATAGTGAATTCCTTTGCGGGGCGTGAAGGGAGTGGACTGACCCTAAGGTTTAGAGGGGAACCACTATAATTCTCTTGTGTCTTTTCTTCTTCCCTTACTCTTTTATTTTTCCGCATTCATACCTTCATAATTATTTACCAGAAAAATTATTAAGAACGCGAAACTCTCAAAAATTAACCAATATTCCTAAAAACCTAATTCATCCCCCCTCTTAGGTTACAATCTGAACTTACAATTGGCATCAGAGAAAGAGTGAAGATAACTTGCTTCTTTGATCCAGATAATGGCTTCCGCTAAACCGTTTCTAACAGAAGGTCCTAATTCAAACCGACCACCAAGTTTTACTGGAGATCATTATGATTTCTGGAAAATTAGGATGACAACGTATCTAGAAGCCCAAGGTGAAGAAATTTGGAATGTTGTCCAGAATGGTCCTTATGTTCCCACTACAACTGTGAATGGTGTGACTGGTATTAAACCACAAACATCATGGGATGATGATGACTGGAAAAAAGTGTTATTTGACAAAAAGGCAAAGAAAATTCTTCAATCCTCTCTTGGGATGGATGATTTTTTCAGAATTTCTAACTGCAAAACGGCCAAAGAAATTTGGGACACTTTGGAAACATCACATGAAGGAACGGAAGAAGTAAAACGTTCCAGATTGAATACCCTCTCTCAAGAGTACGAGATGTTTAGAATGTAACCAGGAGAAAAGATTATAGACATGCAGAAGAGATTTTCACATCTTATCAATCATCTTGCAGCCCTTGGAAAAACCTTGCCCAACAATGAAATAAACTTGAAGATTCTCAGGTCACTAACAAGGGAATGGCAACCAAAAGTAACAGCCATATCTGAAAAGAAAAGTCTTTCAAATATGTCGTTGGCAGCACTTTTCGAGAAATTACAAGAGCATGAAATTGAACTTGCAAGACTAGAACAACATGAAGAAGGAGTAAAGAAACATAAGAATATCTCCTTGAGGGCAGAGTCCAATGTTCTTCAACAAGATGAAAGTTCTGATGAAGATGAGAACATTACTATTCTTGTGAAGAAATTAGGAAAATTCTTTCAAAAGGATAAAAACTTTAAATTCGAAAATAAAAGAAAATTTCACAAGAAGAAAGATGTTTCTACATCAAGTCAGAGTATCACATGCTTCGAATGTTGAAAAGAAGGGCATATGAAGGCAGACTGTCCAACCCTTGCAAGGAAAAGTAGCCATAAAGGAAAGAAAGAATTCAAGCCAAGAAGGGCCTATATTGCATGGGATGACAATGACATAAGTTCATCTTCATAATCAGAGGATGACGAATATGCAAATTTAACATTAATGGCATCACACCACTCTGATGATGAACAAGAGGTAAGTGATTCTGAATTAAATTTTAAACCTTCTGATGAAGAATTACAAAATGCATTTGATGAATTGTTTGAAGAATTCATTAATCTTTCTAAAACTTGTGCAAATCAAAAGAAACAAAATGTATCTCTAGAAAGAAAAGCTTTTGATGCACAAGAAGAATTAGAAAAGGTTAAAGGTTCTTCATGTAATAAATGTAAAGAACATGAAACAACAATTGCTGAATTAAATCAAGTAATCAAAAATTTTGAAAAAGGGCACAACAGTTTGGAAGATGTGCTCAGCCAACAAATATATTCAAACAACAAAATCGGGCTTGGTTTTTCTAATTTTGATAAACCAAACACCAATAAAACGGTCTTTGTTAAAGCAAGCGCAAACTCCAGCAACATAGAAACCAAGAAAATGCATATTGTTAATTCTTTCAAGAATGTGAATCAAAAAAGTAATTCTAAAAGAAGAAATTATTCTAACAATTCTTTAAAGAAAAATAATTCAAATGTTAAGAATAATTTCTTCAAAGGAAATAATTTTGGTTTGGATCATGTTCATAATTTAACACGTTTTTATTGCAATACAAAAGGTCATACTCCAAATACTTGCTACATAAGAAACATTTGTGTTCCTTATGGTGAATTTATTTGGGTAAAGAAAGGAATTAACTCACATGAACCCAAATCACAATGGGTACCTAGAAAGTACTATTAATTGTTTTGTAGGTACTTGAAGACCATATGCAAATTTTGTCAAATTGGTTTTTCAAGATACAAGACCAAATGATATGATAGGATTAAGATGGTTTGAGAAAGATTGACACTTTGATGATGCTTTGGAATTTATGTGAACTCTTTATCATGTTCTTATTTATTCATGACTACGGTGAAAGGTACATAAACAATTTCTTTTAGATTCAAATATGCATAGTTGTGGTTCATTGGCAATTTGGATGTTTCTTTCCGGTTAAAAGTTTGAATTCTAATTTATAATTTTTATTTATTTATCAAAACAATTAAACAAATGGTAGAAAATTGTAAAGTCGATGATTTGAACAGTGAATGATGTTATTGAATGGTATTGTTGTAAACCACTGAGACAAGGAAGTGTTTATTTGAAAAGACACTCAATTAATTTGAAGAAAGGTTCAGCTTCTAGACTTTCATTAGAATCTGGAGTCTGATCAGGTTCTGAAGGTTCTTCAGACACGTGTATATTTGCAAAACTTTCAACTAGCTCTGGAATTTCACTTCCAGGCTCTTTGTCATCAAATCTAATGTGCATTGATTCTTCAACACATTGTGTTTCATAATTATACACTCTGTATTCCTTGGATCTTTCAGAGTAACCTAAAAGATTCCTCTTTAAGCCTTGGCATCAATATAGGTCGAATATATATTCTATTTTGAACATAACATGTTGTGTTTACTGCTTCTCCCCAAAAATGTTTAGCCAAATTATTTTCATGAATCTTGGTTCTGGCCATTTCTTGTAAAGATATATTATTTCTCTCTACAACCCCATTTTTTTATGGAGTTCTTGGAGAAGAGAATTCATGGACAATTCCATGTTTTTCACAAAAAGTTTCAAATGGCTCATTTTCGAATTCTCTGCCATGATCACTTCTTATCTTTAAAATTTTGAATTTCTTTTCAGACTATATTTGAGTGCAGAAGTTAATAAACACATCATGCGCATCTGATGCACGATCGGACTAATGGCAAGTGTACCAATCGTTTACGAAGTAATAAAGTGATAAGTAGAGTATCGTATCCACAGGGATTGTCCTTTCGTCCAAACAGTTCGCGTTACTTATTTTTATTCAGTTGACGATATAAAAGTTAAGGGTTAAAAAGACTTGCAATTTTTTCTGTTTGCAAGAGAGAAAATTTACTTGTTTTGGTTGCAGCAAAGTAAGCAGCGGTTAGGATTCTTCGAATCCCCTCTGTATATTCATTGTGGGACAATAAGTAAAAACTATGTCGCTTTTATTTATCTTAGGTAGACTATAAAAGAGATTAGGCCGTTGGGATGTTCCTAATTAGGTAGGGCACCACCTGACGCAATGGGTTCTAGTCACTGGGTACCTATTTAGGCTTTTCCCTCCGATGGCTAATTGCACCTGCTGATCGCACGGTGATCCTTACATGCGGGATCTTGCAAATTCAAAGGTAATTGAAACATAAACTTTATATTGGCTTTGCAGTGTTTCCCAAGGCAATGAAGGCCAAAGTTCCCTTAGGTCTGTCCATCTATGAATCTTAGGATACTCATAGCACACTCTCTCTACGCTTTCTTAGTAGTTTTACAAACGGGCAGCCCTAATGTACGTCTACCTTACTAAGGGTTTCAAGAGAATGGTTCTATTAGGTTGTAGTTCTAAATCGGACAGCTAGGTGCTAGTTTCCCTAATTACTAACCAGTTAATTTCTAGGTTCAGTAATGTACCACACGACCCAACGATTTCTAGCCACTAGGTACCTACGTCTAGGGTCAACAATTCCTATGGTATCTTTGGCTAGTTAATAATCACTTGCTTCCTAGACAGATAGTTATCAGTAAAGGGATACAAAAATTAAGATATAAGCATCCGGTTAGTGATAGCAATATTAGGCCCTATCGCAACCTAAGTACCTAATTTAGGGTTGCACCTCTCACAAAAATAAAACTTCATACTAATAAAAATTAATAGCGAACGAAAGAATAAATAAAATAATAAATGAGATATTAAAATAAATAAATATCCAACAAAAATATACAGAGGTCCATCTTAGAACTCTAACCTAAAAAGATTTAGTTACACATGGTAACTAAAAACAAATTACTAAAGATAAAAACATACCCTAGAAAATCAACAAGAAGATAGAAACTCTCCCGAAGCTCCAAAGTTTCTTTCCTCTTGAACTGCCACATTTCTGAACGAGAAATTTTAAATGAGGAAGGTTGGTATTTATAGAGATAATTTCTACCTAGGTTTGGGCTAAAAGTGCGGGCTTTACCCAAAACGGAAGCAGGAAAAGACAGTTGTGCCCCGACTTTTTGCATGCACGGGGCACATAGAAAATCCATGGGGCGCATGAGAGTGCACCCCTTTGCATACCCTAGGCACATGAGAAATGTCATAGGCGCATGATATGTTAAATCACGTCCTAGGCATTTTTCTCATGCCCTAGGCGCATTCTGCCTTTCTTCCTGGCCCAATCTCCGATTTTCCGTCAATTTTAGGTCTTCTGTAACACCCCGTTCTCCCAACAACGTAATATTCAAATAATTTAATCAGAGTAAATCAACAAACGGAGCATTACACTGCTTTTCAAAAATTCTTAAATAGAAAATAAAACTATTTAATTTCAACAACTTATCATCTCAATAACCGCAGCGGAAAATTCTTTTAAATTAATATCAACTTCCAACAAATCTTAGCACAAAGGCCTCAACAAAATTAAATATTATTCAACAGAAATAAACTCAGACAACATTGTTTCAAAATTTGATACATAAAGGAATGACAGAACAAAACAACGTTTCCCCATCCCGTTACGTATCAGAGCCCTAAGACACTTTGAGCTAGACATCCAACTAATCTTCAATACCTGCAAGTTACCCATACGAAGAGCAACATTTTCAAGCAGAAGGGGTGAGATTCACAAACAACAATAATATATATATATATATATATATATATATATATATAATTCATCAATTTTAATTAAAACAACAACATCTCAACAAATAGCATCATTAGCACATATTTATATCACATGGCATCAACAATTGCAACAACAATCTACATCAATTCATATTTAAAATACAACAACATCATCAACTACAACACCATCAACCCAACCAACAACCACTACAACTCAGACGACTCACCAACAACGACCCGACAATGCACCGACGACAACAACTAATGCAATATGCATGTGGTACCATTTTAACGCGTTTGAATGACAAGGCATTCCAGGGCATGAGCCCTCAACAATTTGGATGGTTAAAGCATCCCAGGGCATAAGCCCCCAACAAGTGAATGACTAGCATTCCAGGGCATAAGCCCTCAACGGTTGAATGATTAACATTCCAGGGCATGAGCCCTCAACAATGCATGAGTATGAAAAGACTCACGGTGTATATCAGCATACAACCCAACAACAACAGCAACGACAACAACAACAACAACTGTGCCTAATTTATTTATGACACACTCCCCAACTTTGTCTAATGTGACACAACAATTCTCCACGTTCAACATAACATTATATATGTATATACATTTATTCACATGATTCTACATTCAATCACAACATTTATCTTCATAAACAAGGTAAAATAAATCAATAAAACAATTTAGGAAGCTCAGATTAAAGTCCTAATGCACGAAGCAAAATTCAGAAAATGGTCTTACAGGCCCTATCTCGCTTCAAGCGAAGGCCATCTCGCTTCAAGCGAAATCTTCACATAATGGTTGGTTCTCGCTCGCTCAAAGTTCCCTCGTGGTTCACTTCAAGCGACCTAAATGTCGTAAGTCTGGGAGTATCTCGCTTGGAGTTCGCTTGCATCTCGCTTCAAGCGAAGCTTCATCTGGACAGCATTTTGGGTCGCTCGCTTAAGCGAAAAACATCTCGCTTCAAGCGAAGCTTCATCTGGGCAGTTCAAAAGTTCACGAAGTTTCTAACTCTTTTCATCCAAAAACCCAATTTTGATCCCCCCGATCACCCAAAACGATTTTCTACAATGTTTACAGGTTCTATATGCAACATAGTACTCAAAGCAACACAGAAACATGCAATTAACAACAAAATCATCAACATTTTTGCAAAATATCATAACTTCTAACCCTAACTCAAAAACACAACCTTTTAATCCAATTTTCAGAAATTAAACATATATTATTAGTTGAAGGTTAGCCTCACCCTTACCTGAATTACAGATGAATCAAATTCTACAAAAATTGGCTCTCCACCCTTGTTCTTGGCTTCTCTCCCTTTTTTCCCAAAAACTCTTCTTTTCTCTACTTTTCTTACTGATACGTGAAACAAAGCTCTGACTTACCTTTTTCCCAACTCTCCCTATTTCCTTAACTCCCTTCATTTCACTTAACTCCCTTTAATTCTTATTAATTAAAATGTAACCCCTAAAAACTCCATAAATTCCATTTTCTTACTTCTTTCTATTAAATAATAAAAATAACCATATAATTAAAATACAACACACCACATAAATCACATAAATCATTTTAAAGCATATAAAATACTTAAAATCAACCAAAAATAATAAAATAACAACTAGGGCGTTACATCTTCGTCTTCAAATAACTTGCCTCGGTACTTTAGGAACAAAATTCCTCCCATTTGTAAGTATTCTGAGGCCTCTTGAGTCTTTATTCTTGTCTCATGAATCTTCACAATTCTTCGGATGTTCTTGATTTGCCGATTTGCATGATTTCTTCGTGAATTACTTCAAAAAGCCTATAAAATTGCTATGTTTCGGGAAAACTAGAATTACATACTCAAATATAGAAAACATTACAAAAGTCCCGAAATAATAGGCAATCGTTCTAATAATGGTCTGTCATCACAACCCCAAACAAAGATTGTTGCTTGTCCTCGAGTAACAAAAGAAAAACATAATTTATTCTTTGCATTATTTTCAGGAAAAACATACCTTTCCGGGAGTTTTTCTTAGGAATCATTCATCACATTTATAGCAGAGTAGCAACTAACTTACCATTATACATTCAAGAGGGTCCGGCTTGGTGAAAGTAACCTATCTTCTCAACCATACTCTTTTCTATGAGCCCACGCGCGACGCGCGTTCTAGAGCGGAGGGGAAAAACAATTTCTCCGTGGGTTGGTGGAAAAAACCCAGTTTTTCAACTCAAACCCACATGGAAATCAAATTTTAAATACAACTCCTCTCATTCACAATTATTCATTTAGAACGAAGCGGATCAAGAGAAAGGCAAGTGATAGGAGCTTCAAGATAGGAATCTCTGTCCTCAACCTTAGTCTATATGGTATGTTTTATATCTTTTGTAATTTGTCTTTAGGTACCATGAGTAAGTAAACCCTATTGGGTAGGGTTCTAATATGAACCTTTATTTTATTTTTTGGGTCAATTAAATTTAAGTCTTTCCATTCAGTTATTTACGTGTCTTGTTTAATTTTATTATGCAAATATCTAGACGCTTTCACTGGACCTAGGGAAGTGACATACCTAGGAAATGTGTTTGAACCTAGAGTTAGGCCGAAATCCTAATCCGAACGTTGCATAGTAATTTTATTCTTTTCATCCTTGGTAAGGTACACGAGATATGGATGTCTGTATGTAGAACTATGAAGAGAGAGTATGGTGATGTACTTCTAAGATTCATAGATGGGAGAACCTTTAGGGCAAGTTTAGGAACCCTAATTTAAGTCTACGTTTCAATTACCTCTGAGAGAGTAAGACCTCCCCCCGCATAGTCATAACGAGGACTCCAGTAGGATTGACGACCCTACACATGTTAGAGCGCGTATAACCTTAAGTTAATCGGGTGCAACTGAGCAGTTTAAGGGCCATAATAACGCCATGAACTCATAACTTAAACGAGTACCATTTAACCAGTTACTTAACTGTTACTTAATTCCAAAAAATAGACAGAGGAGATTTGAAGACTCCTAACCACTTTTAACATTCTGCAATAAAATATCAGGTTACAACTCATCCTTCGCTTTAAGAAAACAAGTTAAATTGCAAAAACTCCCCCATTTACTTTATTTTAATTGTTTTAATTTTCCGTTTTAATTAAGTAACGTGAGTTGCTTAGTTGAAATGAAAATCCATGTGGATACGATACTCACATATCACTTTATTACTTGGTAATGATTTGATACACTTAGCTAAATTGTACATCAAATGATATGGTCATGCATTTTATATTAACGATGGTTGTCCATGAGAGATTACACCAATGTAGTTTGGAAGTGGAAAGACTCTTTTAGAATACAAAAGATAGGTGATTGTAGATTGATGAATATTGATGATAGGTACCTTTTATTGTAGATTGATGAATATTGATTGTAGATTGTAGATTGATGAATATTGATTACACCAATGGGTATGCCAACTCCAATTTGTGCCTGAGATGTAATTAGGCTTTAGAAACCATTAAGTGCATCCTTCAGGACTATGATTCAACTAGACATTTGTAGGAGAAATTTATTGATGTGGATAACCCTCAATGGAGTTCTTTCTTCATTAAAGGTATTGCAATTTGGCTTCAGTTTAATCTCGAATATCACAAGGTGGCAATTACAAATGGCATAGTCTCTAACTTTCTTTTAGTGTCATGATCAATATGTTTTGGTTGACAAAAACAAATTATTTTCTCATTAATCGCCTAAGTCTTTTGTTTGTTTGGGATCTTGAGTATTCAAATTACTTTCTTTTAGTGTCATGATCAATATGTTTGGGATTTAGAGAAGTGAACTGCAGTGCCGACTGCTTGGCAAATTTAGCTCACACTGGTAGTTTTGTTTGTTTGGGATCTTGAGTATTCCTCCTCTATTCAATTCAAGGCTATCTTAGATGAGACTTAGAGCATCTACCATGGTAGTAAAATAATAAGGACTTTTTAAATAGATCCCACATGAGCACATCATTTATTTACAAATTTTTAATAAAAATTACTTATTAATGATTCAATGACTCCAATGGTAATACACTAACAACGACTCCAATGCAGAGTTCTTAAATATGTCTCAGTGCATATGTATTTTGTCATTTATGTGTGCATTTTAAAAAACTTAAAAAGAAATTAAAGATAAGCATAATAACATGAATTTGAATGGTGAGACCAACTAATAAATATTTTATTTTTTGATTGTGGGACATGTTGGTTGCTTAGGAGAGAGAACCAATATATAGTTGCCGATGACTAATAGGTACCTATTTATTAATTTCTCCAATGAGATTGCTTAACAGGTCGAGGTCCTTGTTAAGTAAATGACTCTCCATATAAGATACTCTTACGATATTTTATTTTCTCGATTTTCCTTTCTTTATTAAAAATAATTACTTTAACTCTTCCAAACTTTTAGGTACCAATAGTTTTGTAACTTCATGTTAGTCAGGGTCAAGATTAAGAATATAAAAAAAAAATCTTTTTCTTTTTTGACTAAGAAAACATTTACTTTATTTTATATTATGCTAATTTTTGTTATTTACTCTATTTATGAATTCTATTTTTCTCTTTGTTACTAATGTATAGTACAATACCTTTATGAAAAAAAATAGAGTACAATACTTAACTATTTAAACTTTTTGGAAATTTAAAATCATTGTCATTTTTAAATGATATGCATTGATTACTATTCTAAAAATTGTAATGCATGTATACTGTGACAAGTACATTGAAATGGAGCTATGCCAGAAATAAAAGTTGGAGAAAATCCAAGCCCAAAATCCGATGTATATATCACAGTGCAACAGTTGTTTTTATCATTTTATTCAATAAAAAAATTGATTAAAAAAGCAAAAAATTAAAATATACAAAGTAGGCAGCTATAAAACAAGAATAATACAGATAGGTTAATGAAGGAGGTATCTGTGACAGAAATCCTAAGATATGTCGTTTTTCAAGAGAGCGTAGTTGTGTTGCATACACACAAATGTTTTGTGTCCTTTTGTATTTATTTTATCTTAACAAATAATAACCATATGTTTAATAAATTGTATATAATGCATGAAGTTGCATTAGAAGCGATGCCAAAACAACAAACAACAGATGGTTTCCACGTGATGCGGGTCTTTAAGAAGAGAGTACAAGAATGGGACTGTCATTGTCCTTACTTGTGGCGGCTGTGCCTTTCTTTGATCCAAAAACCAAAACATTCAAGGTTTAATTACAATTTTGATCCCTTAAGTTTTTTAAAGTTGTGATTTTGATCCCTTAAAAAAACAACTCTTTTCAGACCCTTAAGTTTACTTTCTGTTGCAATTTTGGCCCCTTAGTCCAATTTTGACTCAGTCAACGCTGACGTGGACGCCACGTGTATAATGTTTTAATTGTTTTTGTATTTTTTTAATATTTTTTAATTTTTAATTTTTGTAATAAAAAACAAAAAATATTGTAATTATTATTTTTTATTTCTAATAAAAAACAAAAAAAAATTATTTATTGTAATTAAAAAAATTTAAATTTTTTATTTTTTTAATTAAAATTTTTTTTTATTTTGGTAATTAAAAAAAATTGAATTACAAAATATTTTTTAAAATTAAAAAAATTTATTAAAACAAAAAAAAATTTAAAAAAAAAATAAAAAAATTTACACACGTGGCGCCCACTTGTCCGTTGACTGAGTCAAAATTGGCGTGGCAGCCAAAATTGCAACATAAAGTAAACTTACGGGGTCTGGAAAGAGTTGTTTTTTTAGGGGGCTAAAATCACAACTTTGAAAAACTTAGAGGGCCAAAAGTGTAATTAAGCCAAAAAAGCCAACATTCAAATGTGTGACAATGAATGGGATTGTGTTTTTGTGATTTGCTTCTATCAAAATGTTTCTCACATACAAAATCTATGTATTTATACTATTTCTCTTTATACGATTCCCTTTTTGGGTTAGTATGATGGTATTGCTTTGAGATCACGAGTGTGCATCTCCTCAAAATCACATATTCGATTCTCGTCAATTTGAGTTGGCTAATTTAGTTTTTCTTTAAAAAAATTATATGATTTTCAACTTTTATATTATTTTTTCTCTCAACTTATTATCCGACACAACACACTTCCTAGTTGTATTTTATATGATTTTGAATTCAGTGTCCGTTTTTTATTCACAAAACTCGAATCTAAGATCTTCCTAGTTATATTTACTTCATTTTTTCGTTGGAATAGAAATCTTTATTTTTTGCTAATGAAAGAGAAAAGTTATGCATAAGAATCTCAATAAATTAAATATGAAGTATATGTCAAAATATTTTTTTGCTAATATTCTTTTATCGGATATATATCAAAATATTGAAGCTTAAATATGTGTTTAATCCTTGTAAATAATACTCACTTAAGTTTTCGTCCCTATACTTACCAATCCTTTCAAACTTGACTTGAAATTACTAATCATTTGAGTTTTGATTATAATCTCATTTCATTACTTATGTGACATATGATTAGTGGCGTGGGGATGATGTGGAAGAATCTGACCGGAAAAGGACATGGATGGCTTAGCGAATTCCATCCAAAACGACCATTTTGCCCTTAATGAAACTAGACAAGTACGAAATGACCATTCTACCTACTTCTTCGGTCCTTATCTTCAACACCAATATTCAGCTCCACCACCAACACGAATGTTAAAAACTGACATTCAACTCCACCACCAAAACCCATGGTCACACCACCACCACCTTACCTCTGACAACAACATCCCAATCTTTCATGAATGCCCAGAAGGACACATATCAATCATCACTTAACATCATCAAATACCAGAACGACAAACCCAACAACAATACAATCAACAAAAGGAATAAAACAATTGAAAAATTAAGAAAACTCAACACCATTAACAACAATAACAATAACCTTTAAGCACCAAAATCGGAAAAATGAACCTTGTCTCATTACACTCCCCATCACATAAATTCAAGAAGCCAGAGACAAAGTCTCTCAACTCGAATACATTTTCTACTACCAATTCTACCCACACTTCCAAAAACTTTGAGACATTGTAATCCAGAGGGACAACAAAATCTCTGAGCAAGGCTTCAATGGTCGTGTTTTGAATCAGCATCGACGCTTACCTCTACGAAGATGCCGAAGACGTTAACATCGTCGATTCTAAGAAATGTGAAGTTCTCACATGCTTTCTCGCTCTCATCGTTCAAGGATTTTGATGCTTATAATTTCTTCCCTCAGGTCCAATCCACATTATTCAATTTGGTTCACCTTCATTACGTTGAAAATTTTGCATTTGGATTGTGTAGTGTTGATTTTGTTCGTGATTTTGTTGAATTGATTTTGTGTGGATTTTCTATCTCCAAGATATGACTAATTAAATCAAACATAATAAAAAGATGAAGGAAATATCTGATGAAATCACAGGATTTTGCATCTAGATCTCACCATTCTTACCCTTTCTCTAAACAAACAAATATCCAAGAAGAGAAAAGGAGATTTGATGAAGTGATATATGGGTTTTGGAGAGGGAAGTAGAAGAAAGGGTTAGAATGGTCATATCTCACTTATCTAGTTTCAATTAAGGGAAATTCAAGTGAAATTTACTGAGTCATCCATGTCCCTTCCTAGTCAGATTCTGCCACGCTATCGCCACATGACTAATCATGTGCCACAAAAGTAATCAAATGGAATTATGTCCAAAACTCAAATGATTAGTAATTGTAGAGCAATTTTGGAAGAAATAGTAAGTACAAGGACGGAAACTCAAGTGAGCCATATTTCCATAGACTATTTACATATTTATGCCAAATATTTAATACTAGTATGGATACCCTTTTCAAGCACGGGCTAGAAATCGTTCTAATTTGTTTTCAGGATATAACAAATATTGTGTTACTTGTATTATTATTTTCTTTTAAAAGTAATGAATATATCTTAGACGTGGGGAATTGAGAGTTCGAACAGGACCACGTCCGAAATGATTTTCACTCATAAATACAAATTGTCTTAGACTATGACATGCAAATATATGTATATAACAACAACAACAACCAAGCTTTTTCCTCTAAGTGGGATAGACTATATGGATCAAATTACGTCATAATGTTCTAGCATACCTCATATTTCGATTAAACTCATTAATTTCCAAATCTTTTCTAATATGTTATCTGACAGTTCTCGTCGGTCTTCATATGCCATAGCGATCTGACTATTCTCCCCCCGATCTACTCTCCTTACTACATATTCTTTATGTACTCTCACTACATGTCCAAATTACCTAAGCCTTTTTTCCACCGTCTTTTCTACTATGGGTTCTATCCCAACTCTATCTACTATGGTCATTTCTAATCATATACAACCTAGTCTTACCACACACCCAATGTACCATTCTCATCTCTGCAACACTTATATTACTCTCATGTTGTTTTTTCACCGCCTAACACTTTGTTGCATACAATGTTGCTGGTCTTACTGATTTCTGATAAAAAAAATCCTTTAACTTGAGCGTACTTTCATATCACATAATACACGAGAGGATATTCTCTATTTCAACCACCCAGATTGAACCCTAGAAGCTTCTATCTCGCCGTCTTTTTGTACTATGGGCTTAAGATATTTAAAATGTGTAACTTATGGTATGATATCATCTTCGACTTTCACCTATAAAATAGAATTACTACGTCTCTTGCTAAAATTATGTTCCATATACTCTTTCTTACTTCTACTTAGGAAGATTACATTCCATATCATTGTTCTTTTAATTCTTTTGTTTTGTTGTAAAATTATGCTGAAAATATTTTTTTTTGTAACATGAACATCTCACAATATCAAATCTTAATGGAATGAATTACTGAAGTTGCAATGGTATATGATGTGCGGATTAGACAAGTGTACCAAATCGTTTACCAAGTAATAAAATGATATGTAGAGTATCATATCCACATGAATTGTTGTTTAGTCCAAGCGTTACTTATTTTTAGTTGACGATATAATAAAAGAGTTAAGGGTTAGAAGTTTGCAATTTTTATTTGTTTGCAACAGAGCAAGTTTACTTCTTTTTTGTTGCAGAAAAGTAAGTAGCGGTTAGGATTCTTCGAATCCCCTTTATTTATATTGTTGGATATCAAATAACAGGCATGTCGCGTTTTTTTATCTTAGGTAGACCATACAAGTGATGAGGCCATTGAGACGTTACTAACCTAATAGGTTGGAAGCTGCACCTGTTGATCACATGGTGATCTTTACGTGTGGGGTCTATACTTCTCAGTTAACTAGGTCTATCCCTCCAATGTTTGGTTATACCTGCTGATCACACGGTGATTCTTACATGTGAGGTCCTACCACCTCAAAGGTAATTGAAAACATAGACTTTATGTTGGTTTTCCACCATTTCCCAAGGAAATGAAGGCCAAGGTTCCTTAGGTCCATCCATCTATGCATCTTAGGACACTCATAACATAATCTCTTTCTCACTTTGTAGTTCTACAAACGGGTAGCCCTATCAGCGTCAACCTCACCAAGGGTTTAAAAGAATGGTTCTATTAGGCTACGACTTATTTCCTTCAAGCAGACACTTGTTTCTTTAATTACTAGCTACTTACCTCCTAGGTTCAGCAGATTTTACTCAATATTAGTAATGTCACGTCCTAAGTACTTACTACTAGGGTCAACTCGCTTTCGGTATCTTTCGTTAGTTATAACTAACTACTTCCTAAACAGATAGATATTAGTAGCAAGATATAAATATCAAGATATAAGCATCAGGATAATAATATCAATGTTAGGTCCTGTCACAACCTAAGTATCTAATCTAAGGTTGCACCTACTACAGAAATAAACTAAGGAATTTCCTAATAAAACGTAACAGTGGACAAAAGATAAATAAAATAAAAACGACATTAAATTAAATAAATATCTAACAAAAATAAATATAGGTTCATCTTAGAACTCTAACCTAAAAAGAATTAGTTACACATGGTAACTAAAGGAGAAAATAGAAACTCTCCTGAAGCTCCAAAGATGCCTTCCTCTTGAACTGCCATAGTTCCGAACGAGAAATTATGAATGAGGAAGGCTGGTATTTATGGTGAGAGTTTCTACCTGAGTTTGGGCTAAAAGTGTTGGCTTTACCCTCAAAAAAGTAGAAAAAGACGCTTGCGCCCCGTGCATTGCCCTAGGTGCATGTGAGAGCATGGAAAACCATCCTCAAGGTGCTTAAAAAATGCCCTAGGCGCAGGGTATGTAAAAACGATTCCCGAGGCACATGATTCATGTGTTAGGCGCTTCACATCAATTCCTCGTGTGTAATATAACCTAATCGATTGTCCGTAAAGAATGACCACAAATTCAAGCAAAAATAGCATTCATATGGAACACACATAATTGGAAAAATTTAAGTATCTAACAACCTAGAATGGATATAGAAATATTTGGCTCTGAATCTCGCCGGTTATGCTATTCGGAAAAGAGATGGTGATCCTATAAGTACCTTCACTAGCAAACCCCAGAAAGTATCATGCTCTTGATTGTAAGGGTAAACTTGCCTCCGCCTTAAATGCTTTGAAATGAATACCTAAGACTAAAACAAATTTAAACATCAAAAGAAAGGTTGTATATATAAATGCAAAAGAAATAAAATTATATTAGATAATACTTGAAGGATTAGCAACATAAAAAGATATGAAGTTGATTAGAAAGGAAAGATCTTAGCTTAGCTTATTGAAAGGGAAATTGTAGAAAATAAACTTATGTGTTGCCTCCCATTCAACGCTTTTTTTACGTCTTGAGCCCGATGATTCCCATGGGTTGCCTCCCATGCAGCGCTTCATTTAACGTCTTTTAGCTCGACACCTCAATCCTGTTAGGGTGGCTTGTATGAAATAAAGAACACTCATCCTTCTTCTTTCTCTTGTTCGGAAGGAACTCCATTAATTTTGCAAGGAGAATTAAGTGTTCCTGTGCTCCAATTTTTGCTTTTCTAGAATATGTGATCGTCCTCCTCAAGTGACACTGAGACTCTTGCAACAAGTGAGTCTTGTTTTGAGTCTTTGATGTCACAAATTTTGATGAAGACTTTTCTTCTTGCACCACTACGTTGTTCACTACTCCATCTGAATTTTTTATTGATCATTTTGCAAGTGTTAGATTGACGGTTGATGGTTGTGCCTGAATACTTTCGAGCTTTTCTATCAGCCATGTTGGATTCAAGTTTATGCATTCACCTAGACTACACCGAGCTTCTTTTATGGACAACTTCCCAATATAGTTGAAACGTCTAGGGTCGTTCTTCTTTAGAGGTAACTGTCCTTGAAATATTGCCTTACAACTTCTAGTAAGTGTAGCAAGGTCTTTTCTCTTCTTTAGTGATGTGGATGACTCGTACTTTAGAGGGAGATTGTTGAAATACAAGTGTGAGTGGTTAATTAGTCTCACATCGTCTAAAAATATAAAAAATGTTGGATATATAACAGATGTGACTCATATTCTTATTGCATTAAAGTTTTTATTTGAACAAATAGTATCAGAAGAATTAAGGATTACAGTGTTGCAAGACTTAGCTAAACTGCCTGACAAGCACGGTACCCATTTGCTTGCTCTTTTTATTACACTAATGCTATAAATTACAAACAGTAGTCTTATAAATTTTTTATTTTGATTAAAATTATAGGTGTAGATATTTTGCACTTTCATTTCATAACAAACTTTACTTATTTTTTATTAAAAACATAACTATACTTATATTATTCAATGATATCAACAATATAACAAATATAATAAATTATTCTTCTTGAATGACACCAACAATATATAATTCTTATAGACATATTTATTTAAGAGTGTCATTAAAAATGAACAAGGCACCTAAAACCATGTATAACCATTGTTTATATAGTATAGAGACTACTCTTCACATTACAATGGGGGCGGAGCCACTCTCACTTGAAGGATTGCAACTGCATCAATAAATGTATGTTTTGGCTGAACCATGTATAACCTTTTAGGAATTGCCTTAGTATTTCTTAGTATTTTCAGTTACGATATTATGAAGATTTTCATGAGACATTAGTGAGTTGTTTTCAGTTATGTTTTGTTTTAAAGACAATAATTTTTGGGAGTTTCATTTTGTTTTAAATTATGTTTCAGCTATATTTATAGGGCACTAAAGTATTGTGTAATGGTGTGGTTGATGTTATAAACATATTTATGTCTTCCAATATATCATTTCCATAATACTTTTTCTCTCATATCCCTTCTAAAACCAACAAATTGGTATCAGAGTTTATTTTCTTAAGGGATTTGTGAATTGAGTACATAAAAAAACCACCCTAAAATATGGAAACAAAAAGAAACTTCTCCCTTGCTCCACCCATTTTTTATGGTGAAAACTATCATGCTTGGGCTATTAAGATGTCAACATATCTTGAAGCCTTAGACCTTTGGGAAGATGTAGAAGAAGAATATGAAGTGGAGCCATTGCCGAAAAATCCAACGGTGGCTCAAATAAAGATTCACAAAGGAAAGAAGACAAGGAAGGCCAAACCTAAAGCATGTCTATTCCATGCGGTGTCAAGCACAATATTTACAAGAATCATGAACTTGAAATCGGAAAAAGACATTTGGGATTACATCAAAAAAGAATATGAGGGAAATGAAAGAACCAAAAACATGTAGATACTTAACCTGATTGGGGAGTTCGAGATGCTAAAAATGAAGGAGGCAGAAACCATAAAAAAAGTACGCAGCTAAACTGTTGGGCGTTGTTAACAAGGTGAGATTACTTGGTAATGATTTTTCTGATGAAAGAATTGTGCAAAAATTTTTGGTTTCTGTGCCTGAGAGATATGAATAAAAAATTTCTTCATTAGAAGAAACAAAAGATTTGTCGAGCATTTCCTTGGTAGAATTGGTGAATACATTGCAGGCACAAGAACAAAGGCGAATGATGAGAGGAGAAGCATCCAGAGAACGTGCTTTGTATGTGAAAGCAAAAAGTCCAGGAGGAGGCCACAACAACAGATAAAATGATGATATTTTTCAACCATGTGCACATTGTAAAAAGACAAACCATCCTCAAATAAGATGTTGGTGGAGGCCTGATTTCAAGTGCAGAAAATGTAGCAACATGGGACATGTAGAGTGCATGCAGGTCAAAATCAGATGAGGCAAAGATATCCATAGAGCAGCAAGAAGAAGATCTACTTTTTGTTGCAAAAGGTTTTGCTACAAGTAATAGTTCAAGCGACTCGTGGTTAATTGAAAGCGGTTGCACAAATCATATGACCAATGATCATAAGCTCTTTAAAGAGCTTGACAAAACCGTTGTTTCCAAAGTAAAAATTGGAAATGGTGATTTCATCTCAGTCAAGGGAAAAGGGACGGTTGCTATTGAAAGTTTATCTGGTATGAAATATATTTCTGATGTTTTATTTGTGCCTGACATGGATCAACATTTGCTTAGTGTCCCACAACTTGTTGAAAAGGGCTTCAAAGTCATATTTGAAGATAATGTGTGCTTGATCAAAGATGTTAAAGGCGAAGATGTATTTAAGATTAAAAGGAGAGCTAAAAGTTATGCTCTAAATCAGCCAATAAAGAAGTCGCTGTCGGAAACTTATGATTATTCTGATGATTACATAGTTGATGATGACATAGAGGATATTCCAATTAGAATAAGCAATGAGATCTTGGTGAAAGAGTTCAAAGTTGATGATCAAGGGGTTGATGTGTTAACAAAGGTTTTACCAAAAACAAGATTTGGAATATTAAAAGACAAACCAGGACTTTGAAGCAACTAAGGCAAGGAGGAGATTTGTAGGAATTTCCATAGTATTCCTTAGTATTTTCAGTTACGATATTATGAAGATTTTTATGAGACATTAGTGAGTTGTTTTCAATTATGTTTTGTTTTAAAGACAATCGTTTTAGGGAGTTTCTTTTTGTTGTAAATTATGTTTCAGCTCTATTTATAGGGCACTAAAGTATTCTGTAATGGTGCGGTTGATGTTATAAATATATTTCTATCTTCCAATATATCGTTTCCATAATACTTTTCTCTCATATCCCTTCTAAAACCAACAAACCTTTATGTTTTGAACCTTGCACCCAATTTAGTCATATTGTGCTACATAATCTGGGAAATTATCTTTAAGCTTTCGAAATTGCTCTCACCCATTCGAAATTATCTTCAATATTCTATCGACAGTTCATTGTCGTTTGTTCCTTACCATTTAGTTTAATAACAAATGACAATTAACTGTTGCTGATGTTATTAAGATAATTTTGGGGTGCGAGAGAATAACTTTTAAATCTTAATGAACAATTTTCCAAAACCTACATCTCCCTAAACAAAATCTGTATCTTGTGTTTTACAAGGGAATTTTTTTGGCTATATGTCTCTTAAGCCAAATACCTCATCCAGCCTTTAAATTACATGTTTTTAACAAGTTAGTACTATAAAATTTTTTCTTTTGTAGTATGTTTGTCTTTTAATTCATCAAATATTTTCACTAATGCCCTCTTTTAATCAAAATCAGTTAAAAAATGTATATATGACCGTTTAATGTTAAGTTGGTGAATTAAAATGAACTGATCTCAAAACTAGGATTCAGGGTGAGTTAAAGAACTGATCATCAAATATCATCCATTCTACTTAAAACAAAATCAATAGTTTACTTAATCTACAGTGTCGATTTAAATTCAAAAACAAGAAGGAGAAAACATGTATAAGTAATCATATTTGGTGTCATTAACATGTTATTGACATGTCATCTCAATGTTAAATGATAGCGTAAACAAAAGAAAAATTAAAGGACCGAATGATCCCATCTATATTTTTCCTCAATTAAAAAATAAATAAATGACTAATTTACTACAAACATCTAAATTAAAGGACCACAATAGGTATTTGGTCTAATTTTTTCATGCATATTTCTCATTAAAATTATATAATACTACATTAATAAAACTAGAAGTATAAGATTTTTTTGGTCGATGGAAGTATATGATTTCATTTTAAATGCGTTGATTATGAAATGGTTTTAGAACATGAAACCACATAGAAGATAGTTTTTTTTTTATTTGAAGTGCGCATAGAGGATAATTGTAGAATATTTGTGCAATTTTTTTGAATATATATTAATTTTAAAATTAAATATGTTTTTGGTTTTCTGAAGGTTTCTTTACTTTGATTTTCTATTTTGCTTAGGGCTGATTGGTCCCCCTCATGCACATTTTTTTTCCTTTTCTTAATTAATATATTATGCAGTGGATGGTAGGGTAGAGGTTATTGGGGATCTCAACTAAGTTGAAATTTCTAACTCTTGTCTTGATGTTTAAATCCATTCTTAGGCTAAAAACAATATATGATTTTGGTCTCTAGTTTTTTTTTCCATTATATCACTTTTGGTTTCTGAGTTTAAGTCAACTTTTGTTTATCATTTTTTTTATAAGGTAGGAGAAAGGACATGCATCAAGGAGAATGGTCGGCATCCTAACTAAATCGGCAGCCCGAAAAACTCATATCCTATACCGTCAATCTCAAAAAAAAATTATTAAAAAAGATTAAAAGATATATATGAGAGGGGAGACCAAATCTAAACCCTCAAAGAAAAGACAGAAAAAGAAAAAAAACTATCTAGAGAAATCTATAATTCGGTAAACCAAATCGATCCCTAAAGAAATCCACTCAAACAACCGGCATCAACTCAGTGAGCCAAACAAAGTCCTGAAGAGAGTGACCCATGTTACCAACCTAGCATTATCTTGGTTTTGCTTTACATTTTCATTATATCCCTTTGTAGTGATTATAATATCACGAGAAGAATGTTGCAGCACCACAAGACAACTGAGGGGAGGATTGTGGTAAGTATTCCCTTCTATACTAAATTAAACAACCCTCCAAATTTCCAGGTATGAAAAATCAGAATAATAAGACTAAAATACAAGTGCTTCCAATTGCGAATAAATTTGCATTAACTACAAAAGAGATCACTGCCAATTCTCAATTGATTTGGGCTTCCTATTCCTCAGAATCATTCAAGTTGTGGGACCACTTATTTTTTGGATCTATTTGCTGTATTTTAACCTTACTCGCAAATAGTTCCAAGAACTTCAAGATAAAGAAAAAACCATTGATTGATGCACGAGGCTTGTGACTAAGCATGATTTAGAAATGATTAAAATTAATTTAAGTGATGATTAGGATTCACTAGGTGTTAAACTTGGTTTTCTTTAGATGAGTCAAACAACTGGATCTTAGAAAAGAAACAAAATAATAAATAGAATTCTAGAAACTAGAACAAGGATGTGTGGAGCTTCTAAAATTTGGAATCTCAGTTCTTATATTAGTGAACAGTTTTTTTTTCAAACTTTTGTTGATTATTATTAGGGTTAATTAATTAAATGGTCCATATAAATATTTAAATTTCATTTTTAGTTCATACAAAATAAAATTATACTTTATAGTCCCTGTAAAATTTTCCATCAACATTTTTACTTCCTGTAAAATAATTTGTCAACAATTTTGGTCCCTAAAATGTCAAAGGAAAATGTCAGAGGGACTAAAAAGTGTGATGTTATTTTGTAGGGAGTAAGACCATCTACAACAGAGCACCCCAAATTGGGTGCTTAAATGGGCCTCATGAGTCTACATCATTAATTTTATGGTTAAATATGTTTTTGGTCCTTATAAAATTGCAACCTTATAAGTTTAGTCCTTACTTAACTTTAATAGCTTTTTTAATCCCTCCAAAAATTTCTGCACTCAATATTAGTCCTTACTCAAATCAAATTTGTTTAATTTATGCTTAAAATCTTAAGATTTTCAACAATTTTTTACAGGCGTGTTAAGAACGTTATTAAAAGTTCTTCCAAAAAAAATATCGCAAAAATTTGATTTCTACGTCCATATTTTTGTTACTTATATCTTAAACTTTTGTCGTTTTAAAAAATTCATATTTAATTTATTTCATGTTAAAAAAATCTAAATTTTAGTAAATGAACCTTTCATAGTATTCTAAACTTGTATAAAAAGAATCGTCAAAAAATTTAAGAGTTTAAGGATAATTAAACAAAATTTTGTTTTAGCAGGGACTAAAACTATAAGTAGTTTTTTTTTTGTAGGGATTAAAAAAGCTATTAAAATTAAGTAAGGACTAAACTTAGAAGCTCACAATTTTATAGGGACCAAAAACATATTTAACCCTTAATTTTACAGTAATACTTAATAAGCATCAATTTTCTCCAACCCAGCATCTCAAAAGAAATTATTAAATAGGTCCCACAAATAATTCTATATCATTATATTTCAACAAAATTTATTTAATTTGTTAAGATTTATTAAATAGGACCAACAAAAAATGAAGAGAGAGATGGTGCTTCCATAACCACCTTCTCCATAGGCACCCATATAGTTTATTCCACAATGCATATGCATATTTAATGTGGTGCTAAATAGGTTAAGCATCTACCATCGTGGATGGTCTAAAACTAAATTATGAATACAAATAGAGAGCATTTACTTAATTAGCCATTATTTTTATTATTATTAATATTAATTAACCTATAAGTTGATTGAGTCCGTTTTTCTAAAGAGAGTAACTCACTCTAGGGTATAAATTTATTACTATCAACCGTTGATTAACAAATCAAATGTTGATATAAAAGATGCATCATAACAAATTATTTGTTTGTTAAAATAATACCATTTAATTTTTTCACATTACATTTTAGCTCTTTCACATGGGCCAAATTTAAGTTTATTTAATAAGAAGTTCAATATAAATAATGCCATATAATATGTTGTGATGTAAGTTAAATAAATTAGCAAATAATGTATGGTTATTAATCTTTTCTATATAATAATCAAAATTAGAATTCCAAAGTTAGCTGGCAATTTTTTTTTTATTGATTCCTTATAACTATTTTATCTTCATTGATTTGTTCAGTACTGATCACTAATATGCCGCACGAATTACACTTCTGTCTTACTAGCTTCAAAGCCCTTTCAAGACATGAATTACACTTGTACTTCCACATGATAGGTCACTTTTCTAATAGGGTACTCAATGGCTAATAATTTGTCACCAAGAGCTTGAAATTTCAGCCACTTTTTTGTTGGATCCATTTTGTAAATGCCTCAAGTGTTCTCATATCAGCTCGATAATGTTTTTGAGTAAACTCAAGAAGCATAGGCCATGTAAAATCTGGATAGATTCTTGGTGTCAAATCACTCACCAATTCACTTGGTGGACAAACCACCTTATCACCTTTTGGACACAAAAAGAAAGCTAGAGATTTTCTTGTTGTCTTGTTGTTCACCACTGCCCTATGTAAACAACTCTTGTATCTCCCATTTGAAAGAGCCTAAACAAATAGAGAGTGAAAAAAAAGTTCAATAACACCATCACAAAAAATGTTGCCAAAATTCATGACCCTTTTGTTAAGTATTTCTTTAAAAAAAAAATTGAGTTACAAAAATAATTTTTAAAAATATGGTACTCAATAGTTTCTCATTTAAGACAACTTCTAGAAGAAAAAAAATCAATTTTTTTTATTTTATTTTTATGAATCTGCAACAAACCAATTAAAATTTGAAAAGTGTTGAAAAGAAAGAGAACATAACATACCATGAAAGTGTCACCAATATTGACAACAAATGCATTGAAATTTGGCCTAATGGAATGCCACTCATTGTCAACAAAAACTTGCAAGCCACCGACTTGGTCTTGGTGAAGAATGGTTAAAGATGTTGGATCACAATGAGGTCCAGTTCCTAATGTGAGATCAGGCTTTTGACATGGTGGATAATAATTAAGCCTCATTATTGATTTGTTCTCTTCAAAAAAATCTCTAAAACAATCTTTTCCAACTCCAAGGCTCATTCCAAGAAGCTCCATTATTCCCAAAGAAAGTGTACTCATTTCTTCACAATACTTTTGGTAAACCTCCCTATATAAATTAAATTAAAAAATATATATTTTAGTACATAACACAAAGGAAATGAATCATTAAAGAAAATATATAAATTAAATTTAAAAAATAGATATATTTTTTTGCCTACCCAAATTCTTCAAAATCTTCCCCTAATGTGTTGCAAAGATAGTCTTTAACAATATTTGGTGAATTTTTCTCATCTGAAAATTGAAAAGAAAGTGTTTCTTTCCATGGAAGTTTTGAGGAGAATCTTCCAGTGAAACTACTAGCATAACCACAATGTTCCCCTATTTTCCTCTGAGCTCTCTGTTTTTGAGACAGGGGATTCTCAAAGAAACCATCCATGTAACTATGAGCATGTTCTATTAACTTTGCATCAATACCATGATTAACAACAAGAAAAAAACCATGTTTTTCACATGCTTCACCAATAATTTTTGAAGCTTCCATTGCAGCAAAAGGGTCACCAGAAAGGAAATTTTTTAAATCAATGAGTGGAACATCAAGTTCAGGTACATTCATGCATGGTTTTTCTTCATCTGGCCAAATGAATTGTTTTGGAAGGTTAAAGGCGTGTTTTAGAAATGAAGCATCAAAAACTAATGATGATTCTTCATCTTCATTTTTACCATGGTTTTGTTTTGGTGATTGAGTCATGACTTTTGTACTTGTTATGCACTCTATAGCCATTGCATTAACAATGCTAAACTAGTTATAATAATTGAGAGAGGTTTGAGAGAGAATGAAAGAAAACCTAAGGTACTTATTGATGCAATGAGAGAAAAAACTTGCATTATATATAGGCAGAGAGGGTTTCTAATTTCTCTCCATCATGCAAGTCACCAACATGTTTGAGCCAGTAATAGAATCATACAATTAAAAGAGCACAAAAGTGTAATTCTTTGAATTGAAAAATAAAGTTATCTTATAATTTATGAGTTATAATAATGTTAAAAGAGTTGGTTCATAATAATGTCTTTAATTAACTAAGCTTGGTTAAAGACAAAAATGTTAAATAAAATATGATTTGAGTAAAGATAACATTTCGAGCAACAAAGACAGAAAAAGGTATATATTTTTTATAAGAATTTTTCAGAGAGTTTTTTAATCAAGATAGTCTTTAAAGGATTACCATCACAATTGTGTCTTTAAACATTCATTAAAGGCAACGATAAATTTTGAAATATATCAATTTTAAATTTTAGTTCTTATTTTTCAATGTGAAGTTTTTCCCAATTCATACACGAGTTTTAAATATATTAAAGGTCAAATACCTCCTTTGGTCTTTTAAGTTTCATGTTTGTTTCAGACATGTCCTTTAAGTTTCTAAGGTTTCAGATAGGTCCTTTAAGTTTCGAGTATGTTTCTACTTAAAGGACCTATCCGAAACAAACTCGGAACTTCAAGGACCTCTAAAATAATTCTACTTAAATAGAGTATACATAGTTTTTCACCAAAAATAAATAAAGAATTAACATGTGAAATTTCAATTAAAGCCTTTTGAGTTTGTTTTAACTATATAATGATTTGTCCAGTAACAAAGCTTAATGAGGTGTCTAAGAACATAACTTATGGATGACGCAGTTGCGAATATTGTGTTGTTCTGGACTGGTACGGTGGAGAAAGAACTCTGATGCCGTTGTGAATTAGTTCTACAGTGTTGAACAACAGTATCTACAAAACAGACACTTGCTTCGACTCTCAAAGCATTATCTGAGAGAGAGAGAGAGAGAGAGAGAGAGAGAGACGTAAAAGTGTGATTCTAAGATCATACATGGGTGTGGCAGAGGTGCCACACATATATAGACGGTTTGGTTGCAAATGTTCCTATGTGAACCGAAGTGGGATGCGAAAGACGATTTAATATCGAGCTAATGGCAAAGATTGTTTTGAGTTGTGTTCTCGTGCGATTAGGCGCATAGGTTACCTAGCATAAGCATCTTTTGAGGTGGTGCATCTATTAATTAGGCCTTGATTGTGCAAGTTGGCAAGTGCACCAAATCATAAACAAGTAATAAAGTAGTAAGTTATCATTCCAACATAAATTGTCGTTCAACTTAGTAATTAGAGAAATTTATTTGAAGTAAAAACAATAAAAGAGATAAAGTGGTTGCAGGTTTTTTAATTGTTTTGCACAATGCGAGATTTGGTTGGTCTGATTCAAATGTTTAAAGGCGATTATGGTATCATTGAACCCCTCTCCTTTATTTGTTGGAATTATTGCGTTAGTTATTAGTATATTGCTTCTCTTGATTTAAGAAAGTAGGATATGGCCCCGTGATATAACAGTGGGAAGTTTTAATTAATGTTGTCACAATTTAAGAAGTTATAATTGCAGTGTTCCCCTAAAGATGAATCAAACCCTAAAAATCATACTTATATTCCATTAAAATATATTAATTTAGAAAATAAGAAATTAACTACTTGTTTGTCCTATACTCCAGTTAGAGATCAGGTCAACCGATGGTTGAAAATATTGAGAACGAAAATGTACAAATTATATTAGATGCTTTGAATCCTAACATGACTAAAAAACTTTATTAATTGAATCCAACGAATAAGAAGCGGTTCATATAAGAAACCTAATCAAGGAGGTTTAGTTGCACATGGAAACCGACATCATTACAAAACAATAAAAAAAAAAACATACTTTAGAAAGAACAAGAGGAGGAGAAAAAAAATCCTCATACTTGAAGCTCTTATGCTTGACCCGTGCTTTGTAATGTTAGCTTTATGAATGAATAAAAGTCTTTACAAGGGTATTTATGTAAATTGAATCATTATGTAGGGTTTCAGATATGAAGACTTAACTTTTTTCCACTGATACAACTTGGAAAACAAGCAAAATTAACTTTTTGGCTGCAGCCTTGTGCATGGTGCATAGAGTGACACACATGGGCGTATAAGGCAGTCCTGGAGGTTGTCTTATGTGTAGGGGAACATGACAAGCCCAGCTCGAGGGGTGCAGTTGGGATGGGGGAACCCTGAAGTTATTCATGGCGCTCACATCAAACTCATTAAATTGGAGAAAAATACGCAACTCCCTAAACAAGACATAATACATAAGAATCCCTCACACCTCATAGAGGCGTAGATCCTATTAGCATCTCTAGGGAATTTAACCTCCCATCTGGGGATTCACCGACTTAATGACCCATTGTTTCCAACTTGGAAGGTGAACTAAAGACCAACATAGTTTCAAGAGCCTCCTTGTCTACCCAGCCATAATCGACAAAAAGATGAGAAGGGTCCAAATCCATAGGATCCACCTCCAACGTCCTAAATATTTCCACATTTAAAGGGATCAAGTGTAACCCATGAGCTCGGAGATAAGCATGTTCATTCATCCAACATCTCACATCATCCTAAGTATCCACTGAAAGTTTTTCTTCAGCATCCTAAATGTTTGTTGAAACTTACCATACTCATGAGGATTGGGAACAATGGTGGGATACGTCAAACAAATCTAACCATATGAAAATTCCCTACCATTTCTAGTATAACCCTCTGCTCTTGGGAAAATTATGGGTTAGCTATCCCATCGGGATTTCCAAAATATGCCATGAACAAAATCAATATCAATAAGTTGTAAAGGAGGAAAGCTTGAGAAAATACCTTTGAAGTTGGGATCAAGGATTAACTAAGAAGAATGTTTCGAACTCTTATTAAAACTTCAAATTGTGAATACCTGATTTAGAGAAAATGATAACTGAATGGTATCGCCTCCAGAATCGAAGAACGAAGGCATGAGATCGCAAAGCAAGTAAATCTTATGCTCAAAGTGCGAGCACATGATTGAGATAAAACGATGATTGAATGGTATCACCTCCAGGATCGCAAGTATATGGACAAGAGATCTTAAAGCAAATAAATTTTATGAGGAAAAAGGGAATAACAAGGGCGTAAAAAAAAACTCTCCAAAGAAACAACTTCCAGCTTTATGAACCATTTTGAAAGAGGATGGGAGGTCAGAAATAATCAAGATATTGGAAGAACGATCCAACGATTTGGAGCAACTCTAGAAAAATAACCACTCTTAAGTGCATAGGAGAGTCATATATACCATATGTACGCATGGGACATGCCTAAACAATCAGTATTAAGAAGCACCACTTCCATCCTATAAACAACTAAAGATAACTACTCACATACAAAGGAATCTACTTTCGGGGATGTACAAGTAAACGACATAAGTCTATCTTGTGTCCAAGACCTGATGCCGACTACATCTCCGTCTCACTTCAAACCGACTTCATCTTCATCTCACGTCAGGCTTACATCATATTTGTCTCCTTCTTGAAACCTCGTACGTCTTAAGTATAGTAAGGGCTTAGGGGGCAAATTTTTGGACTAGGCCTTAGCTCATATCTCAGGCCCAACATATAGTGGCCCAATTACCCACAAATTCAACGATCAAGGTTGTTGAAGTGGTCTCTAAAGAACTATTGTATTCCTCATCAGGTTTTATGGAAACAATTATGGCATGACACCCCTATATAAGGGCAGTTGCACGCCATTCGAAGGGTGCACTCATTTTTAACAACTTTCAGCAACACTTCTAGAGTGTTCTCTCTAGATTTTATCTCAACAATATGTTGGAACAAAATGTTTAGCATTGCCACCTTATGTTTTGATGATAACAAAGAATTAAAAGTTCAATTGGATATGCTAATATTTGTTCAAGTGTGCAGGACCATACACTAAAATGTTATAAGTCTTAAAACATGGTATTGGATCTGAAAGAACAAATGAAAGCAATGGAAGCTTATGTTGCAAGTATAAGTCTGAAGACCATCAAAGTCTGAAGATTTATCATAAGCTACCTTTGCTAGAGTCTGACGTCATCCTAAGTCTGAAGATCATCGGAGTCTGAAGTCAAGAAGTTGGAGTTAGTTAAAGTTGGTCATTTGAAGACACAAGTTGTGCAACCACTACTTCACTCTTGTCTGCACATAGTATTACTACAGTTGTGTCTCTACTTGTTAATTCTCCAAACAAGGAATGAATTTCAAATTATTCCCTCCTATGACATTAACCAAATCAAGAAACAAATCATTGGCGATTTAATCAAGCTTCATAACGTCTCTTTTGATGTGAAGGAAATTCTCCAACGTCTCTCTCTCTCTCTCACCTCTATATAAAGGAATAAAGACTTGAAGAATTGTAAGAGACTCAACAACATTTTGATAGTGCCAAAACTTTGTTGAAATTGTTGTGCATCATTAACTTAGAATTTCTTATAAACTTTCATATCATAAAAATTCTAGAGTCTTAAGAGTCTTATCTGATTTGTTTTGTGAACACCACTAATTGTATATCAATTGTTCAAACCAAACATCTTTCTGTGTAATTTTTTTTGTTTAGAAGTCTCTTGCTTTTGTGCTTGAGCAAAGGAAATCTCTTGCTTGTGTGCTTGAGTAATTGAAGTCTCTTGCTTGGGTGCTTGAGCATTTGTAATCAGATATTAATTTTAGTGAACTCTTCTTGGTAGTGCAAGAGGGACATGACTACTTCTGGATTTTCTCTCTCTCTCTCTCTCTCTCTCTCTCTCTCTCTCTCTCTATCTCTATATATATATATATATATATATATATATATATATATATATATATATTTACTTTATCAGTTGCATTAGATTCTGAACATTGCTTTAGGATCTGAGCTTTATCAGACTCTAAACTCTTGACTCATTTTAAAAAGAAGAAAAACTAACACAATTCAACTTATCTTCTTGTGTTTTTCTCACCTTCAGTTGGTACCAGAGCTCTGGTTATGTCGTCTTAACACTTAACAGTGTAATAGAAAAGATCAAAGAAAAACATGTCATCTGGTGGTTGTGGTCCTGCTGCTTCTTGTAACGCCCTATTTTGTATTATTTATTTATTTTATCGAGTTTAGTGTCTTTTTATATATTTTATTTGAATAATTGCGGTGTGTGGGTTTTGTGTTAGGTGTTAGTAATATTAGTAGTTTATAAAAATATTACTAGTGAAAGAATAAAATTAAAATAGAATAATGAGGAAGTAAGGGTAGTTTTGGAATGAGGAGAATTTATTTAGGTTAAAGAATATAAGAGGTAGGGAATAGAAAGTCAGAACACGTGAAAATAGTTTTTGGGAGAAAAAGAGAAAAGTGAGAAATCAGAGAAGAGGAAGGTTGTAGGTTTCAGAATTCAACCAATCTAAGGTAAGGGTGGGACTAACCTTCTTTAATCATAAGCATATAATTTCTGAAAAGGGTTTAATCATGTTGTTGTTTGTTGAATTTTATTGGTGTTATAAAAGTTAGGTTAAATTCAATCAAAATTGTTGAAAGTGTATGCAGTCCTATGAACTAATGTAAGAAAGTGATGTCTAGGTTGTAGAATAACAGTAAGTAATGTTTCCTATCAATTTTGGGGTTTGGGTTGTCAAAGTTGGGGTTTTGGAGTGAGAACAGAGGTCTGTTCGTAGACCTATCTATCGTCGTTCGCCACGTCGAGTGCTCAAACTCGCCTAGCGAGTAAAAGTGATCGCTCGCCTAGCGAGTGATCTTAGTCGCCTGGCGAGTAGTTCCCAACTCGCCACAGCGAGTGTTTTTCCTCGCCTAGCGAGCTGTTCAGTAGAAAAATGGATGTTCGTATAAATGATGTTTTGGGTCAAGTTTATATGAATTTGAGTGCCTCTTCATGTTTAGAAATGATTAGACAACTTTTAGAATCAAATTTGGGCATTGGGAAGTTAAAAATTGGGATTTTTATGTGAAAAATGTCTAGTTCCCGAAGCTACCTGTTTTAGCTCGCCTTCGGCGAGTGATCTTGCTCGCCTAGCGAGTGGTCCATATGTGAGCTCGCCACAACGAGTAGTTGTGCTCGCCTCGCGAGTTGTTCAATAGCAGACTGTCTGTTTTGCGTTCTTGTGTCTTTTTCACACGTTTCTGTTTTGAGCTGGACTTTGTCATAAACATGAAAATTGTTGATAACTGATTTATCTTTCCAGTGGTTTTGAGTTGATGTGAAAATCTTTTGTGGTTGATTTATTATGATTTTATGATGTTGATGTTGTTGCATTTAAGTTGTGTCATTGCATAAGCATTGTCAAGCGAAGGGGGCTATAGCCTGTCAAGTCGAATATGACTTTAGCGAAGGGAGCCGTAGCTTTGTTGTTTCTTAAGCGAAGGGGGCGGTAGCCTATCAAGTCGAATATGAATTTAGGGAAGGGAGTTGTAGCTCTGTTGGTACCACATGCATAAGTATGTTGCATTTGTTGAGTAGTTGTTGTTGCATTGTTGAGTCGTTGTTGTTGCATTGTCGATGTTGTTGTAGATGCATTATTGAATGAAGTTAAATGATGATTGTTGTTAGAATTATGTGAAGTATTCTTAATGTTGAATTGTTGTTTTGTATTGATTAATTCTTTACATGAATTGTTGCTTATTATTATTGAATGTGAAATCTCACCCCTTCTGTTTGGATGTTGCCTCTACGTGGGTAACGTGCAGATAACCAGGAGTAACCGCTGTTGTGAGTTGATTCCTCGTGTCGTCATAGGAGTCATGCTCTGATACGTAATGAGATGGGGATATTTATATGTTTTGTTTTCCTTGTTACGTATTTCTTTTTAAGTTGATGTTGAACCACTTTTGGATCTAGAATTTCATTACGTTGTTGATGTTGAGGCCTTAGTGCCAAGTATGGATTAAAACGTTGAACATTTTCTATTGCGACATTATTATAAATTATTGAAGGAAGTAGTTTAAATAAATAGTGGATTTTAACTCTATTTATATTTAATGATATTTTGAAGAACGAATGTGACATCCTGTTTGTGATGAACTCTGATTTATTGTATGTTATTTATATGTTGGGAAAACGGGGTGTTACAATTGGTATTTGAGCAGGTTGGTCCGTCCGGCCAAGTAGTTGAGTCGTTTGTGTCGTCTAATGGTTGAATACTATCGTTGTGTTTTTCTTATTATTGTTCGTTGTGTAATGAACAGAGAATGGCTGGAAGGAATGATGCTGCTATTGCTGATGCGTTGCAAGCTATGGCTCAAGCCGTGGGACTACAACCTAATGCTGGTAGTTATGATGGGGTTCGAATGCTGGAAACTTTTCTGAGAAATCATCCACCTACTTTCAAAGGCAGATATGATCCTGATGGAGCTCAGACATGGCTCAAGGAAGTTGAGAGAATTTTTCTAGTCATGCAATGCAATGAAGCTCAGATGGTATGTTTTGGTATGCATATGTTGGCTGAGGAGGATGATGATTGGTGGGTAAGTACTCGTCCGCTTCTGGAGAACGGAGCAGAGGGAGTTACATGGGCTGTCTTTAGGAGGGAATTTCTGAGTAGGTGCTTTCCAGAAGATGTTCACGGGAAGAAGGAAATTGAGTTCCTGGAGCTGAAGCAACGTGATATGTCAGTGACGGAGTATGCTGCTAAGTTTTTTGATTTGGCCAAGTTTTATCCGCACTATAATGCTGAGACTGCTGAATTCTCTAAGTGCATCAAATTCGAGAATGGTTTGCATGCTGAGATTAAGCGGGCAATAGGGTACCAAAAGATCCGACAGTTTTCTGATTTGGTGAGTAGCTGTAGAATCTATGAGGAAGACACCAAAGCTCATTACAAGATTATGAATGAGCGGAAGGGTAAGCAACAACAAAGTCGTGGTAAGCCTTACAACGCTCCGGCTGATAAGGGTAAACAGAGGGTGAATGACAAGAGTAAGCCTAGAAAGAGAGATACTCCTGCTGAAATTGTTTGTTTCCGATGTGGAGAAAAAGGTCATAAGAGTAACACTTGTAATCGCGATGTGAAGCGGTGTTTCCATTGTGGCAAGAAGGGACATACAATTGTGGATTGCAAGCATGATGATATAGTTTGCTTTAACTGTGGTGAAGAAGGACATACTAGCCCTCAATGTAAGCAACCTAAGAAGGCTCCAACTAAGGGGAAGGTGTTTGCTTTATCGGGTACTCAGACAACAAATGAGGATCATCTGATCAGAGGTACATATTTCATTGATAGTATTCCCTTAATTGCTATTATAGATACTGGTGCTACACATTGTTTTATTGCTGCTGATTGTGCTTCGAAATTGGGTCTTGTTATGTCGTCTATGAATGGGGAGATGGTTGTCAAAATTACGGCTAAGGGTTCGGTGACTACTTATCTAGTGTGTTTGAAGTGTCCTTTGTCGATATTTGGTAGAGAATTTACGGTGGACTTAGTCTGTCTACCGTTGAGTGGGATGGATGTGATACTAGGTATGAACTGGTTCGAGTTTAACTAAATTCATATTAATTGTTTTATTAAGACGGTGCGTTTTTCTTATGCCGAAGATGAAGGAGAAACTGAATTCTTGACTACCAAGCAGTTGAAGTAGTTAATGCATGATGGAATACAAATGTTTTCTTTGATGGCATTCCTGTCTATTGAGAATCAAGCGGTGATTGATAAGTTGCAAGTGGTATGCGAGTTTCCAGAAGTTTTCCCCTGATAAAATACGTCATGTGCCGCCAAAGAGGGAAGTAGAATTCTCCATTGATCTTGTTTCGGAAACGAAGCATGTTTCTATGGCACCTTACCGTATGTTAGCTTCCAAATTAGAAGAATTGAAACAAGTAATCTCCCTCTTGCACTCATAAGCCTTGTGACCCTTCTGACCACACTTGTAGCAACTATCTCCTTTCTTACATTCATTGGAATAATGCCCCAAAATTCCACAATTAAAGCACATGACATCAGCCACATTCGGCTTAGAGCCTCCACCGACCTCTTTCTTCTTCCCTTTTTCCTTGTTGTACGGCTTCCCAAATCCATGGCCTTTTCCTTTCTTGTCGTTCACATCTTTGTAATAATTCATCCTAGCCTTCCCGGCGTCATCAAACATACGACACTTATGCACCAAAGTGTCAAAGTCTCTAATCTCATGGAAACAGATGTACTGATAGATCTCCGGCCTCAAGCCATTCTCAAACTTCGCACACATAGAAACCATAGCATCTTCCGCATTGATGTAAGGACAAAGCCTCGAAATCTCCTCATACTTAGCAGCATACCCAGCAACAACATGCTCCTTTGCTTCAAGTTCAAGAACTCGGCTTCCTTCTTGTTTCTCAAATCCTCTGGAAAGTACTTCTTCAAGAACTCATTCTTGAACCTCACCGAAGTGATAGCCTCACCACTAGCCTCAATCCTCCTCCTGGTACTCGTCCACCAGTACTTAGCCTCCTCAGCAAGCATATGAGTAGCCAACCTAACCTTCTGATCATCATTAGTCACCATAGCACGAAAGATCTTTTCCATGCTTTCCTTCCAAGTCAAAGCTCCTTCCGGGTCGAACCTCCCCTTGAACGTCGGTGGTTTGTTTCTCATGAAACGATCAAGCCTTCGCTACTCCGCCTCTCCTTGGTCTTCCTGACCATGACCACCATTCCCTTGATTTTGAGCCAAAGCTTGAGCCACTGCAGTCAAAGCTGCTGCAATCGCATCATCATTCATACCATTTCCGCCAACCATCTCACTCTAAAAACAAAACCAACCAACAGGTAAGAGCAACAACAAAACAACACAACAAGTATCGAAGGCAACTCAATATACCATTCGAATACAACAGGTAATTCACTGGGTTTTGGTCCGGACAAGACCGACATGGCTCTTATACCAACTTGTAACGCCCTATTTCTAAATAAGCGATAAATCACGCAATTATAATAAATAATTAAGAAATATACGTCACGTCTTCGAATAATTTACCAACTAGATATGCATAAAATATCTCAACATAAAACATCACAACGGAATATCACATACACTTCAATAATATAGCCATGTCATCAAACTCAGGGAATACATCCAAATAATAATAAATCCCAACATAAAGTATATCTCAACATCAGATAAAATCCAAAACATAAAATAAATGTCGTTCTAGATCAGAGCCTCTCTAAGACACGAAAAGCGAAATAAACGGAGGAAGCTCCCGCTATCCTCAAGCAACTCACTAAGCAATGCAAATCAACTAATCCTGCACGCCGTCTACCCATTCATACAAATAGGTAGGCGGTCCACCACAGACCACTAGGAGTTAGCTTCACATCAATCATAGTCGAAAAGATAAATCGGATTAAATAAACATAATTTTTCATCGTTCATAAATGAGCATCGTCATAAATTATCATCAACAATATTTGCACAAGTATAAGATTCATAAATTGCAACTAATCACTAAACACACGACAACACCAACACGTAATTCACATCGAGCACATAAACAATTATGACTCATCCTAAACATGCAATGTGCCTAGACCGACTCTAGACACGTGTGGTACCAAATCACCTTCGAGGTCGTCACCCCTGAAGCCAACTGAACATGATTGTCAATGGCTATAATTTCAACGGCTATATGGATACAAGCATTCGGTCAACGACAATATGGATGTAAACATCCGACTCAACATGTGATGCATGAACATATGACTCAATCAACTATGCATATATTCACCACAATTTCAACGGCTATGAGAGTACATGCTTTCACCAAAAATTCAACACCAATAGCATGTAAGAAAATTCACCAACAATATACATGCACATAACATATATAAACACCAAGAACATCACCATAGTAGTTCAACAACTTCATATAATTCTCACAATTCAAGTAAAGGAGAAAATACACCACATTATGACAAACATCATATTCAACACCCATCAATCATTCATACATATTTATTTATTCATAACAAACTATTCATAAAGAATTTTCAAGGTAATCGGGTCCAATGAATATTTCAACCAAGTTCGTATAATATATTTCACAACTTTAAACAATTAAGGCTATTGAACCAAAACTAAGAAAAACAACTCAATTGCCTCGACTATTTATGCACACTAATCACGTATGAATGTAGGTGTACGTACATGAGTGTTTCACCGGCCAACTACTATGGAATCTCACAAATCATAAAGTTCGTCTCATAATGCCAATTTTCCAAATAGAGTCCATCTTCAAAGCAAAACCATTTAACTCTCAATGAAATAAATCAATATCATTTTTAGTAACCACATAAACAACATGCATACTTAACCCTACATCATTCACTTGAGAAAAACAAGTTTCAGAAAAATCGGCGTTCTTGGACATTTTCCAAAAGTTAAGTTCATTTCATAAAATCATGTCCAATTTGACTTTAAATGATGTTCCAGTAGGATTAGATGTATAAACAGTGATTAAACAAGTCAAAAGAAACATTTTAGAAAGTCTGGATTGGTCCCCATGTATACGAAACGAACAACGAAAAATTGTTGGACAGGACACTGCTCGCTTAAGCGAAGTCTGGTTCGCTTGAGCGACAAGGTTCCAGTAGCTTCTGGTCACCCTTCGCTTGGAGCTTGCTTACAGCTCGCTCAAGCGAACTATGTCCAGAACCTACTGGGCACGCTCGCTTAGAGCTCGTTGATGGCTCGCTTAAGCGAACGCTCATCAGTTCTGAGAAAAACCTTCGGGTTTCAAACCCTTTTTCCCCCAAAATCCCAATTTTGATCTTTCCAAAACCCAAAACTCGTTCCAAATAATGTTTATAGGTCATATACATGAAAATACACTCAATGATGCATAAAACTTGAGATTAAAACATCATTTCATCAAAATTCAACAATTCACCAAACTTTCACAAATTTTCAACAACAACAACAATTCTCATCACCAATTCACAAATAGGGATACCCATTGTATCAATTCATCAACAACATGTTCCAAAACAACATCAACAACAAATAATCATGAATTCAATCATAATTCAACAACCACAACTTCATTCTTCATCAATTTTACACAAAAACATAATATACCCACACATAAAACTTTTGGCATGCAAATTCATCATCAACAACATAATTATCATTCAATTCATATACACAATCATATCATCAACATCTAAGTATGAATTTCTACAATTAAACTCAAATAATCACTTATCCACATAATCACTTATTCAATTAAGCACTTATGAGATATGAGTAGAAAAAGATTATGCTTGAGTACTATCCCCCTTACCTCTAACTCCAAGAATCCAAGCCTTGGCCTCACTTTAGCTCCTAGATTCATCACCCTCTAGCTCTTCAAGCCTCTTTCTCTTCAACCTATCTCTTCCCATTTCTCTAGCCTTTCTCTCTCTACCTCTATCTTGTGTTATGAAATGGATTGTTCTAACCGTAATTTCCTCTTAAGAGTTGAGTTATATAGTCACACCACTAATGGGCCTAACTCTCCAAATGTTATATGGGCTCAAACTCTAATTAATCCAATTCTCTAGTTTCTATCTCACTAACGGTAAAATAACGAGTAACCACCGGCTCTAATTTTAATTACCACAACATACTAACAACTTAATAAACAAATGGTCCTCACTTAAAACGCTACAAATAATCCTCAACCAAAATTACTAATTTACCCTTTCTAACCAAAAGACCAAAATGCCCTTCTAACACGAAACCCAAGAATTTACACTTAAGGATAAATAATCACATACAAGCATATATAAACACACATAAAATAATTGAAAATAAAATAATGAAAAATCGGGCTATTACAATGTGCCTTGAGTTTGAGTTGAAGATGACCTATTATTTTCCATCACTAACCTCATTGCAGCCACTGGATCCGCCTTTCTTAAATCAGCAAACTCCTTTTGACTTACAGAAGTTTGAAAGCTAGTAAGAGGTGTTGGCATACCTTCAGATGCAGTAAAGGAGTTTTCGTTCTCGATTGTTCCGGCGGAAAGAGACTTTCTTTTCTCATTTCCTTTCGGATCCTCTTGTTGGTGGAAACTTTGGTCCTGTTCGACCATTACAGTGCCATTGTGTTGTCCCTGATCAATTGATTTGATGCCACCTCGTGGGAGATCTTGATCGCTGGGGGCACCACTTTTGACTGTGCTAGTACCAAATTTATCATCTTCGTCCCCATCACCTCCTTCATTAGTATTGCTGGAACCAGAACGGGATTTTGCTGAAATCGAGTCTTGAGGAGTAGGAGGCAAGTCAGAAATGGCTTGCTTTCGCATATCTTCCTCCTATCGAAGCCAGGCCTCCCTGATCAGATAAACCATCACTCTTGACCCAGTTCCATCACTCATGTGCACGAGACTATCACCCTCTTCCACAACGGTATTCAAATAAGGAGCAAGTGGTGAAGATTTTAGAGTTGGACGGACATGCGTTCCAATAGTCAAGGAAGTGTCCTACAAACAAACAGTCGAGGTCAGCTGAATTAAAAGTTCATAATATTTTGAATTTTTAGATCAAGGAGAAATTTTACCTTATCACCTCCTAGGCTAGAGTTAGCAATTTCTGGTCCCTTGTTGGGATTATTGGATTTGGATTTCTGGGATACAGGTGAAAGAGGAGTGTTTTTAGAATTATTCTCACAAGACTTAGGGTCATCCACCTTCTTGGTGATACCAGAAGAGTCATATGTTACTGCTTTTCCTTGGTCAGTCGGCTAAACGAGGATGCTCTTTGGATTTCCAACAGAAGCGGTCCCCTTTCTTCCAGATCCGTTTGAGCCATTGGGCAGTGTGGTTCAAACGTGAAGAAAATTCTATGAATGGGATAGTAAAATAGACCAATAGAGATGTGATGTTAAGATGAAAAATTACCTTTGACTATGGTAAAGCGGCATAATTCTGTCTTTTTACTGACCACATCTGACAAAGACTCGCTAGCTCACTTTCAACTCTGAAAAGAAAATGAGTGAGTACTTAGTGTCGAGTTGAAGGTGTCGACAAAGAAAGGTATGGAAAACTTACTTGTCGTGTTTGAATTTTTGATTCTGAATCTTTTGTTGATTCTTCTTGCACTGGTGCATTGGTATGAATTGTCTATCAAAGTGCCGCTACAAGATCAATAAAAAGGTATGTCAAAATAAGCAAACATGTGTTAAAAGGGAAATTGAAAATAATATTCTCGTATATATGTCACCTACCACTATGCCAGTGTCCAGACGTTCGACACGAACCTGGTCTAGTCCATAATGTAAATTTTTTGGGTCATTGTGTAAACCAAATTTGGGGTCCAAGTTACTCGTTGTTTTTCCAGTTTCAAAGCATTTTGAATGGCTTTACAGCCAAAGTGAAACCAAGAAGGGTAATTGGGTTCGAAGGACAAAGTGAAATCTACATTAGGCAATGTTGGGAATTTTATGCAATGAAATGCTAAAGCCATTTTGTATTTGGCTAGTGCATTATTCACATAAAAAGGAAAATTTATTTGTGGAATTTTATCAAGTATTTTCTGTTTTAAAACTAGTGCAACTTCTTTCACATTCTTTTCGACATTTAACAGATTATACACAATCTCAAAAAATTTATGGAAAGCCTGGATTTCTTTGACATGCATACCTTTGCCTTGGTTTTTCTCTGCAAAGATGGAAAAGCACTGATCAGTTTGGTGCGAAATGTTGGTTCATTGACAAGGTTGGTGAAGTAGTACTTGTTCCATCACAAAGAAAAAATTCAGTTCACTCATGAGAAGCTTGAAAAGAGACAGGCACAAAGTCTGGGATATGGCCAACAAGAGAATGAAGGCATTTTTGGTAGTGAGCCTCTGTCATTTTGTCGAAATCCTCATCGTAAATTGATTGAAGGATCATGGCTATAGAAGCAGGATGAAGTTGGCTTAAACCAAATTTCCTTGCAACGAGGTGGGGGTAAATAACCTATTGCCTTGTAGTCCGTCTTGCCATTGGTAATTCTCACAAGAAGGAAAGTTAGAGTCAAGTAATTCCTCCATATTTCGACATTATCTGCTAGAGCTATAGATTCTTCTGTGGGAAATATCCTTTGGAACCATTTAGGGACATGTTTCCGGTCAATGAATGGAGCCATGACACGTTCGAAAGTATCACAACTGGAGAAAACATCGAAGTACTCCAAAAAGATTTCGACTAGAGTGCGATTAATTGATTTTCTTGAGAGATAAGTAAGTCGAACTTCCTCTGTTCTTCGTTGTTTGAACTCCTTGTCATGAATTGCAGAAATAAGAAACCATAAAGGTTTCTGGAAAGTGGCAACTACCCGCAGTTGAAATAGCCACCAAGAGCCAGCAAGATTCAGGGTCTTTTTGTCTGTTATGTTTTTCATGGTTTGACATCCAGTCCTCATGGAATCATGTAAGTGCCCTAAAAGTAGCTTGCGTAGACAAAACGAATGACCTTCGTGAAGTTGAATGGCCATGATGACATAACTTCTAGGTAATTGAAGGGAACGGGCACACAAGACATATTGGCTAAACCAGAAAGCGAGAAAGGCAATATGTTCCGTATCAAAAACTTCAGTGGTATCTTTATCGATGTACGTGTTCATGAACTAACCATAAGTTGTTGGGTCAAGGTCGTAAGCCTCACCAGTCGGAGGTAGCCCATTAATGGAATCTATGTCTAACAAATTGGGGTCAACATACCACATTTGAGATGCATGGTATTGGTAGATCTTTCCCAGAAAAGCATAGCAGCTACTATTAAATTCTCACCATACTCTAACCTTGTCTTAGAAAGTTGAATGAGGTTGAAGATTCCTAATTTTCTCCAAACAACGACCTTTTGGGTTTCAACCTTTCCTAGGCATTTCAAATAAAGTGGAGTGTGGTTGGATGAAGGAGACGACCTAAAAATAATGTGGCTAATGAAGGACATGTTGAGCGAATCATGTGAGAAGACTCTAGGTTTGTGACCTTCGCGGCCAGGAAAGTCGTCCTCGACCTTTTCAAGGCCTAATTTGGAATCTGGGTAAGGCCCTAGGAATGCATGAATAGTACCAGAGACAGAGTATGGAATAAGTACCTGAGTTTTCCAAATCGTGGCTTTTTCTCGTCTAAGTCAGGTTAGGGGGCGTGAATTTGGTTGTTTCTCCTTGGAAAAGCATCAACGTTAGCTACGAGAGAGATCTCTTTGCTGCTGAAGTTTTTGTCAGCTGAATTGTTAACGGAAGTCATCTTTAGGTAAATATTTTGACGAAATGGAAGCAGGCAGATTCTGGAAAAAAAATGATGTTGTTGGAGTAAGCAATTTTTCAGAAATAGAAGGTTTCGAGAAAAAGGGCTTTATGGTGAAGGTAAAGTTTTTATAGAACCAAAGGAGAGGAAATGGGTAAAATTACCAATCCATTAAAAAGTCGCCACGTGGACGAACTTTTTCATATGAGCTAACATGGTTTGAAGCTGACATCTATGCTTCGAAGAGACGAGATGTCCCACCACCTTTCAAACTTTAGAAGTAGTGACCTACTAAGATAGAAAGTGTGCAGAGGAAGAATAGCTGAAAAGACCACTCCCGAAAGTCATGATTATCATGACATCATGCTTTGAAATACTTTGAGCTTTTCAAAAATGCCAATTTTCTCCTTTGAATAAATTCAATTGAAAATGGCATTTTTTGGGGGCAGTTTCTTGGACTTACCATGAAAGGGTCTAAAAAGACTTGAGGTTCGACAAGACACGAGTCAGAGACGCAAAACCGTCGAAGTCATGCAACTGTCGTTGAAACGGGAAGATTCAAATTTCAAAGAGAAGCGATTTCCTCAATGGATAACATGGGAGACAAGCGATTGCGTACATGGAAGGAGTGTTGATTGTGGGATTAGTTTCTTTCCAGTTATTTCCTTTGTATAAATAATAGTTTTCCATAGGAAAATGGGTCGCAAATCACCTTTACAAAATTCTAAAACACTTGAAGTACCGGCACAAGAAAAAAGAGTCATAAAGAATGTAAGTTAAGGATTTATCGAACCATCTTTATTTTTAATGCATTACATTTTATCTTTCCTTTATATTTCAGCAACTTAAACATAATTCCTTTATTTTGCTTTTAAAACCCTTTTTCTATCGAAAGATGTCATACGGTCTCGTCCTATTCGTAAAGCAACCTATGAACTTGATGAACACACAAAAACAAAATTCACAACATGTCATAGGATCTATACTTTGGTCTTGCTCTTAATAATCAAAACCAGCCTGTATTGTTTACCAAAAACACCGGTAAACAACAGATTATTATCGGAGGTTCATTGAAGGATTTTCTAAGTTGGGTTTACCGTTGACACGGAAAGGACAATCGTTTGTTTGGGAAGGTAAGTGTGAGAGAGTTTCCAAGAGTTGAAGTGGAGATTAACTTCAGCGCCAGTGTTGAATTTTCCGATCCTAATGAAACTTTTTTTGGGCGGAGTGCTTATATAGAATCATCAGGTTTTTGCTTATGCGTCGAGGTAGTTGAAAGTTCATGAGAAGAATCATCTGACCCGTGATTTGGAATTGGCGGCAGTTGTGTCTGTGTTAAATATTTGGAGGCACTATTTGTATGGATCTAAGTTTGAAGTGTTCAGTGATCATAACAGTTTGAAATACTTGTTTGACTAGAAGCAGTTGAATATGAGGAAGAGAAAATGGTTGGATTTTCTTAAGGATTATGATTTTTAGTTAAGTTATCATCAAGGAAAGTCGAATGTAGTGGCAGATGCTTTGAGTAGGAATTCGTTGCATATGTCTACATTAATGGTGAAAGAGTTGGAATTGATCGAGCACTTTTGGGATTTAAGTTTGGTGAGTGAGTTGACGCCAAGTGGTGTCAAGTTCTGAATGTTGAAGTTGACGAGTAACATTTTGGATGATATCAAGGAAGGTCAGAAAGTGGATTTGGAACTTGTAGATCGTTTGGTGTTGGTGTATCAAGGGAAAAGAGTGAACTTTGAATTGGGTGAGAACGGAGTTTTGATGTTTTGTGATCGAGTTTTTGTACCGGATGTACCTGAACTTAAAAAGCGAATTTTGGAAGAAAGTCATCAAAGTAGTTCGAGTATTCATCTAGGAGCGACAAAGATGTATCAGGATTTGATGAAGTTGTTTTTGTGGCTTGGAATGAAGAAGGATATATTCGATTTTGTATATGCATGTTTGGTCTGTCAGAAGTCTATGATTGAGCATCAGAAGCTGTCGGGATTGATGCAACCGTTGTTTGTTCTGGAGTGGAAGTGGGATAATATTTATATGGAATTTGTTGGAGCGTTACCCAAGATCATGAAGGGAAGTGATTGATTTGGGTGATTGTTGATCGGTTCATGTAGTTGCCACATTTTATTCCTATCAAGACTGGTATGTCAGTGGCGAATTTGGCGGAGATCTACATTGAGCATATTTTCATATTGCATGGTATTCCATCTAGCATTGTGTCAGATAGAGATCCGAGGTTTAATTCAAAGTTTTGGGAGAGTCTGCAAACAATTTCGGGAATTAAGTTGAGGTTGAGTTCTGCTTATCATCCTCATACTGATGGTTAGACGGATATGACTATTCATTCTTTAGAAGATTTGATGATATCTTATAATTTGGAACAAGGTGTAAGTTGGATTGAATGTTTACCGTTGATTGTGTTTACTCACAAAAACAGTTTTCATTCGAGTATCGGGATGACACCGTTTGAAGCTTTGTATGGAAGGAGGTGTAGGACTTTGTTGTATTGTTATGAATCGAGATAAAGTGCTTTGTTAGGACCTGAAGTTGTGAAAGAGACTACAGAGAAGGTTAAGATGATTTAGGAGAAGATGAAAGGGTCTCAGAGTAGGCAGAATATTTATCATGATAAGAGGAGGATGAGCCTCGTAACCGGTGTTAAGTGTGTTTTGAAGTGTAGGAAGTTAACACCGCATTTTGTTGGACCGTTTGAGATTATTGAGAAGGTTGGAGCTGCAGCGTATCAGATTGCATTACCATCATCGTTGTCGAATTTTCATGATGTGTTTCATGTGTCTCAGTTGAGGTAGTATGTGTATGACTCATCAAATGTGATTCAAGTGGATGATTTGGAAGTAAGAGATAATTTGACCTTGAGACTTGGCCGGTGAGAATTGAAGATCGGGAAGTTTAGTGCTTAAGAGGAAAAGAGATCGTTTTGGTAAAAAAGATTTTGTTTGGAAATTAGATGACTCATGAGAGCGTTACTTGGGAATTAGAGAGTCGGCTGAGAGAATCATTTCCGAGGTTGTTTTCTTAGGTAATTTTCGAGGGCGAAAATTCTTTAAGTGGGGGAGAGTTGTAACAACCCGTTTTTTGCTAGGATTATTTTATTTAACTATTATATGTGTTTATATGTGTTTAATTTCTTGCTTGTGAGTTTGATTTGGGATTAGTGGTTTTTTAGCCAAGAAGGGTACTTTTGTCATTTTTATGACTAAGGGTATTTTGGTAATTTGAGTAGAGAAGGTAAGTTAGTCATTTTAGAATGTATAATATTTTAAGTGTTTTAATGAGAATATTTATTTTTACTAAGTTAGTAGTAACTTGTGGTAATTATTTTGAGATGTTTATTAAGAGATGTTTTAACAAGTTAGTGAGTAGTAACTTTTTAGAATTAAGTGGTAAGAGTTTTGAGGCTCATTATGAATAGTAGTAACCTAGCCCTTTGAAGAGGAGTATATATAGATGACTAATGAGAGGAAATTAGGGTTTGAAACATTTCACATGTTCATACAATAGAGAGGCTAGAGAGAATTGAGAGGGAAGAGAAGAATAGAAGAGAAAGAGGAAGACCCATTTGGAGAAAAGTAAAGAGAAAGCTAGGAAATCACAAAGGGAGTAGAAATTCTTGGAGATTCGCTTTAGCTTAAAAAAAACAAGGTAAGAGAGATAAGTTTGTTCTACCTAATAATAATCTATAATCGTAGTTTTTTAGCTTATGGGTCATAATTGTCTTATTGAATTGTGATAATTGAAGATTAATTGTGTTGATTTTCGTGCTTGGATTTGAGTGGTGAATTTAGGTATGTGAAAGTTGTTGAAAACTTGTTGTTGCTTAATTTTCATTGTGAATACATGTTAAGCTGTTTACTTTGAGATTTTAGCTTAAATTGTGAAAATGATGTTGTTGTTGTTGCTTAATGTTGAATTCATGATTTATGTGCTATGAATGTTATTGGGTATATGAAAGTAATTAAATTAAATTAAATTGTTGATGATGCTTTAAGTTGTGTTTGGCTGTATTAAGTGATTGTTATTGGAACTTTGATGAACTAAGTTGTTGTTGTTGGAACTTGATGAATTAAGTGATAACCTTGTGAATTGAAGTATAAGTTGATGTTTTTAAAGTTATGGAAATAGCTTAATTGAAGTGTTTGAACCCTAGAATATGATCTTAATTGTTTTGGGTATGTTGGGGATCAAAATGGGGATTTTTGGTATGATTTAAGGATGAACCCGAGGCAAGAAAATATATTTTCTAGGACATTAAATCGATTCAAGAAAGTTTAAATTGTATCAATCTACATCTTGGCAGTTTTGAATCGAGTCAGACATTTTTTAATCGTATCAATATTTCTCTTTGACTTGTTTGAATCGATTCAATAATATGTGAATCGATTCAGTCTTAGTTGTAAAGATGAAAGTTGTAGATATGAATGTTACCTTTTTAAAGGCATTGGTTTGACTTCAATATGATTTCTAGAACTAGATTTATGGTTAAATTACTACACATAGGTCATGTGACATTTTTCATGAAACTTTATCATAACTTTTACAATGAACCATGAGACATCCTCAAAATAAATATTGAGTTTAAGGAAGTGTTTATAGTAAAAAAAAAAAAAAAAGGTATGTAATGATGAAGTTGTGATGTTTATGATGTATATGATTGTGTAAATTGTTTTTTTTTATTAAATGTGAAAATGAGACGAACTTTGGACATTTTGAGAAAACCAATGGACTTTGTAAAACAAAGATGCTATGATTGAATTGCTAAGGTGTTAGATGATATTTTGGAATGTTTTGATGATATGTAAGAACTTAATAGCTTACTTTTGATGAGAAACTTTAAAATAGACGGTTTTCCAAAATTGACGAATTTTGGCAAAATGGGAAACTTTGATTTGATAACTTGCAAATGACCTTGTATTCATGGTAATATGATGAAATAAGAATGAACAAATGTTTAATGGATGTATAATATGTTGGTTATCATGATGTGGTTGATTGTCGTCTATTTGTGAATTATGTTATGTGAAACAATATTGTGTCTTGGTGGTGATAAATGTTGATGATGATTTTAGTGATGACTATTTTGTTGATTATGACTTGTTGATTGTATGGATATAAATACATGATAATGCATTGTCGTGTCTTTACTTGAAAGTCCATGCATACATAGTCATATCGAGTTTATGGTGAAGAACGCTTTCCGTAAGAAATGACGTTGGTTATGATGAAGAACACTTTCCGTAAGGAACAATGTTGGTTATGGTGAAGAACGAAATCTATTAGGGTTTACGTTGGTGGAATCTCGGTAAAATTATCTCTGAATCCAAAACTTGGTACGACATGCATGTAGAAGTGTCTAAAACATTGCATGCATTTGAGATTGATGAAATGTGTTATACTTGACTATGTCACTTGGTAATTATGTGCATTGGTGAAACTTGGTGAATATTGTGACTATGTGGAATGTGAATTTGTATATGTTGCATGATTATGCAGTGTACTTGAAGAATAATGTTGATGTGAAAATTCATTGTTGTATGATTTTGATTAAGAGTTTACATTCTTAACTTGGAAAATGAATATGTTATACATTATTTTGATTACATGTTATTATGTGGGATATAATCTAATGCCCAGTGGTCTTTTGGTTGACCGCCTGCCTAATTGTATGAATGGGTAGACGGCATGCATGACTGATTTTCTTATTGCTTTTGAGTTGATTGAGGACTAACTTTGAAACTACCTCTTTTTCTTATGCTCAAGGTCTAGGTTAGGGCTCTGATTATGATGTTAGACTTTTGTCATTTATTTATGTTTGTTGACACTTGTTGCTCATTTATGTATGATATTTTAGATTATATTTGGTGATGTATTATGAGATCTGGGACATGGTTGTCGAGATTTGTTTTATGTTGTTGAGATAATTTTTTTTATGATGATTTTCCGCTGCGAGTTTTTTAAAACATACTTATGCATGTTTTGAGTTAATGGAAGATGTAGCATCTAAAGTCTTTTGAATAATTATTTATTTGCATAATTTATTGCGTTAAAGGGGTTTACGATGTTACATCATCCACAATTTCCTTTCAAATTTCAAAACAATAAAAAGTGGAAAATATCTGTATAATAAAAAAATATTATCTTTAAGGATCATATATGTTTTTGAAATTAGCATAGATATTAAATTTTCCGCCCCCAATTACATGTTAGCTTTTTCATTAAAAGTATTACCAGACAAATATAGTAATTTTACAAATCATTAAATATTTTTTTTGTGCACCAAAAAATAAAATTTGGGTGGTGATAAATTTATAAGTACGAAAAGCAATGACATTTATCATGAAAATAATGTTATTAATACAATATTTATTAGGATAGATTAGTCATTGTTAAATAATGCAGTAAATTGTTTGTACCTATAATATTTGTTAGAGTTGTATGAATATCACATAATACTTATTCACCTTAAAACGATACTCCCTCCGTTTCAAAATAGATGTCCATTTTGGAGATTAATTTTGTTTCACAATACTTGTCCATTTCAAGTTTCAATGCAACATTAATTATTGTCTTGTCAATAATACCCTTCTATATTTATTATAGAGAGAGATAGAGAAAAACTAGAATGAAATAATAAATGGTTAAGGGTATTAAAGAAAACACACACATAATTTCATCAAAAGTAACAAAATTTATTTGGCTTCTTGATTACAATAATTTCTCCAAAATGGACATGTATTTTGAAACGGAAGGAGTAATTTTTAACCACTATGCTACTTGATCAGGAAAAAAAAATTGTTCAAATTTGTGTTACATCGAATAATTTTGTAACCGGTCTCATAATAATATTAAGCCATTACTTTCCCTTTATTACCATTTCCTTAACTTCTTGGATATAATTTAGGGATAAATTTGTATACAAATTTTTTGGTTAATTATGTTTTTAGTGTTATAAACATTTTAAATTTGGTTTTTAGTCCTTCTAAAAAATTTCTAAAAGTTTTGGTGCCCAAAAATGATTTTGGTCAAGAATTTTGATCATTGTATTTCTTTAGTTTTGAAAAGAATTTTGATCAGTATTTACTTCAACTCATGTGGATCATTCACATTTTTTTATGAATTTTTACAACGATGTATAGAATGTTATACAAATCTCTCCCGCTAAAGTTTAAATTATTTTAACCAAAATATAAATTTTTCAATGCTAAATAATTTAAAATTCATACTTAATTTATCTTTTATAAAAAATATTAATTTTAGATTACAAAATTAATTTGATCAATAATTTTTTTTAAAAATATTATTCTTCAAACATTTTAGAATACACAATTACTTATTAAACTAATGTAATCAATTTCCTTTAATATATTAATTTAACTGATAATAAAGTAAATCGATTTAAGATTTATTGGGATATTACTAATTTTAGATTTATATGTTATTAATTTGAATTTGAATTTTGAAATTGGTAAAATACTAGTCTTTATAATACTTAAATTAAGTATTTTTCAAGGTCTAAATTGCATTGGCTGCCTTATCCTTCGTGCTTCCACCGGCATCTGTTGATACTTAGCTTTCATATTGGTCCCAAAACTATCCCTGCAAAATTCATCATATCCAAAACAATGTCGTGATTGGTTGTTTGTAATTTATTTAATTTAAAAAATAATATTATTTCTGTTGTAGATTTTCTTTAACATCTCAATCTGGTGGACCTAGGTATGGATGATAATGAGTACCCTTTTGATAGGGGATCAATACCCTCGTCGACAATAAATCGGTATTCTTTCTCGTACCTCTGGATACCTAAGTATCAATATTCATGAGATGATGGTCAGGAGATGATAGAGGTAGGATATGATATTGACCTGGATATAGACAAGATATATTATAAGCATTAATTTTACTATATTTTTTATGCACACTTGATAACAAATATGATATTATTATTTTATTATAATTAAATGAAAAAAAGTTTTGTCCCTAAATATAAAAGTATCTATAAATTTCTAGATGCATTTAATACTCTTTTTTCCAAACATACCTCTCATTAATACTATTAATATATATTGAAATATGAAAATTTAACATCAAATATATCTATACACAAGGAACAATTTGGTAAAAACATACATACATTTATGATAAATTGATTACTTCAACGACTTTTCTTAATACATGTATTTTTTTAGTGACTAAAAAAGAGCGAAAGATACGAAGTTGTTTTCTTCAAACTTAAAATTAGATTCTTATCCACCCCAACGAAAAAAGAAAAAGCAAAAAAAGATTATGACATTGTCCATACAAGTTCCTAGTTGCCAAACATATATGTCCCCAAAATTGTTAAGCTCTTCCAAAATTCCAACCTTCCTGTATTCCCAAATTTCCATACTACGAGACAATAGATATTAGGTGGATAAGAGGGATAGGGGGGACACAACATTTAGGTTCATTTTAGGAGGCAACTAACATGATATATGGTGTATTTATCATAGGATCGATAAGGCAAATAGCATGTAGGGTTAAGGAGCAGTTCCTAAAGAAAAATCCAATGAAATTGACTTAATGAACAAATTGTGAAGACTATAGTTCGTTGATATAAATGTCACAACCAACACAAACATAGTTCCATCCTCTTTTTTTTCCTAATAGTTCCATCCTGTTATTAACTCTACTAAACACTAGGAAAAAGATGAAATAAACACGGTAAATAATTAGAAATAGAGATATATATTTGATCAATAATTTTTTTTTTGAAAGATATTTGATCAATAATTTTAGTGGTCTCATATGTGGAAGTAAAGAAAATTAACGTGCCTATAAATATTGTGAGAAATTTAAATCTATTATATGAACCTCTACACTTAAGAACACAAACTAGATTACTACCATGCCACATTTCAATTGGGCTGGGGAACATTTTCGCATTTTTTTTGGGTAATAACTCAAACTTGCTACTTGTACATCTTTATCTTTACGTGATTTTAAGATGGACTCTAACCCAGTGTTGAAAAAGGAGCACACTATATTTTTTTTTATTAAATTAAACATCATAGAAACATTGTTATGAAAACATAATGCAAATCCTTCAATGATTGCTTAACAAAAGAGAAAACTGTTCAAGTGAAAACAAAAGAAATAATGAGGAAGAGTGATTTTTGGGTCCAAAATAGTTTCAATAATGGGTTGGTATTAACTATTACAAGTTTTGTTAGGTTTCCAAATTCTAATTAAAGGGGTTACAGGTTACATTATATTATAAATAAATTAATCACCAAGTAACTTACCCCCAACCATGAATTTCAAACCGACTATTAATAATTTATTTTTTGTGAAGAAGACTTAACTATTTATCTAACATGAAAAAGCCCTAACTCAAAATTTCGCATTAGGTTTAAAATCATGTTTTAAATCGTGGTCTCCTCACGAACCTTTATGAAATCGGTAATGCTGAACATCCCGAATAACCCATTTCACGACCGTATCACTTGGTTGAGGATATTTCGTGAATCACTCGGGAAGATTTCTTTTACCGTAAATAGCACTACTCTTATAAAATAATTGCAAATATATCAAATGTGGGAGAACCTGTACACGGTATCCTTGTTTTTTAATTATTGTTCTTGCACTTGTATATGAATCGAAATATCCCTAAACTCCGTTTTATACATTTATCTATTAGTAGTATTTCATATAAATCATTTTTTTTTATAGTTATCGATGTTAAATCGTGACCCATGAGTTTACCTCAGTTGGTTGGGACATCACGTATTATCTGTGGGGGCCGACAAAGACACCCCACTTATTAAGTTAAGATGTGAATTTATATTCAATAGACAATTTGAAAAAAGAAAAAAAAAACTTTGTTAATTGGTATTCGGTGTTACATTAGGTATATTTCAATAGGAGTATATGTTATTCGTTCATAGGATTGTGGAAAACTTGGAATAGAAAAGATTATACAGCTGCGAATTTCTATTAGATTGATAGGCTCTTAAAAGAAATACAATTGATGGTAATGTCTATATTTTAGACCAATGAAAAAAATCATATCATAGTGATATAATCTTAATGCATATATATAGAAGGACTTATATTTATCTATTTAATAAAAAAAAAAAGGTCTATGTCTTACTATAAGTAATACATAGACTCATAGTGATATAATCTCAATCGCATATAGAGAAACAAATTTTTTTGGGGAGGCTTAAAAAAACACCCTTGTTTTAGGGGCCCCCTTAGGATGGCTGTTGAAACATTTGTATGTATCAATATTTGTTGGTTCGTCACGTGGGGGATATTTTCCATTAGAAATTTAGGGGCAAGACTAAACCATTTTGATTTAGGTTTTTAAATTTTTGAGGAAAAGGCCAGGTTGAGTAGTGTAAAGATAATCCAAGTATGTTGAGATATAGATGATATGACGAGACAAAGTTGCTTTCAACCATGCATAATAATGCTCATTCATTTGGATTAACAAAGGAAAATCTTACAAAAGATAATGTATATATGTTTTGGGAACTTAATTAGACCTTGCACAACAGAAACAAATGAATACCAATCATGGCTTAGGACAGGGCATACACATGCCCATATTTTCTCTGTCTTTTTCATTTCTTCCATGTCCCCTTTCCTTTTTCTCTTTTGTTTTTTCTACTTTTTCATGCAATTATGCATGGGTAGGATGTAGCAATATTACTAGCTATTGCACCTACTCTTTCATCATACAGTTAGGAACAACCCACATGAGTCTATATAAGACTATGAAAGAGAACACAAGATTTTATAAATCCCTTTAAAATTAGGAAAATGTTAACCTGTGCCCTTGGGGCATAAGTTAAAAAGTTAAATGTAGAAAAAAATTCTTGGTAATTATGCATTCATTGTATTAAAAGTTTCAAAAGTTGTATTTTCTATATAAAAGTTATTTTGAATTTCCATTTTAAGCTCCTTAACTTGTGTCCTAAGGACACAAGTTAACATGACCCTTAAAATTAAATGACTATATAAGATTATACAATAATAGAATAAGCAATGATACTATAACAACTCAAGTTAGAACGAGAAATTCACACTTGAACTTTAGTTTACCAATCAATTATTAACTCACAAAATAATCCACAAAACCAATAACTATGTCAAATCAAACCAAACATTAAACAAGAAATAACTACACAAGAGGCTAAACAACTTTGATATATGTGATGAGATTGTCAACAAGTTAATCTCTGAAGTGAAAGGTGATTGAATTGATAAATGTTTTAATCTCAACAATACTCTTGAAAAATAGGTTATAGAAATTATGCAACCAAAAATCATGTAGTAATTAACCTAATCCATCGTCATCATATATCAAAGTAAATTTAAAGAAATTAAAGAGTAAGGGAAAAGAGAACACTGAATTTATATAGGTCCCCCCAATCATCTTTGTTATGGGTGCATCATTTCTTCGTAGAAGAAAGTTCCTCTTATGTGAACATCTATTAAAATATTAAAAATATTAACAACAGTTAATTATAAAGGTTCCTTCAATTTTCGAATCACCACTCTCTTAAATCTTCTACAATATATAACCACTACAAAGCCTCCAATCTTCAAGCTTCTTGAAATTGGATGAATCTCACAGTCTTTGAATCAAGCTAGCATGCAATCCTCCGATCTTCAGATCAAGCTAACAATTAGCTTTTGTTAATTTTCATTGAAAGAGTTTGAAACACAACGAGGACATTGTAAGGGTTCCTAAAACTGTAAGTTGATTATCAAATCAAAAGTAAAATTGATATATGAGAATCCAATTTGAGTTGATGTACTTAGTACATAAATGAAATGAAAAGATAAAAGAAAAGTAAGCCCCGAGCACAACTTGTGTGCCCCGAGCATTGCTGAGTGTGAGCCAAAACTTCTCTTTGCTACTTTTTAGTGGGAAGAAGCCCGATTTTTGGGCCCAACTTTGAAGGTGAGAAAAACACAAGAAGGGGGGGGGGGGGGGGTGTAACGCCCACTTTGAGAATTTATTTATTTTAATAGAGAAAATTATATATTTATATGATTTATACTTATTTTATTGTTTAATAAAATAAGATTTGAAAATAAAATAAATATTGAGACGTTGGGCTGTTTAGTGATTTTAAAGAGTTTTGGGGAGAAAGGGTAATAAGATAGAATTATTAAGGGGTTATAAAAAGGAAAAACTATGTTAAGAGTTTCATTACGTACGATTAGTTTTGGGAGAAAAGGCCAGAAGAGGAGAACGCGAGAGAACTCTAGCAATGAAGAACGCAACCTTGGGATTTTAGAAAACAATCTAAGGTAAGGGTGCGCCTAGCATACAATTATATTAATCTGTAATTCATATGATTGTAATTAACAAGAGTAGAAATAGTTTTTAGAGAATCTATGAATTAGGTTGAAAAGGGACGATTGATGATTAGATGATGAACAGCCGTAGAATTGATGTAGAATCTGGTTACAGATCATATAATAACCTTAGTGCAAACAATTCAGTTGATTTGAGGATTTGAGAATTGGGTGAAAAGTGACGATTTGATGATCAGATGATGAGAAACCTGTAGAATTGACGTAGGTACTGGTTACAGATGATAGAACAGCCTTAGTGCAGACGTTTCAGTTGAATTTGGGGTTAAGATTGGTGTAAAATGGGATATTTGGTGAAAAGGTTCGTAACCCCGTACCTAGTTTTGTTTCATAACAGTTTCGCTCCTGAACAAGCTTCTGAACAACCAAGCTTCTGAACAAGCTCCTGAGTAACTGTGCTTCTGAACCACTTTGCTCCTGAGTAATTGTGCTCTTGAACCACTTTGCTCCTGAGTAAATGTGCTCCTGAACAACTTAGCTTCTAAAGAGCTTAGCTCATGAACAACTTAGCTTCTGAAGAGCTTAGCTCCTGAACAACTTAGCTTCTGAAGAGCGTAGCTCCTGAACAACTTAGCTCCTGAAGAGCTTTGCTCCTGAACTAGAGGTTTAGCTTCTGAACAGTTCTGCTTTGCACGAGACTTTGAGAGTTGATCCTTGGGTAGAAATGGAGGCTAATTACAATATAATAAATAACGATCTATAAAGCTGTTATATGAAGATTTAATGTTGTTGTTCAAGATTTATGAATTATATGAACATTATGTGAAAATTTATGTGATGTTTGAGTGATGATTCATTTGATATTTTGATGTTTTTATGACTGTTTATTGATGCCATGTTGTTGTTAATGATTTATGAATCATATGAAATAGATGTGAAATATATGTGAAATATATATGACGTTTTGAATGATGATTTCATTGATATTGTTATATCTTATGAATGTTTATTGCTGCCATGCTGCTGTTTATAATTGAGATTAAGCTGCATGTGTCGGTCTAAGATGTTGTTCCAAATTGTTGGATTCATTAAGATGTTCATGATGTCTAAGACATAAGAGATTGAGTCTCATGCATACTCATTTAAAGATGAGGGCTTATGCCCTGGAGTTCTTACTCAACAAAGATGAGGGCTTATGCCTTGGAGCTTTTGCTCAATAGCAACGAGGGCTTATGCCCTAGGAGTATATTTATGCTCAAAGCGACGAGGGCTTATGCCCTGGATTGATACCACATGCATGATTAAGATGTTAGAGTTTGCATAGTCGAGTTAGAGTTGCATTGTCATGTTGTCAAGTTGATTATGTTGTTGATTACAAAGTTGGATTCCAAGATGCTAAATGATCATTTTTATGACATGTTTGACTTCATCGAGATTAGAGACAACACTCTTGAGCCATGCTTGAAGTTTAGCTTGAGAAATTTCTTGTGCATCTAAGCATGACCTGTGAAGTTCTGAGAGAATGAATTCCACCTTGTCTTTAAGTCTAATCCAAGCTTCTCATAGCTGTCCTTATGGATTAGATTATTTCTAGCTTGAATTAGACAGTTGAGCTCTTGAAATATGCTTTCACAAACATTTGATAAAATTGTTGAATTGAGGAACAAGGTTGGTGGAGAGAGGACATTTGTTCTAGCTGGGGTTATAGGTTGTATGGCCAGATTGGATGATGAAGGTTGGTCATTTGTGGGGTGCTCAAGTTCATGAAGGTTTGCGGTTGTTGTTGATTGAGTTTGTGTAGTTAGTTCAGATGCGTTCTGTTCAGAAGCAATCTGTTCAGAAGCATTTTGTTCAGGGGCACTTTGTTCAGAAGTGGTTTGTTCAGGAGCGGTTAGTTCAGGAACAAGTATCTCAGATGTAGAAACAAAGTTGTTGATGGGTGAGTTTGGTGTTTGATGTTGGGGGCTTTCTGTCATAACTTCATCAGAACCTATGTTAGATGTTATATGTTGGTTAGATACATATCCAGGCAATTCACCTGAATAGTGGCTTTCAAAATTAGATAAGATGGATGATTCGGGAATTTCTTTGTTGTGGGTTGTTGGTGAGTTGGGTTTAGATGATACATTTGATTCAGATGCAAGATATGTCCCTACAAGATCACCTCCACCTTCTGCAGCAGTAGGTATGAATTGAATTGCTTCAATTACTGGTGGTTGCAAAGGGTGATCTGCAAGTAGATGCTTGCATGCATCAATAAGTCTTTGTTGCAGACCAATCATTCTCTCCTGAACAAAGGGATACATTGGTTCAAAAGTATCATCTGGCTTTTGTGTGGTTTTGGTTGATGTTGATGGGGTTTTATTTATAGATGAGTGCACTTTGCTAAGGGGAACATCATCTTCATCAGATGATGAGATAGATGATGAAGAAGAGGAAGGTGAGTTTGTTCTAGTGTCTGAGCTAGATCCTAATTCAACAATATCAATGTCTGTATTTAAAGCATCAGACTTACCTTCAGGAGCTTCTTGACTCTCAGGAGCTTCTGAAGTGTCAGCATTCCCTTCCTTGGTTTCTGCAGTTCCTACCATTGCCAAAACCTCAGCCTCAGATGCTGCAAGCTCTTGCACCACTGCAGCAGCTTCAATCACTTGTTGAGCAACTTCAGCAGCATCTTCCCTAGCTAAGCTGGAGGCTAGAACTTTAATTTGACTTGCTACTTCCAAAGCCATCTGTACAACTTCATCATTAACCCTTTTTCTTCTTACCACCTAGTCACAAGTTTTGTAGCTTCAATACTTTCTTCTTCAGCTTCAACGTACTTGGACTCTTTCAGCTTCCTAACAACATGTTTCCTTTTCTTCTTTGGAATTGCAAGTTGTTCAGGAGCAATTGAAGAAGTTGTTGCAGCTTTGCCACTCCTGGTTCTCTCAGGTAGGATCTTGTCATCTTCAAGATCTTCTACCTCCTCTTGGATTGAGGCTACACCAGAACCGGTAGCTTCAGGAGCATTATCCTTCTTGGCCTTCTTTGCCTTTTTAGCAGGCTGTTCAGAAGCACCTTCCAAGTATTCTGCTTCAAACACATGTTTCCTCTTTGTCTTCCTACTCTTGGCTACTTTGACATTCCCTCCATACATAGTTTCAGGGATGTCTTCCAGTCTGATTTCTTCACCAGTGCTCTGCAAATGGTCAGCAATGTAGAAGAGCTGAACATCCAGAGGATCTTGTTTGCAGATGGGTGGGAAACCTTCCATCAGGTTTGAAGAAATCCTTGATTCTTTCATGTCTCATTCAAGCTTGAAAACAGCATCAGGCTTGATTAGCTTCATGTTGGCCAATGTTGCTCCACTGATGATTTTTCCCATCACAGTTCCAAGCATGTCATCATTGAAACCTCTGGTTTCACTCAGGCCTCTTAACATACCTCCTTGATTGAATATCTCTGAAATCAGCCTTCCCTAAGGGATCCAAGTTCCATTGTTCAGTTGGCTTTCCTTGAGGGTTTTGCTCATATGCTAAAAGATGTACTTAGACACATTTGATTTCTCCTTCTTGAGGATAAAGTGGAGAAATACCCTATGTTCCAGCGAGGGTTGATCAAAACCTCCTCCTTTTGGTAGCAGATTTTCATTTTGGATCTTCAGCATCATCTTCTTCTCCATGGACAGATTGTTGTATGGTCCCTTCTTCTTGCTATTGAACATGGTCTCATTGACCACTTCATTCCAGGGGCTTTTCTTGTTGTTATCTAGCCCATCCTTAAAATTTCCTTCAGAATCCCTACCAATCACATATGCAATTGTATCCTGGTTGATGAAGACAGGGACTCCCATTATGCTTGACCTTATCTCTGTGTCCACGAATGGTTCCAAACCAATTTCTTCTCTTGACTTTCCTTCCAGAGAAGGATCGATTAGAACTTTCTGGTGTTCTTCTAATTTGGTAGCATGTTTATCATAAACAAAGGCTCTAACCCAGAAGTGTTTTACCAGACTTTCATAAGTTGGTCCGTTGAGCATACTGAAGTAACCACCCAGGTCTTGAGCTTCATAGAACTTACTATGTCACAAACATGATGAATAAGAGAGGCGAAGTCAATAGGTCTCTCTACCTGAACTATTAAATCCCACTCCTCTAGAGACATAGTCTTTCCCTTGATTTCATACGCAGGAGCTTCTTGATTAGATGAAGTTCCTTGAACTGATTTTTGAACAGCTGAGCTTGAAGTTGCCATTGATGATGATGATGAAACTTTTAGGGTTCTTAAGTTTGAGTTTTGAAAAAGAGAGAGTTTTTGTTTGCAGAGAGAGTTTGAAAGTAGAAAGTGAAGTGAGAAGTGTGTGATTGATTGAGTGTATTGAGTAAAACGATTGCAATTTCAGAGGGGACAAACAAACACAACACTAATGATAGTTGCGGGCGCGATAATAGTACATTCAAAGCATAAACATCATCATTGTCCTTTAAGTTACACACCAATACTAACAAGCCACGTTGGCAAACTTCAGATGCGCCGTCTAGTTAGTGGGACAGGTGTTGCTAGAAGCAACTCTAGTAATTCCACTAACTTCTAATATTCAGAAGCACAAAATCCAGCTACTGAAGTTAAGATGCTGACGTCATCTTCAGAAGCACATTTTCCTCAGACTCTCAGTTAAGAGCTTCTGATGGACCATAACTTCTGAAGTTACTTCAGAACCTGACTTCTAGTTCAAGAGCAAGCAATTTCAATCAGACACAAAATGCATGTTCAAATTTTTCTTTATAAAATCAAATCTTTCAACAGTTAAAGGTTTAGTGAATATATCAGCCCACTGATGTTCAGTATCAATGAATTGTATATCCAGAATCCCTTTTTGAACATAGTTTCTAATAAAATGGTGTTTGATTTCAATGTGCTTGGCTCTAGAATGTAGAATTGGATTCTTTGACAAACAAATAGCAGCAGTATTATCACAAAAGATGAGAATATTGTTAGCACTAATCTGATAGTCTTCCAACTGATGTTTCATCCAGAGTAGTTGTGTACAACAACTTGCAGCTGAAATGTATTATGCTTCTGCTGTAGACATTGCAATAGTTGCTTGTCTTTTGCTAGCCCAAGATATCAGATTCTCTACCAGGAACTGACAGTTACCACTGATTGATTTTCTTTCAATCATGTCACCAGCATAATCAGCATCACAGAATCCAATCAACTTGTAATCTAAGGATTTCCTATAAAGGAGTCCAAAATTAGTTGTTCCTTTCAAATACCTGAAGATTCTCTTAACAAATGTTAAATGAGATTCCCTAGGATCTGACTGGAATCTTGCACACAAGCATACACTGAATAAAATATCTGGCCTAGATGCAGTGAGGTATAACAGAGAACCAATCATACCTCTATACAGATTCTGATCTACTTTTGATCCAGTATCTTCTTTGCTTAAGGTGCATGTTAAATGCATTGGAGTGTTCATCAGTTTACAATCTTCCAACTTGAACTTCTTCAGAAGCTCCTTTGTGTATTTTATTTGATGAACATACACTCCATCTTTACATTGATTGATTTGAATGCCAAGGAAGAACTTCAATTCTCCCATCATGCTCATTTCAAATTCATCCTGCATTAACTTTGAAAATTCCTTGCAAAGAGATGCATTAGTAGAACCAAATATTATATCATCAACATATATCTGCACATCAAGAATGTCTTTCTCAAGGGTCCTTATGAAGATTGTTGTGTCAACTTGACCTCTTTTAAAATCATTTTTAATCAAGAAATTACTTAGTCTATCATACCAAGCTCTGGGAGCTTATTTCAAGCCATATAGTGATTTCTTAAGTTTGTAAACATGGTCAGGATGCTTAAGATCTTCAAAACAAGGAGGTTGCTTGACATACACTTCTTCTTCTATGACACCATTAAGAAATGCACTCTTTCCATCCATTTGATATAATATTATGCCATGATTAACTGCATAGGATAGAAGTAACCTGATTGCTTCCAATCTTGCAACTGGAGCAAATGTTTCAGTGTAATCAATGCCTTCTTGTTGACTGTAACCTTGTGCAACAAGTCTAACTTTGTTTCTAATTACTTCACCTTGTTCATTCAACTTGTTTCTGAATACCCATTTTGTTCCAATAATGTTCTTCTGAGGTGGTTTGGGTACCAGATCCCACACATCATTTCTTTAAAATTGATTAAGCTCTTCTTGTATAGCCAATATCCATCCATCATCTGAAAGTGCTTCATCAACTGTAGCAGGTTCAATCACTGATAACAATCCTATCAGACTCATCTTGTCTGAAGTATGATCTTGTTCTTCTAGGACTGTCTTTGTTTCCAATGATTTGATCCTCGGGATGTGAAGACTTGTGCTTGAACGTATTCTTGGATTGATTTTCTTGCTGAGAGCCATTTTGAGCTTCATCAGAAGCTACTTCTTCTTGAGCTTCTGATGTGGGTTCAGCTTCTGAAGTTGGTTCAGCTTCTGGACTGACTTTAGAATCACTAGTCTGATCAGGTTCTGGAGTATCTTCAGTAACTTGTATATCTGCACAACTTTCATCTTGCTATGGAGTTTCATTTCCAGGCTCTTTGTCATCAAATTTAACGTGCATAGATTCTTTAACACAGAGTGTCTCTGAATTATACATTATGTATGCCTTTGACCTTTCAGAGTAACCTAAAAAGATTCCTCTTTGGGCCTTGGCATCAAATTTCTTTAGGTAGAGCTTGTTATTTAGAATGTAGCATGTACATCCAATTTGATGAAAGTAAGATATATTGGGTCTCCTTCCTTTAAAAAGTTCATATGCAGTTTTATCCAATATATGTCTGATATAGACCCTATTTTGAACATAGCATGTTGTATTCACTGCTTCTACCCATAAATGTATAGCTAAATTTTTTTCATGAATCATGGTTCTAGCCATTTCTTTTAAAGTTCTATTCTTTCTCTCTACAACCCCATTTTGTTGTGGAGTTCTAGGAGAAGAGAATTCATGGACAATTCCATGTTTTTCACAAAAAGTTTCAAATGGCTCATTTTCAAATTCTCCACCATGATCACTTCTGATTTTCAAAATTTTCATTTCTTTTTCAGATTGTATTTGAGTGCAGAAGTTACCGAATACATCATATGCACAATCTTTATTTTTCAAGAATTTTACCCAAGTCCATCTACTATAATCATCAACAATGACTAGCCCATACTTGCTTCCATATAAAGATGCAGTGTTAACTGGTCCAAATAAATCAATATGAAGCAGTTCTAAAGGTCTGGAGGTTGAGACAATGTCTTTAGCTTTAAAAGATGTTTTCACAATTTTTCCTTTCTGGCATACACCACAGAGTGCATCTGAATGATAGTCAATGTTAGGTAGGCCTTTGACAAGTTGTAACTTACTAAGCTTAGAGATTAACCTCCAGTTAGCATGTCCCAACCTTCTGTGCCACACCCACTTCTTATCATTCATTGACAGAAGACAAATTACCTTCTGATCAACCAGTTTAGAGAAATTGATTTTATAGACATTCTCTACTCTCCTCCCTTTGAACACTATGGACTTGTTACCTTTGTTGATTACTGTGCAGTTGATCTTTTCAAACATCACATCATAACCATTGTCACAAAAACTGACTGATACTCAATAGGTTATGTTCAAGTCCATCTACCAACCACACATTATTGATTGAGATAGAGGAATTACCAATAGTTCCTGTACCAATGATCTTCCCAGACTGGTTGTGTAACACCCCGTTTCCCAAAACAACGTTTAATAAAGAATATATAATCAGAGTTCAACAAATACGGGCATGTCACACTACTTTTCAAAATTTGTTAAATAGAAAATAAAACTATTTAACTTCAACAACTTTAATCTCATAAATAATTGCAGCGGAAAAATTCTTTCAACATAATAAATCTTCTTCAACAAAATCTTGGCACAAAGGCCTCAACAATAAAATGATATCCAACATAATTAAGGTTCAACAACATTATTTAAAAATTCGATACATAAAGGAATGAAAGAATCAAGACAACGTTTCCCATCCCGTTACGTATCAGAGCCCTAGGACACTTGAGCTGACATCCTACAAGTCTCCATTACCTGCACTTGCCCACAAGGCAGCAATTCCAACAGAAGGGGTGAGATTCACAAACAACAATAATATATATATAATTCATCAATTTGAATTAAAACAACAACAGCTCAACAAATGGCATCTGTAGCACATTTTTATATCACATGGCACCAACAATTGTAACAACATTCTACATCAATTCATAATTGGAATACAACAACATCATTGACTACAACACCAACAACTCAACCAACAACCTCTACGACTCCGACGACTCACCAACAACGACTCTGACAATGCACTGACGACAACAACTAATGCAATATGCATGTGGTACCATTTGAATGACAAAGCATTCCAGGGCATGAGCCCTCAACGATTGGATGGTTAAAGCATCCTAGGGCATGAGCCCTCAACAGTTGAACGATAAAGCGTTCCAGGGCATAAGCCCTCAACATTTGAATGATTAACATTCCAGGGCATGAGCCCCCAACGATGCATGAGTATGAAAGACTCGTGGTGTATATCAGCATACAACCCAACAACAACAACAACAGCAACGACATCTGTGATGGAAGACTCATGGTGTATATCAGCATACAACCCAACAACAACAACAACGACGACAACGACAACAACAACTGTGCCTAATATATTTATGACACACTCCCCAACTTAGACAACACGACTCAACGGCATCAACAACGGAAATCAACGACATAGCATATATAATCATATTTATTTATATATACATGCGTTCACATAGCTTCACTTTCATTTATAATATTCGCTTCATAAACAAGGTTAAATAAATCAAGAAAACATTTTTCAAAAGGAAATCAAATTTGATTAAACAAGTCATAAGTTAAATACTCATAAAATACTTCAATTTAACCTCTCATACTTAAGTTTGAAGTTTGGGAACTAACCATAGGTTTTGGACTAACTTGGAATAAGTTATGCTAAGTTTTCTTAAAGTTTTCTGAAGACCTACTTGGTCTATTTCTATCATAACTCGAGATTTACAAAACATTTTCGAGTTAAACCAGTGCCATTAGAAATCTAACTCAATTATCTACAACTTTCATGTTTACACCTAAGACCAATTATGTACCAATCAATACCAGTTTTCATTTCAAATTCGGACAAAGTTGTGCTAAAATTCATAAAAATTCACTGTGACCTACGTTCAGTAATTTGACCATAACTCAACTTCTATAAATCATTTTGACGTCAGACCAACGGAATTAGAAAGATAACATTCATACCTACAACTTTTGTGTTTACACCGAAAGCTAGTTCGAAACAGAAACTGATGCAAAAGACGCAACAACATGGAACAGGGTATGCTGTCAAAGGTAGCTCTCGGGAAAACTCTATTTTTCACTCAAAAACCCAAATTTCATCTACCCAAATCCCAAATTTGATAGAGAACAATGTTTACAGGTTCTATATACAACATAACAATCAAAACAACACAGAAACATGCATTAAACAACACAATTCATCACATCATATCAATTATCATAAACTTTCTAAACCCTAAACCTAGAATACAATTTCATCAACAATCAAAATTATATATACATATTATTGAAGGAATCCCACCCTTACCTTAGATTATGATTCCTGAATTAAGCTGCGTTCTTCTCTCTTCTTCTAGCCTCTTCTCTTGGTTCTAGGTTTTCTCCTCTTCTTCTCTCAAAAACTCACTTTCTCTTTTTTTTTTCAATTGTACGTAAAACTCTTTCTGACTCTCCTTTTCTTTTTATTGTAAACTATAACCCCCTCTTATTTCCTTAACTCCCACTTATTCCTCATAATTATACTTAATTCCCTTTAAACCAAATAATACTATTTTCTACCTTTTTATTAAATAAATAAAATAATCAAACAACATTTATTTAAATAAAACACAACACCATGAATCATATAATAAATTATCATCACACCAAATATCACACAATTCATACCAAGTCATATATTTCACATAAAATCATATCTAAATCATATATGTCAAATATAGTCATATAAAATCATATAAAAATACTCAAACATCAACTAAATATAATTAAATAAAAATGGGGCGTTATAGGTTGCCTCCAAACTTCACATTTCCTCCTTCTTTCATTGTGAGGGTGAGGAACATTGACTTCTCTCCAGTCATGTGCCTTGAGCAACCGCTGTTTAGATACCATGATTTTTACTTTTGCTTTGCTCTTAGGCATATCTGCAGCATTAATAATTCAGATTTAGGTACCCATTGTTTTATGGGTCCTTTGGGGTTAGTGCTGGAAGTTTTACTTATCACTTCATGTACCTTGAGATGTGGTTTAGGTAGCTTCTGATTAATCATTACCTTAGGTTTATCACCTTTTGGTTTTGATACTTCAGAAGCAGCAACTATTTTGTTCTTCTGAACCTTAGACTTCAAGACATCAGATTCTGGCTTCAATAGACTCTGAGGACCAGGTTCTGATCTCTTCAGAATCTTGATCTTTGAGGTCTTAGAATTAGAATTTATCATAACCTTAGGCTTGGAGTTCTTTGGCTTTGAAGTAATCTTAGCCTTAGAGCTGGAAGCTTCAGGTTCTGATCGAACCACAGTTTCCATTTTAACACCTTCAGGTACAAAGAAGGTTTCCAATCCTTCCTTAATACATTCACAATATGCTTTGAGATTGGTTTCATTAGATTTTTCTTCTGAGAATCCAATCCCTTTACCATTGTTCTTGTAAGAGTTATAAATCATAGAAGCAACTCTACTTCTATCAATACCAGACATAATGAAATCTTCAAGAGAAATTTCATGGTTACTTAAAGATTTTCCATTACACTTTTCTTGTAGCTTCTGACATAAGAACTTGAGTTTGTCTTCATAGGTTTTACAAATGAAGTCAAAGCCTCTAAGTCCTTCTTCAGAAGCTTTCAGATCCAATAGAGTTGATTCTTGTTGCTTCATTAAAACAACATATTTTTCTTTTAAATCTTTCAACTCATTGGTTCTCAATTCAAAATGTGTAAGGAGCTCTTTAAGAGACTCTATAAGTTCTTCTCTAGCAATTTTGGAATATACCTCATTTTCTTCTTGTGAGTCTGATTCTGTTTCAGCTTCTGAAGTTGCTCTAGCTATTAACCCAACAACTATCTTTGCAGCTTCATCAGCATCATCGTTATCAAATTCAGATTCACTATTCAAATCTTCCCAGGTAGCCATCAAACTCTGCTTGATCTGCTTCTTGATCTTGTTTGATTTGAAAGTTGACTTCTTTGACTTGTCCTTTGATTTCTCCTTCTGAAGATCAAGGCAATTAGCAATGAAATGTCCAAGCTTCTTGCAATTGAAGAAACCCTTCTAATCTTCTTTCTTGAAGCTTTTGTAACCACTCCTTCTACTCAAGAATTTCTTGTTCTTCTTGGCGAGATATTGAAGTCTGTTAGAGACCATAGCCATCATTTCAACAGGATCTTCATTCCATCAGGTGATTCTTCTTCAGATTCTATGACTTTAAGTGCTTTTGATGACCTTTCATTAGATGGTAAAGCTATATATTTACTCTTATTAGCAGAATCATGTTCATTAAGACTTAACTCATGAACTTTGAGAGAGCTAACAAGATCTGCAACACTTAAAGTGTTTAAATCTTTAGCTTCTTCGATAGCAGTAACTTTAGGTCTCAATCTAGCAGGCAAACTTCTTAGTATCTTGCTCACATGATCAAAAGCAACATAGCTTTTCTTCAATATTTGCAGTCCAGAGACTAGGGTTTGAAATCTTGAGTACATCTCCTCTATACTTTCGTCATCCTTCATCTTGAACAACTCATACTGATGAACAAGCATAAGTGCTTTGGCTTCTCTCACTTTCTTGCTACCTTCATAGTTTGCACAAAGTGAAGCAAACATAGCCTTTGTAGTAGATTTATCACTCATCTTCATATACTCTGCACGAGGTATAGCAGTAACAAGTGAGCCTCTGATCTTGTGATGCTTCTTGTCCATCTTCTTTTGAGCAGGAGTATGTTTCTTTCTATCTACAACAGCTCCTTCTTCATCAAGATCCAAGTCACCAACTCCATCTTCCAGAATATCCCATAACTCTTCATCTAAGCCCATGATATAATTGTAGAAGTTGGTTTTCCACCATGAGAACTCTTCAGGATCTCCATTGAACTTAGGGACTTTTCCTGAGTCAGCTTTCTTGTCATTGTAATCATAAGATACAACATTATAACTACCATGAGAACTAGAAACAGATGATTCAACAGACATGTTTTACTCAGATCTTGGACTGTTACACTGTTAAGTGTTATCAACAGAACCAAGGCTCTAGATACAAATTGAAGGTGAGAAAAACACAAGAAAGGGGGCTTGAATTGTGTTAGCTTTTTCTTCGTTTTCTCTTAAGTTGAAATACACAGACCAGAAGCAGTTTAATAACAGCTTCTGAAGTCATGTTCAAAACTAAGTTGACGCGGAAAAAAACAGAGAGAGAGAGAGAGAGAGAGAGAAAGAGAGAGAGAAGAAAGACACAAAGTAATTATACAGGTTCCTTCCACAAACCGGAAGTAGTCTTGTCCCCCTTGCACTTCCAAGGAGAGTTCACTAAAATGTAATATCTGATTACAAATGCTCAAGCACAACTACAAGAGACTTCCAATACTCAAGAACACAATCAAGAGACTTCTATGCTCAATCACACAAGCAAGAGACTTCTAATCAAACAGAATTACAAGAAAAATGTTTTACAAAGAACACTTGATATAGAATCAGAGGTGCTCACAATAAAAATCAGATACAAACTCTTTGAGACTCTAGAATTTCTAAGATATGAGCTTTGAAAAGAAATTCTAAGTGAACTTTTGGATGCTGAACACTTTTGACAGAGTTTTGGCACTTGTAAATTGTTGTAGAGTCTTGCATATGTTCTTCAAGTCTTCACTCCTTTATATAGAGGTGTGAAATGAACGTTGAGTTTCCAGCACATCCTAAAAGAGTCGTTTGAAGCTTTGATCAATCACCAATGATTCATTGCCTGATATGGTTATTTTCCTCTGAAGGATCAATTTCAAATGCATTCCTTGTATGAAGGAACATTGTTGCAGGCAGAGTTGTTATCCTTGTCTTGTAGCAGAGACAAACTCTGTGTAGTGGAGGTAGTGGTTCTACACTTCATACAATTTGTACTTTGTCAACGCTTAACAAAGAAACAAGTAGCCAATGCTTTTGAATCCTTTTGAGTTAGTTGTTGTTACTCTTTTCCACTCTTTCGCAATATTAAGACGACATTGAATCCATTGAACAACCTTTGAATCTTTAAGTTTGCATCTTCCGATGAACTTTAGCTTTTTTTGATATTCAGCTTCTGATGAACTTGCTTCTGATGATGTCATCACTTCAGGAGCGCTATGTCTTTAGGAGCACATTCAGGAGCAGTTCATCTTCAGATGCTTTTAAGCTTCCTTTTTGTTAAATTCGTTACTCTCTTTTGTTCATCCAGAACCTATAAATGGTCTAAAAAAAATTGTCTATGGTCCTGTACACTTGAACAAATACTAGCATATCCAATTCACAATTTTTTAATACTTTGTTATCACTCAAAACTTTTAAGGGTAATGTTAAACACATTTTGTTCCAACAAACTTCAGGTGGAAACTCTCCCTATAAATACCACATTCCTCATTCATAATTTATGATTCATAGCGAATTAGTTCAAGAGGAAGGCAAACACCACGAGCTTACAAGGAGTTTTAGTTTGAACAAAATAAGTTTAAACAATGGCTCTTAAGTTTTGACGATAACAAGGTATTAAAAGTTCAATTGGATATGTTAATATTTGTTCAAGTGTGCAGGATTATAGACTAAAATTTATTATGTCTTAATCAAAGTATTGGTTCTGAAAGAACAAATTGAAGAGCAAGGATTTTCATGAGAAGCTACGTTGCAAGTCAGAATCTAAAGGAGTCGGACTCTGAAGATCATCAAACTCTGGAAGAAGTTAGACTTTGAAGATTACTCAGACTCTGATCAAGCTAAAGGACAAAGGAGCAAACACATTGAAGATCAAGTCTGAATTAGACTCAGAGGAAATATTAAATAAATAATAATATCCTAAAATTGGGATGTTACATGTACAAGTAGAGGGAGGGAACATTAACATTCAGTTAGAAAAGGAGGACATGGTCGTGGAGAACGTGAATGATAAGGACGAGCAACCGAAAGAGGGGGTGGTGGAAGATGACCTACAACCACTAGAGGAATATCATAGTGGCCAAGGTGACGTGTCAATGCTCACCCTGTATCATCTTCATGTGGCCCACCATATGTTTGATGGAATAGTAAGACTTTGCAACTTTAACTTTTTTGTGAGTTTTTTTATTTAATTGAATTGGGTAGACTATGTTTTTTATGGATTGACTATGTTGTGTGAAACTCCACAATACTGAATTGATTTGAATTGAGTAGGTTAGGATTTGATTTGTATGAAATTAATTTTTTGTTATTAAATTTTTGCACTGGCAGTATCAACTTAAAGTGCATAAACAACGACAAAAAGTCGGTTATAATACAAGAACCGTATATTTATACCCATCAACAATGATTTTTTTTTTTTTTACAAAATACCCATCAACAGTGATGGTTCCAAGATGTTGGGTATTTGTATTGGCTGCATTGTTGCTAAAACAAATATCTTTGATTGTGTAAGTTGGAACCAATGATCCAACATGTGTTTAGGCATCTTTGTAAGATGTTGGATACGATGTTTCAACATCCCGGCACGGTTCGGTGTGCCTGGGTTCATGCCTATTTGTACGTGCGCTCTTTATTGTTTGAGGAAACAATATTTCCTTATCTTATTGTCCAAACAACGTGCATATCTTTACAGAATCAGCTGTGGAATATTCTTAAAGTTGTTATTATATTTTAGGAAATATTTGTTATTGTTTTGGACGATCCTAAAAATGTTCCGACATTTTAGGACATTCCATATTTATTACTGAATTCTGTTTTGCAGATTAGCTGAATTGATCTGCTTTGTTCTGAAGCCCAACTAAGTATTTAGCCCAAGCTGCTTCAGTATATAAACAAGACTTCAAGACCTAATTACGCATTCAAGCCGTCATACTGAAAAGTTTAGATTTTTAGGTTTGAGTCTTTTGTGTTCTACTCTTGTATCAATTGATGCAAGTTTAGTTCTGATTATTTGTGAGCCTTTCTTGTATCGTTTGTGATAGATGCTAAGGACTTAGATCGAGTTGTATACTCATTGTGTGTTACACCGAAGTTGTGAAACAAGGTGTTAGTTGTTTGTGTTTGAAGGTAACTTCATTCTGAGTTTGTGTTTAGGTCTGATAGGTCATAGGGGTTGTGACTGACCATAGGATAGTGAGATGGGATCTCAGATCTAGGAGTTCCTAGGTTGAAGTTTATACGGGTAGGTCCTAAGTCTTTAGTGTAAACGAGGAGTTTGATGAGAGCTATAGAATAAGGACTACATTAGTGGATTTCCTTCCTGGCTTGGAAGCCCCCAGAGTAGGTGTGTTTGTCACTAAACTGGGTCAACAAACTCATTGTGTTCTTTACTTTCTTGCCGTTTATTTTCTTATTTTTATTTCTGCTTATCTTACGATGTTGAAACATTAAACAGAACATTGCAAACGTTCAAACATCGCACAAAACATACTAAAACAAGTAAGCTAGAATTTCAATTGGCATCAGAGCAAGCACCCTGCCTGTTTTAGGGTGAGCTACAGGGAAGTTTTATTCTAGCGATATGGACAAGGAAGGTGGCTTTGTAAACAGACCCCCTCTGTTGGATGGACCAAACTATGATTATTGGAATTCACGCATGAGTGTTTTCCTCAAATCCATTGACAGCAAAACTTGAAAGGCAGTTCTTAAAGGTTGGGAACATCCAGTGGTACTTGATGCAGATGGTAATAGGACAACTGTCTTGAAACTAGAAGAAGAATGGATTGCCGTAGAAGATGAACTGACACTTGGAAACTCCAAAGCATTGAATGCCTTATTCAATGGGGTGGGCAAGAATATGATCAGATTGATCAAGTAGTGCACTGTGGCTAAGGATGCTTGAGAGATTCTCAAAATAGCACATGAAGGCACAACTAAGGTAAAAAGTGTTAAAGTCCAACTTCTAACTACTAAATTTGAGAATCTTAAAATGTTGGAAGATGAGAGTTGTAACACCCTAAACCCCACATATTATTTTCTAATAAAATTACAATAATTAAATAAACATATAAGGGTGTCACACATCTTCTTCAATTCAAAAATACTTCATTTAGATTAAAAATGTGGCAGCGGAATAATTATTTTTTTTAAAACATCAAAGTAACTGTCATATCATTTGTATCAACATCAAAACTAAATTCAAAGACAAGTTATGTAACTAAATTCACTGCTACTAAACTTCTTCTTCCTGCAAATCTACACCACAAGGGTATAGGCGCCCAACCCGCCTGATAGACTTTTAGCAAGTGTACTAAAAATGCATTGAAGTAATAAAATAAATTTGTATCCACGAGGATTGTGTTAATCTCAATTTGGCAATAAAGTAAATATTTATGTTGTATAAATTATTTTGTAAAAGTATATTTGATTTGATTGAATAAAATTAAATAACAGAAAATATAGATTCAGTTAGAAAATATAAATTCGGTTAGAAAATATAGATTCGGTTAGAAAATATAGATTATGTTAGAAAATAAAGATTTGATTAGAAAATATGAAGAGAGATGAGACTGGGTCTTTCAAATCCTCTGTTTCTCCTAATTGGTATACTACACCTATTTCTTATGAATGATTCTCTAGTTTCATGATGATTAACTAAAATATCCCTAATCAATCTCTTGACTTAAGACCCTCTTCTCAAATTACATCCCCTAATTTCTTAGGTGGTCTAATAATCTTTGAAGGTTTTTAAGAATGTTAACCTATTATCACTAATAAACGATTATCCATTCCTAGACTAACCCTGTTTATTAGAACAATTCAATTAGGTCTAAGTTGAAAGCTATGGTCAGTAGTCATTCATTCTCACTAAATTAGATTATATGGTGTCAATATATAAAAAGCATTAAGAACAATTGAATTAAATAAAACTAGATTGTCATTCACAATAGATAGAGTTTCACAACAACGTGGTTTAATTAGGATTACACAGATTCAACTCAGACCTAATCTCTAAAAGATTTAGCTACTCATAATTGAGTTTACAAATAACATAATCAATTAAAGAATTAAAACACACATAAACCGGTAAAGAATGTAGGAAATCGCCCCGTTCTTCATTCTCTAGGTCTGCAAATTGCACTTTCTCTCTCCAGAATTTGTAACCCTTGTTTTCATAATAGTCTTTAGCTTAAATATGCAACAGCTGCTCCTAAAATCGTGGCATGATTTAAGTAAATCGTAACACGTTTCTGTCTTGTGTAACAAACCACCCAAATTAGCGTTTCCATAATCGTGTCACGTTTTGGTCATCGTGACACGTTTTCCTCAATGTCAAAGCCATGTTTTTGGTCTCATCAAATCGTGTCACGTTTTTACCAAATCGTGACACGTTTTTCTCCTTAGCATTTTCTTTAGTTTTCCTGCTTTTCTTGATGCTTAAGTTTGCTTGTGAACTCCAAAATGTGATAAAAATAAGACTAAAAATAGCGAATGATTGACTACATCACAGCCCCAAACTTGAACCATTCCTTGTCCTTAAGGAATCTACTTGCAATATTGACAATCAACAGTAAAATAACAATTACCTGATCAAGTGATAGTACCCAAAAGTTCATCTCCCGACTAGCTAAAAGTGAGCTAGTTTGACTTGAATGCATCCACCAATTCACAACTCCACAACACAATATGATAAGGGTTCACACTCAATCAACATGCAGGTCTACATATTACCATACGTTTGAAAATTTTCTAAACGTCAATCAAAATCAATGTCATTACACACTTTGAGGTCTTTAAAGGTTTTAACGGGGCTTAGGTAAAGGTGGGATATTATTTGGATAAGTAGGCTGCGCAAAATTTGAGTTAGGCACTCCTACGGAAATTAAAGCATGGAATTAATCCCTCGTTCACCCCTTGAAACAACAATTTGTAAAGGTACTAGAGAACATTTGTAACTTATTGGGACAATCGAGTTTAAAGTTACTCGGATTTTTCATTGTTTGTCCCTTTTTCATTCTTTTCTTTTTTCCTTTTTTTTTTTTTTGATACACCATTTTTGTGTGTATTTTTCATGATAATGTTCTCTGTTCTCTAGTACCCCCGGCACCAAACTTAGCTGGTTGCAAATTTCAATAGCAACCCCAAACTTATTGTTTAGTAACATCCTACTTAGCCTAACTCAAAAATAAATTTTTGGGTCAATCCCTAAAGGTCTCTAGGCTCAAGATGTAGTTTGTCACAAAAAAAAAAAGGATCTAAACCTACCAGCTCAATTTGGCTTTCAAAAAGGATAAATTCAATTAAAATCATGATAGGCTTCAAAAGGCTCACAGGACCAAACACTTCTGCCTCAGTGTGTATATGACAAAAATCAATCAACAGTAAAGAAACAATGCAAGTTCTAGAAATATAGTTGCATGGAACACTCTATATAAGTAAATTGAAAAATAAAATTTGGCTATGAACCTTACAGTGTTAGATTTCTGGGAGTTGTGACTACCTATCTTTAACTGCCGTACATTTCGCCTTTGAAAATCAAGTCACTCCTTCGCATGAACTTTTTGGAATACCACTTGAACAAACAATTGTTACTAAACTAGGAAAAAGTCAACAAAACAAACAAATTCATCAATAATAAACAAGTTCAGATTCAATTACATCACAGGGAGATGCAACTGAGTTAAACCAAAATGAAAATTAAAGACAAATTGTTTGACACAACAATAAAAATAAAATACTGAAAATAAAGACATAATAAAAGGATGGGTTGCCTCCCATCAAACGCTTCTTTTTACGTCATCAAGCTTGACGCGCCAACTCCCAAATCAAGGTGGATATTTCCACTTTGATTCAACAAGCATTCTCTTGTCATTTTTATTTTTTTCTTCTTGCTCAATTTCAACTTCATCTTCACTATCCACTTCCTCAACCTTTATGTTGGTACTCTCAAGACTCACCGACTTGAGCACTTTTCTGGTTCTCAATTCAACGACTTTGCAACTTTTATTCTTTGGACACTTAACATTCTCCTTATTTTTACTGAATGAGGATAAGGCAACTTCACATAGTATGGAATCACTTGAGGCTTATCACCATCCATGAGGAGCTGACATTTAGAATTTCTCAAAATGGAGCTTGCATCTATGAGTTTCTCTATTTTATCTCCCTCCTTCTTGGCTTCACACTCGACTATCTTTTTCTCACTCTTATCCATTGTCACGGGTAGCTACTCTCTCATTACTCACTCCAATCATATTACATGCGTCATTCTTTTGATTGTTGGAAGTATTGCCACCAAAAACTCCCCTTGATTTTGCTGCTATTGGTTTTGCCAACTAGCCAATTTGATTTTCAAGGTTCTTCATGGAAGCTTCATGTTTCCTTTTCTCACTTTCTTGATTTGACTTGATCTCTTGGAAGTTGGTTTGGGTTAATTTGATGAAACTAGTCAAGGTTTCTTCAAGTTCAGTTGGCTTTGTTTGTGGTTGTTGTTGGGATGGGTAGGTAATTGGGTTTAAGGTGTTGTTGTTTGAATATTTGAGGTTAGGATTTTGTGTCCACCCCATATTATATGTGTTTGAGTAAGGGTTCTCTTCTTGATAATTTCTCATAGAATTGGATTCCTCACTCACTCCCTCGGGTACACACTCACCATTACCATATCCTTCACCACAAAATTTGCACCTCAAAACTTGTGCTTGTTGAATCTGTTGAACTTGAATTTGTCTTATACTTATGGCTTGTACCTACTTGAATCTGTTGAACTTGAATTTGTCTTATACTATTCTCATTCACTCCACGCACTCCTCTCTCACTTTGCTCAATCTCAACACAATACTCATTCTGAGACATGATCTCAATTAGGTTTTAAACTTCAAGGTTTGTTTTCACTCTTATACTACCCCCAGCTGAGGCATCAAGGAGCATCCTAGTTTGAACATTTATCCCATTTATAAATATTTGCATCTGATCCATTATATCAAAACCATGTGGTGGACAACTCTTCAATAACAATCTGAACCTTTCCCAAGCATCATAAAGAGATTCTGTATCACCTTGTTTGAAACTACTAATTTCCGGTCTCTTCCAGTTAATGTTAAAGAGAACAGTTGCAATTTCTTCTGATCTTCAGTCACTCCATCTGGGAGCAGAACAAACAAGATTCATAAAATAGACTCAAGTGTTTGTATGGGTCTTGAAGTGATCCTCCATCATATTGATTTTCTCTAAGACCCACAAGAATTGAATTTTTTATGTTGAAGGCAACTAGGTTCGCTAGTTGAAACCCATGAGTGATAAGACATCGGTGTGTTCCTATTCCATATTGATTATGTCAAACACTAAGTCTTGTGAAGAGGAGATGTCTTATGAATAGCTTAATGTGTCCTATTATGATCTGACTGCTAAAAATACTGAATTGACACAAAAGGTTGAAGAACAGGTGAAAGAGATTGCTCAACTACATGATGAAAGATTTGATAATCTAGCCCATATCTCGGAACTCAATGATGAGTTATCAATATTGAATTCTCAACTTGAGTATATGAGGGAACAAATTGATATGATGACTGTAGATTCAACAAGGAGCAAGCAAATTCTTAAACATTCGAAGGAACATTAGACCAAGAAGAAATCTGTTTCTTGGGTGTGATCACTGTCAAGGGAAAGGACATATTAGACCTTACTACTTCAAGCTGCATGGTGAGTTAAAGCAAGTTCAATAGAAATCCCACAAGAAAAGATGGACCATCAGTAGTACCAATACAAGATTAATTGATCACACATCCCTAAGAGCATCATCTAAAGAGGACTGATACTTTGATAATTGGTGTTCAAGACATATGACTGGAGTAGATAAATATCTAGATGTGATACCTTATGCTACCAGCTATGTTACTTTTGGTGATGGAGCTAAAGGAAAAATTGTGGGAATTGGTAACCTGACCAAACAGGGTTTGCCAAGACTTGATGATGTGTTGCTAGTTGAAGGATTAACTGCCAATTTAATTACCATAAGTCAGCTGTGTGACCTAGGACTACAAGTAAAATTCACCAAGCGTGAATGTCAAATTTCAGATGAGAAAGGAGAGGTACTAATGAGAGGCACAAGGTCCAAGGACAATTGCTATCTTTAGGTATCTTAGGAAAAGGCATTTATCTCAACTTGTCTTTTAAGCAAAGAAGAAGAGATCAAATTGTGGCATCAAAGGTTGGGTCATCTACATCTGAAAGGAATGAAGAAAGCCTTATCATCAGAAGCTATCAAAGGACTACCTGATCTAAAGATTGTTGAAGGCAACATATGTTGTGAATGTCAGATTGGCAAACAAACAAAGATGTCCCATTCAAGGTTGGAACATCAAGCAACCTCTAAAGTCCTTGATCTTTTGCACATGGATCTAATGGGACATATGCAAGTTGAGACAATTAGTGGAAAAATGTATGTTCATGTTGTAGTTAATGATTTTTCAAGATTCACTAGGGTGAACTTTAATAGAGATAAATCAAACACTTTTAATATGTCTAAGGAATTATGCACACAACTGCAAAGAGAAAAAGGTTGCGGCATTGTAAGAATTAGGAGTGATCATGGGGCTGAATTTGAAAATGCTAAATTTGATGAATGTTGTTCAGATGAGGGAATCAAAAATGAATTCTCATCACCTATAACACCTCAGCAAAATGGTGTTGTAGAAAGAAAGAACAGGACTCTCCAAGAATCTGTCAGAATCATGCTTCATGCTAAACACTTACCTTATCGTTTTTGTGTTGAAGCTATTAACACATCATGCCATATTCACAACAGAGTTACCCTAAGAACTGGAACCACAACAACTCTATGAGTTATGGAAGGGAAGAAAACCTACTGTTAAATATTTCCATGTGTTTGGTAGCAAGTGCTACATTTTGTCTGATAGAGACTACAAAAGGAAGATGGATCCTAAGAGTGATGAAGGACTTTTTCTTGGTTACTCCATAATGAGTATAGTATAGCATATAGAGTGTTTTATTCCAAGACCGAAACTGTGACGGAATCTATTAATGTGGTGATAGATGATGTGCCTAAAGAAAAGGTTCCTGATGTTGGTCCTGATGTTGAAACATATGTTTAGGAAATGAATGCACGTACTCAGGTGAACGAATCTGAACCTGAGAAAGAAGAAATCAAAGAAGCTGAGCAAGATCAGATGTCCACTACTAAAGGTCCCTTTATAAGAGTTCAGAAGAATCATCCTCAATATTTAATCATTGGGAATCCTGATCAAGGAATCACAACCAGAAGATCAGTAGGTGTCATTGCCAACTCCTGTTTTGTTTCCGAGATTGAACCAAAGAATATCAAAGAAGCTCTGACTGACGAGTTTTGGATTGAAACAATGCAAGAAGAACTGAATCAATTCAAAATGAGTGAAGTTTGGGATTTAGTTCCAAGACCTGAAGGTATGAATGTGATAGGTACCCAGTGGATCTTTAAGAACAAGTCTGATGAAAATGGTACTGTAGCCAGACACAAAGCAAGATTAGTAGCTCAAGGCTACACTCAAATAGAAGGTCTGGACTTTGATGAGACTTTTGCACTTGTTGCAAGGTTGGAATCTATAAGGTTATTGCAAGGTGTATCATGTATACTTAAGTTTAAGTTGTTCCAAATGGATGTAAAAAGTGCCTTTTTAAATGAGTACTTGAATGAAGAAGCCTATGTTGAGCAACCTAAAGGATTTATTGATCCCAGCTTTCCCAATCATGTTTACAGATTGAAGAAAGCTATGTATGGCTTAAAGTAGGCACCTAGGGCTTGGTATGAGAGACTCACTCAGTTTCTGGTTGATCAAGGGTACATGAAATGAGGTACAGACAAGAACTTGTTTGTCAAAGATGAAAATGGAAGACTGATGATTGCCTAGATATATGTTGATGACATTGTTTTTGCTGGTATGTCGAACAAGATGGTTCAACATTTCATTTAGCAAATGCAGTATGAGTTTGAGATGAGCCTAGTTGGTGAGTTGACTTATTTTCTTGGACTTCAAGTAAAACAAATGGAGGATACTATCTTCATTTCTCAGAGTAAATATGCCAACAACATTGTGAAGAAATTTGGCTTGGATAATAGTGGTCACAAGAGAACTCCAGCTGCCACTCACTTGAAGCTGACAAAGGATGAAAGTGGTATATATGATGATCAAAGCATGTACCGGAGCATGATTGGAAGTTTATTATATCTTACTCCAAGCAGGCCAAATATCACTTTTGTTGTAGGAGTGTGTGTAAGGTATCAAGCTGAACCAAAGATGAGTCATCTTACTCAAGTGAAGAGGATACTGAAGTACATCAATAGCACCAATGATTATGGGATCTTATACTCATACAGTGGAAACTCTAAGCTGATGGGTTACTGCGATGTTGATTGGACAGGAAGTGTTGATGACAGAAAAAGCACCTCTGGTGGATGTTTCTTTCTAGGAAATAATCTAATTTCCTGGTTTAGTAAGAAACCAAATTGTGTGTCTCTATACACTACTGAAGCGGAATATATAGCAGCTGGAAGTAGTTGCTCTCAACTTGTTTGGATGAAGAAGATGTTGAAGGAGTATAATGTTGAACAAGATGTCTTAACCTTGTATTGTGACAACCTAATTGATATCAATATTTCCAAGAACCCTATTCAACATAGGAGAACAAAGCACATTGACATTCGACATCATTTCATCAGAGATCTTGTTGAAGAAAAGGTTGTGACACTTCAGCATGTTGACATAGAGGAGCAACTGCAGACATTTTCACCAAGGCCTTAGATGCTAAACAATTTGAGAAACTAAGGGGTAAGTTGGTAATTTTCCTGCATGAGGAGGCTTGATCATCTGTGATGTTAGACGTGCTATCAATTTTCTCTTATTTGCACGTCTTTAATTTGTGGGGTATTCATGCAATTTTCTACTTTGGCATATTTCGTGGCTAAAAAGGGGGAGAAAAATGGTATATCTATACTTCCTATATGCCTATATGTCTGCATTTATCTTGCAGCTATTTGTATGTGTGCTTGTATTGCTCTGTATTGTTGTTGTTGCATTTATTTTGCAACTATTTCAGGTAGTGTATAGATATTGTCATGGACGTTACAACATCTTGATGTTCTTAATGATGATCTGAGAATTTGTTCTCGGTATTTTTAAAATGTACATGTTCCTTGCTAATGATCACTAGAATATTGGAACATATCTGTGTGCACTTATATGTTGCTGCTGATACTGCAACATCACTAGAATAGTTGGTAAGCGGCATTGTCTATATGTTTGACAATGCCACTTTGAGTTTTGATGATAATAGGGGTATTAAAAAGTGTCAATTGGACATGCTAATATTTGTTCAAGTTTGAAGGACCACAGACAAAAAATTGAAGTGTCTCTAAATCTAGCATAGGTTCTGGAAGAACAAATGAAGAGCAATATAATCTACAAAAAGGAAGCTTGTGTTACAAGAAAGCTACTGAAGAAAAGAGGTTCTGAAGATCATTAGAAGTTGAAGATCATCAGAAGCTCAAGACTGAAGCTGAAGTTTGTTAAAAGCTGTCATTTTAATTGGGTATCATTGCAGAAGGAATAGTAGCTTGGAGTAATGGTAATTTCAGAGAAATTGGAAGGCATTGGATGCTCATTTTCTAAAGAATGCATAAAAAGGACAATAGTACAATTGTAAAACCACTACCTCCACTACACCACTACCTTTGTTTGCAGCAGTACTATTCAAAAGATGTGACTACGTTGGTGTCTCTCTATTCAGAGAAAGGATTTGAATAGAAGTCTCTTGCAGTTGTGCTTGAGCATATCATTGGTAATTATCAAGCTTCAACAACGATTCTTTTTGATGTGTTGGCAAGCTACAACGTCTATTTCACACCTCTATATAAATGAGTGAAAACCTGAAGTTTCAACAAGACTCTACAACATTTTACAAGTACTAAAACTCTGTACAAATTGCTTTACACTTCAAAGTTCACTTAGAATTTTTTATTAACTTTCATATCTTATAAATTTTAAAGTCTTAAGAGTCTGTATCTGATTTGTATTGTGAACACCACTGATTGTATATCAAGTGTTCAACCTCAAACATTTTTCTTTGTAATTCTGTTTGAATAGAAGTCTCTTGCAGTTGGGCTTGAGCATAAGAAGCCTCTTGCAGTTGTGCATGAGATATAGGAAATCTCTTGCTAGTTTGAGCAGTGACCATTTATGATCAGATATTGATTTTAGTGAACTCTCCTTGGAAGTGCAAGGGGGACAGGAATATTTATAGTTTGTGGAAGGAACCTGTATAATTGTTTGTGTCTTTCTTCTTCTATCTATCTATCTATCTATCTCTCTCTCTCTCTCTCTCTCTCTCTCTCTCTCTCTCTCTCTCTCTCTCTCTCTCTCTCTTTTACTTATCCGCTGCATTTGGATTTTGAACATCACTTCAGAAGTTGAACTATATCAGGTTCTAAATAGTGATTTCAGTTTTAGGATAAGAAAAAGGAAACCGCAATTCAACCCTCCTTCTTTTGTTTTTCTCACCTTCATGGGTTCCACAATTTTCACTAACAAGAGCGCTAACTATGTGGGTGTGAATTACCTGGAGTACTTCCAGGACCTAGAGTTGATTTATGATTACTAATGGGGAGCGACTGCTCTTTCTCACCAATACATGGATCTTAACAGTGGAGCCTGTTATAAGACTTCAAAGTTGGCTTGATACTTGACCTTGTTACAGGAATACACAATAATGAAATGCTTATGTATTTCGATGTCTAATCATGTTTTTATTACACTGATACTTACTTATATGTTGTTGACTTTATAGGCTTGGATTTTTCAGCACTTTAATTTTATGGAGGTCGGAAATTATTGGGGTGAATATATGGAGGAGTGGCACCCACCTGCCATGATGTTTTCTCCTCTAGAGGGTTAGTATGTGACAGATCCCACTATAGCGTATTTGGATCATTTTGATCTTGGATCTGTTGTCATGAACTTGTATTAGGCCAACCACAAGACATGTCCATTCAAAAAAATAAGTTTTTATTTTCTATGACTCGTGTACGGACCTTGTAGAGTCTGATATCTACCGTCAGAGCGTGTTTTGCGTCAGTTTGGTTACCTACAAACCATCCTTAAGCATCCACATGCAACTGAAAATCCTTAGGTGATGAATCAGATGATCACCCTATTGGGAAAAACCCAAGTCCCACATCGGATAGATGAGACTCTTGATGAGAGTTTATATAGAGGAGGCAATCCTCACCTTAAAAGCCGGTTTTGTAAGGATGAGTTAGGCCCCAAATTTCAACATGGTATCAGAGCTTGTCAAATTCAAGGGCCACCTACCTATTTGACGCACCAAGCCCAAAGAGTGTTGGGCGTGAGGGGGGTGTATTGAGAAAAACCCAAGTCCCACATCGGATAGATGAGACTCTTGATGAGAGTTTATATAGAGGAGGCAATCCTCACCTTACAAGCCAGTTTTCTAAGGATGAGTTAGGCCCCAAATTTCAACACACCCAGTGCTACTTGTATTATCATGATTATGTGTTGACTTTCCAGGATTTAGGTCTTCTTGCTTCGACTAGTCTTGAGGCGGCAATTGGATACATAAGATGGTGTTTTTCCATATAACATGCATTCAATCTGCATCAGAAGAAGGATGTTCATATCTCGAGGAAACTTGAGCAAGAGGCCCTTAATGAAGTTGCCATTGAGGATCATAGAGACAAGTAGTGGCTAGACTTCAGGTCACGCTTGGCATGAGTCAGAGACATTGCCCTTAGTATCATTGGCAATGGTGAGGTGGAGGAAGGAAGTCAGACTTGGATGAGTTTGCAGGCGATTCTGGAATAGGCTCAAGGAGGGATTGTGTATCACTATATGCATGGTAGGGGTGATATGGCTTGATCAGTAGTTTTATTATTGTGTTATAAGCTCAGAATAATATATGTTTTTTAATTTGTGCTTGAATGTTTTTGGGTTGTAACCTTTGAATATTTGTGAGATTATTAGTTAGTGTATGATGCATTTACTATTAGCCTATGTATGGATAATTTGTGTTTCATATGCTCTCATTAATGTCCTTTGTTTTGATGCATGTTTAAATCAATATTGATTCTTCAATTTGAAAGAAAAAAAAAAGGTTTTCAGCTGAATCTGCATGTGACATATATTGTTTTTGTGTGCATATAGTTCATCTTATATGATTCGAATTGTTTCATAAATGTTCGAAAAATATAATATGAACTGTGTCAATTTTAACACCGCAATCTGCCTCTAAACATGGTGTTCAGTGGGGTTTGACACGTTTCGATTTTTATTTACCAAACAATTTTGCAAGGTTTTAGTAAATACAGTTAAAACTCTATAAATTAATAATGTCAGGACCGGAGAAATTTATTAATTTAGAGTTATTAATTTATCCATAAATTAATAATTATTAATTTAAAGAGTTTTTAAGTAATTATACTGTACATACCAAACAAAAAGGCAAATTAGTCTATGCCTCTTAGAATTACGTTGCAGCGAACCTTGAGACTCAACGTAAATTAGTAAATACTGTGTTCATACTGTGTTCATATGTATTGAAAATCAATAATGACTTTTGAAGTACAGACAACTATTAAATCATATTTCAATAGAGTGCAATATTTTTTTTTTCAGTTTCTATGAATTATTAATTTGTGATTTTCTTAGGATCGAAAATTATAAAGGGATCTCCCAAAAAATTATTATCTTATTATTTTATCGAGTTTTTCAATTTTTTACATTGGCCCAAGTCGGGACCGGACAAATTTATTATTTCAGAGAGTTTATAAATTTATCGAGAATTAATTTAATATACAGGCTTTGGATAGGCATGAGCAATTATGCATGGTTTGGATCATATGTGCCGAAATGTAGTACATATTATATTATTATATTTGTCGAACAAAGGATAAATTGGAAAGAAAAAATAGGGTGTGTGAGAAACCAATAGGGTGGAAAAATTAATATCCAATAAATAATTGGCTCGGGCTATAACATTGGGCTTTTCAGACTTCTTAATGGCCAATACAAACATCTCCAAATAGAATTTTCGGAAAGAAAAAATGTATTAGTAAAAGTGAGATAAACTTTTAAAATGGTTGAACTAGAGGAATAAAAGGAAGAAAAAAAAAAAAAAAAGAGACACATTAGACTAAAACTTTTTAAATTGATAAATGATTAATTTGGTCGAACTAGAGGAATAAACTATGAATGTATGCAATTAAATCTCATCAAATATATAAATGTGAGAAACAAAGATTTCATAATGACATAAAAAATGAAAGTGAGTAAATAAGCCTAGTTTTGTTTGGAGAAGAATTTGTAATTCAAAGTTTATCCTTAGTGTTGGCAGTAGATGGAGATTGGAGATGGAAACGATATTTCTCTTTGGAGTGAAATAAAGGTTTTCTTGTGGATCGGTGTTAGGTTTTCTTGTTGAGTGAAATAAAGGAAGGTTTTCTTAAGTGAGTAAGGGATTTACCATATGTTAATTGATGAGTTACTGATCTCGTCATTCAGGAAGATATATAATACTTGGCATATTGCATTTATTTCTTCGGTTTTTGATCTTGGAGTTGTGGATAAAATTTTAAATACTCCTTCCTATTCTTCGGTTTTGGACGACATGCGTGTACTACGAGCAGTAGGAAATGGAGAATATATTGATCCTCATTTTGGATAAGGATTTAAAAAAAAAAAAAATTACTATCAATTTATGTAAAGACAATTATGACTTATGTTGTAAACATTTGGAGTTGTTTTAAGAAGAAAAAAAAAATACACTCTTGTTGTTAAAAATCAATGTTTTATAACGGGGGTTGCAACGCCACCTAGTTGGGTGTAAGAAACCCTTGATCAACTATGAATGGATAATGGAGCCCTTGTGTGAAACCCTAGCAGAGAAGTTTTTTTTCTTCCCTAAAAAGATAGTTCGTTACCTCTTCTCTCAATCAATGTCATTTGAAAAGGTAATTTTATTGCTTAAATTTTAATGAAATTAAACGTGAAAGAAATACTTAGTTTCTAAGAACATGGATTTGTTTCCAGTTTCAGAGTAGGCTTTAGAAAATAAAAATCCAATCGTTTTGCTAATTTTGAATATTGATGCTTAGTTAGAGTTCGACAAACAATCTTTAGTATTACTTCTTTTTAAATGGATCTTTAATATCCTTATTTATTATTTTTGTTAAGTTTTAATCTAATTTTATCCCTCTAATAATCATTTATTAGATTTGCAACAACTCTATCCTAAATTTTTGGCTTTAAATTTGCATCATATATGTTTTTCATTTCTCTTTCTACTGACCGTAAATATTTTTTAAAGCAAAAATTTAATAGATATCTTAATCATTATCCTTATTATTTATTAATTTTATTAGTTATGCAGCAATTTAACCTATTGTTTCTGTATTATTTTTTTGACAAGTTGTTGTACACTTATTTAATACGTTTACAAAAATAATACCCTAATTTCCATGCAAACTCGGCTACCCTAAATAATTTGTTAGGAACCATGAACTGCATTAATTTTTTTATGTTTAACTATAAAAGTAATAAATAAAATTGTCCCGTGCAACAATATAATTTTGTATTCTTTTTATCTTTTTTCTTTATAATTTTTATTATTATTATTTGGTAGTAATATTGTATCTCTAATAATCTAATTTGCGTTTATTGATTGACTCATGATCTTGCAGATTAAAGATTATTTATTGGTCTCTATTATAATCGAGAAGACATGTACGTCGCACGCGTCAAAAGTCTAGTTTACTATTATCGTCCTAGCCATCAAAGTCATTTTCCTTCACTAGTGTCGATGTCGAATAGAGAATAACTAGGTATATAACCCGTGCGTTGCACGGGTTTGATTGAAATAGTGTTTGCAATGTATTTATAAATGTGAAAATAAAAAGTGTGATAAATATTATCCTATACAATTCAATGATTCATAATATTTTTTTATCAAATAATTTATAAATATTTTTCAAATGTAGGGATATGATTATGTGTAATATTAATTTATATTAAAATATGAGTGTTGTTTAAAAACATGAGAATTTATATAAATTTATATCGTAGGTTTATTTAAATAATTTAAGGACAATGAATATAGTTTTTGGTGGATCTTGTAATATTTTATAAGTTTAAAGATATGTCATATTTTATTCGAATAGTGTAATCATATAAGAGCATTATTTTTTTTGAGATTGAAATTGTGTAGTCATGCCTTTTGTCAATATTACTCATAAAGGTTGAAGTAAACTTCGGTTAGCATATGATTAAACTTTGGTGGTTTTTTTCTTCATTTTTTTATCATGCAACGTGACGTAATTGCTTACTTTTATTGTCCTATATCTTATTTAAGGTCTCTCATATTTATTAAAAAGATAATTCTTGTACTTAAAAAAAAAAAAAAAAAGACAACTCTTGTGTTGATAAATTAACATCTTTTGAAGTTGTTGTTAAAAAAAAACATCTTTTGAAGTTTCATATGAAACTTCCACTTTTAAAAACCTTTATCGGTTTGGATTTTTTTAGTCAACGATTTGATTTACCTTCTTATTACTCTGTGTAATCTTTTTTTTTTTTAAATTATTATCACGTTTGTTATGTTCTCTAATGTTTTTGTTTCTCTCTCTTTCACTACAAGAAATTTGCCATATAGCAACGGTCACTTTTAGCAACTGCAGAAAAAAGAGTTGATATAGATAAAATTTAGCAACTGATGTTTCAATACCCCGTTGCTATAGGTTAATAAACACTCTTTCTTCAACTATTTCTCCTTCTCCTTCACTTTTTTCAAAAGAATCTTCCACTCTTTCTTCTTTTTGAATATTCATAGAGTCTTTTATTTTTGCCATCAGATTTGTTATTCTAATTTGCACTTAAATTTGCAACAACATTACAGTCTTATTTATATAATTTCTACTCTCACTTATATGTAGCAAAAGTTTGTTATTAAAAAAACAAACTTTAATTTTTCAGATAAGACGGTTTCATTATTATAGGTAACAAATTACGTTAATCTTTTAACAATAATATAACAAATATAACATTTATTAAAAAAATAATAATAACAAATATAATAAAAATTCTTTATTAAAAAAATAAATTTTTTTATCTTTTCAATAACAAAAACAATAGAACATTCTTGCTCCCAATTATATACTGTGATAGATTATTATTATTATTATTATTATTATTATTATTATTATTATTATTATTATTATTATTATTATTATTATTATTATTATTATTATTATTATTATTACAAACACCACTTTCTCAAAAAAAATAACGCCTCTCAAAAAAATATAAATAACAAAACACCACTTTCTCCCTCACATCGTTCATTATTGTTATAACAAATAGATACATAACAAAACTCAAGTTTTTCCTCATTCACCCATCAATCAGCAATCGCTCATACCAAAAATTCATTCATCGTTCATCAATCTAACTCCCAAACAGGTCCCCTAATTGGTTCCTAATCTAATTTCCCCTCTCTAATTTCCAAATTCATTTGCCCTAAATCTTCACTTCATCAATCTAATTCCCAAAACCTTCACTCATCAGTTCACTTCGATCAGCTTATCGCTAATCTTACTTTGCTGCCGCAAACAGGTTCCTAAATCCTTCACTTCGCTCGGCCCGTTGCTCACTTAGCTCATCTCACTTGGCTGATGCAAACAGGTTCAAGACTCTTTTTCTCTCCTTCTCTTTTTTTTATGTATGCACAATTTGAATGCCTATCTGTTAAGGTTTTGATTTTTCTTTCTTGGATTTTGTCAATTTGTTTGTGATTTGGGTTATTTTATAGATTTATATGTTTTAGTTAGTGATGATTTTTTGGCTGTCTTTTACAGTTGAATCCCCTTCTTTGTGTTCTTTGCTTCATATTGCTGTTTGTAGAGCATACAAAAGTTCTATAGTAGTGTTACTTAATTTTTGATGGAGTTCACTTTGCAATTGTGCATTGTTGATTAAAGTAGAAACATGAACTTAAGTGCCCTGTTCAGTAGCTTGTGGTGTATTGCTCTAATTAGGCTTTAGAAAAACCAAACATGGCCTAAATTTGTTGTTAGGTAACAATTGATTAACCATTGTGAACTTAAGTGCCCTGTTCAGTAGCTTGTAGTGTATTGCCCCGTCTGTTGTATAAAATTGAATGTTGTATAAAATTGAATTATGACCGTAAGAATTGAAACTGGATCAATTGTTCTATTTTAATTGTTCCGAATTATGTTCTGATTGTGACATAAAATTGGACTTGCTTATTCAATTTCAATTGTTTTGTAACAATTGTTCTGGTTCAATTGCTCTGATTGAATTCTGTTTTGAAGTTTGTTTTGCAAGTATAGTTCAGTCAGTTCCCTTTGAATGATTTTTATGATGTCATTCAGGTGGAGAATTTTGTTCTTTATATTGGCCTCATTTCGAATTTTCTTGTCATGATGCTGTGTGTTTTTATTGTTGGTAAAATTGAACTAGTTGTTACAAATAACTGATATATTCGAATGAGAGGTCCTCTATTCGAATGACCATCCACAACCATTACTTTGATCCTGCTTATTTTGTTTTAATTGTTCTGGTTCAGTTGTTCTAATTTAATTATGTTCTGAATTTTGTTTTAAATTAATGAACTCTGTTTTGAATTCTGTTCTGAATTATGTTCAAATGTTCTATTTTAATGAACATTTTTGTTATGATTATGACATAAAAGTGACCCTTTTCAATTGTTTTGATTATCATATTAATGAATTCTCTTTTAAAATGTATTCTTATAATCTATATATCTTATAATTTTTCAGGAAGAACTAAACAAACATAATAATGAGGCAGAAACTTCTCAATCGGTTGGGACACAAAGTCATATGTCTTGAAAGAATGACATTTATTCCCGAGTAAAAGGAGCTGAAAAGAGGGGACATGTGCGTTGTATAGGCAATATTCCCAAACCTAAGAAATCAAAAGCTACTTTGTCTGAAAATTAAGAATTGAGGGATGAACTTAAGAAAATGCGAGAAAGTCAAGAGAGGACAAATGTGTTTATGGCAAATATGATGTCAGTGATACAAAATCGATTATCTCAAGAAGATTTGAATGATATTTTACAAGCTGCAAAACAGGTATATTATATAATTGATATTTTACTTTTCAAGTTCAGATATCGAATATTATGATAACATGAATTAAGTAGAGTTTGTAACATATTTTATTTTTATTTTTAATAGGCCACAAATGGTGCTAGTACTCCAAACCAGATAAATTCTTCATGTCGATGTAGTGATGAAGACGGAAGAGAGGAAGATTAGAAGAAAAATAATTATCTTGGATATGTTTAGGTTCATCTAGTGTTTTTTTTATGTAGTATCTATTTTTGTGTTGGTTATTATATAAAATTGATATTATTTTGTTATTTTGATATGTTTGTAAGACTTACTACTTTGATCATATAATTGAAATTTTCTTTGATGTTACCTTAAATTTTGTGTAGTGCAATAAAAAAGTATAGCCGAATATATTTTTTTTTTGTCAGGAATTATTGTGAAAATTTAATTATTATTAAAAAATATTTATATTAGGGTGAATTTTATTTAAAAAAAAAAAAGAACCTATAGCAACGGACATTTTGGTCCTATACCAGCGGATATGGAGGTTGACTAAAACTATTTAATAGGTGTAAAATGCTGTTGCTATAGCTCCAAAATCTATAGCATCAAGCTAATTTTCCGTTAGTATAAGCTATTGGGACGACATTCTTGCCGTTGGTATAAGCATAGTATCCTAGACGGTAGCAGGTGGGCGTTGGTATAAGTTTTATGACCTATACCAACGGCTTTTGAGACTTTTACCAACGGTTTCTGCCGTTACTAAATGACAAGTTTCTTGTAGTGTTTTATTACTATGGTTTCCTATATAACATTATTATAGTGAGAATATAACACTATTATTTTCAAATAAGATTTTTTTTAGTACTATTCAATCATATATAAATATTAATAAATATTAATAGAATAAAAAGGGTGAAATTTTTATGTAACTGAAACCTATGTAACTGAAGCTTTTCTTTCAAAAAGAATGTAACTGAAGTTTAATTTAATATTAGAGATTATGAGATAAGAGTAAGCGAAATGTTTTTTCAAAGAGTTTCACATAATTACAATTCTAACTTAATAATAGTTGTGATGCTTTGTGATTCAACTATTTGTTTTTTATAGTATGTGATGCAAATCTAAAAAGTGCAAAATAAAGAAAATAATAGTTGTTCAAATAATCTATGTGATATAATTAAATTAAGAAATTGAAAGAAAGACACAAAAGTAAAATCTTCAAAATTGCATACTTTTTTTTTTCTTTTAATTTTAGCAAGGAGAAACTAAACTCAAACCATGTATTGTCAATTGCTAAATACACCAAACAAAACATTAGCAACAACCCAATATAAAATTCATCTTTCATTTATAGTACACAATATATTTTCAATTGTAACAACATATTTTTAATTCTCAAACACATGAAACAAAACCTAGAAGATGAACACCAAACATTGGTGATTCTTCTTGCAAAAGCAACCCAATATAAAATCCTCTTTCATATATAGTACACAATATACTTTCAATTGTAACAACATATTTTCTCTCTCTTTGAAGGAGGGAGAAAGTAAATTGAAACAACATATTTTTAATTCTCAAACACATGAAACAAAACCTAGAAGATGAACACCAAACATGTGTGATTTTTCTTGCAAAATACACTATATATAGTGAAATATGTAGTCACTATTTATGCCACTATGAATGCATGTTTGTTGGAATTTTGTAAGCCAAGGAATTTCAATCAACTATAACAGCCTAGTAAAATCTCACGTTAAAACAATTTAGTGGAGGAATTATTATACTAATAATGAATTAAAAGAGAAAGAATTAGTTGTGGCTAATCAATTGGCCACAAATATAGTTACAAAATTAAAAATTAATAGAATAAGAGAGGACGTGAAATTGTTAATAGTTTAGAGATTGTAGTTAATAAGAGAGTGGAAATGTTTCAATAGAGAATGAAGAATTGAAGCTCATTTAAACATGCAACATCATCACAACTCTTGCATAAGAATAACTCAAGTTTAAAATTCAAAGGTATATACATACATAGATGTTTATCGACTACTGTTGACATCTTTCTCTTTTCACTTTCTTGATGTTTGATGTTACACCTAGCACGTTGATGAAACTTTGTTGTGATGACCAAGTATTAGAATTTCATGTAATCATTATTATTTTCAATAAGATTCAATAGTCATACATTGAAGATTTTAGTTTTTCCACTAACACGATCAAAATTGCACAACTGAGATTGAATTTGATTGATCAAACAAAACAATAGTACAAAAAATATTACGAAGATAAAATTTGAAAATCACTTCGCACAAAATAAGGCTATAAAAACTACAATAGTAATACTCCCTTCGTCCCTAATATACTTGACACAGTTGACTCTTGTACGTATACTAATGCATAATTTTGAGCTTAAATATCTTGAATAATATATCAGAAAAAATTATGAAAATTTGATATTTTGAAAATACTTATCGAGACGAATCTAACGACATCTTATATGATATTATTTATCTTTGTATATTTGTAGAAAAATATGATCAAAGTAAGTTAGGTCAAAATTTCAGATTTTCAAATGTGTCAACTATTGCGGGACGGAGGGATTATTAATTATTAGGGAGGACATTGGATAAAGGAACAAAATAGAAATTTTGTGATGAAAAGTGATAAAAAGTGGTCAAGTCAACTTGTAAAAAATTTACAAATTGTTGTTTCCAATGTAAAACTACTAATTTTGGTTACTTTAATCATTGCCCTGATGACATTGGTTAACAAGACCCTAATTATTATTTAGATAAAGATCTTTGCTAAAACTTTTTTTTTTATGTTTTGTATTATAGAAAGAAAAAAAAAACATCATGAACTTCTAGTGAAGTATAAAACATTTCAAAAGAAATGTAGGGTTCTTGTATCCCCTTTCATAAACATATATGGTCATAACTCTTGACAAAAGAGCCATCGAAGGGGAAAAATCTAATCACCAATATTATGCTACACTTTGTGAGCTGAAAAATGTGTCAAGTTCAAATTGGACGAAATTTTTTTCTTGCAATTCTAATGTATGGTGAACTAACCTGCAGCTTTATAAAATGTAAAAGAACTAGTAGGATTATGAAACGTGGCCAATTTCATTGGAAGTGAACTTATATCATAATAATCACCTATGGCTCTACAACATGTAGGGTAAGGTTTCCAAAAGGATAAAACTGAAAAGCTTATAGATGAGATTGAAGTGACACAGTGACTTTGGAATCATATGTCAAAAGGAAAGACTAATGTTAAGTTAATGGAAAACAAAATGTTGAACATTTGAATGGCTATGAGGACTGAAAAATGAAGCATATATTAGAAATTCTAGGAGGTTGATCGACACGTATCACTTTTGTCACTTCATTTGGTTATCTACACAAGTATAAATACTGGACAAGTTGACATGGATTCACATCAACCATGTTACTGCCTGAGAAAGTGGCTGAATTGACAAGATAGCATCATCATGGAAATTAGAAAATTCAATAACACAATTTGTGGCCTTTTCTTGTAAAAACTACGTTAGAGCATCTCCGATTTTATTCCATTAAAATTCTTAATTTTAAAGAATATAATTTTTGCATTAGAGTAAAAATAATTGACTAAGCATTATAGTGAAATAAGAGTTGCAGTTATAGAAACTAGATTAAATTATTTTTTTTTCCTTTAACTATTTAATTAGTATCGGTTTGATTCTCTAACTAAAATTTGATTTATTTTGGTCCTTTAACTTCTCTCAATTATATATTTTGGTCCTTTCCGTTAGTTTTAATTCAAAAACGTTAGGTTTTCTTCATTTTCTTCTAGAATTTTTTTGGGATTCTTATTGTTGAATGTTGATGGAGATGATATAAAGATGAAAAAGAGCACAAGAAGATGAAGAAAACCTAACGTTTTTTAATTAAAACTAACGAAAAAGACCAAAATGTGTAACAGAGAGAAGTTAAGGGACCAAAATAAATCAAATTTTAGTTAAGGGACCAAACCAATACTACTTAAATAGTTAAGAGACCAAAAATGTAATTTAACCTAAAAACTATTATTGACCACCTGCGTTTAGAGGTTAAAATAGGTTATGACATAGGCTTGAATTTAGTAGGGATATTGAAAAAAATTAAAATCTTTTGCAGATGAATTTTTTATTATATTTTAAATTCAAAATATTTTAAGTTTAAGGAGAACCAAACAAATTTGAAGGGACCAAAAATATATTTATGTTTGAATTAAATTATTAATGGTTGAAATATTTAACCTTTCAAAAAAAAAGTTTATTTTTTTAAATAAATAAGAAGAAGCTAAAATTGTTTGAAAATGGGGGAAAATACAAACATATATAAAATAACGATGGGAAGATATAAACTTACTCTAAGAGTGTTTAAATTAATTACCATAATAATAATTTTTGCATAAAATAATAGTAACTAAACCAACATTTCTTTTAAAGATTCAGTAAACAACATATGAACATTTAGTTTGACAATTATATTAGTAAACTTGGAAGAAATAATTTTTGCAATTATGTTCATGGTGTGAAGTATTTAATTGCTTTGTCGACGATTAATGTCCATCGAATAATATGAAAAGATAAATTTGGTTTGACAAAATAAAATGAGATAGAAAGATAAAACAACACTAAAGCCTAGGAAGTTTCATGTCAAAGAAAAGATTAGTACTCGTAAAACTTCTGAATAATTTTATCTCCACCTTAATATTAAATACAATAATATGTTATGTTATTAAAGAAATTTGACATATTTTAAACTTTAAGGCTTTGTTGGCGAGTTTGGAGAGGAAGGAGAGGCGGGTTTTGAAAAAAAGAAAGGAGCAAGTGGAAGAAATAGAGAATATTGGAAGGGACTAGGGCTTTGGAGGGTTAATTGTTTTTCATAATAAAAAACTCTCATCATTTGGAGGAACTAAAAAATTGTATTGGAGGAGGGTTTTAAGGGGTTGGGGTGTTTATACGAATTCTTTAAATTTAATCTATGTTGTTATAATATTCTTTTTTTTTTTTGAACAAACAAAAATGAGATATATTAATGACAACGGTAAAGCACCCTGTATAAGGCGTGCAAAATAGTGATTCACCGAGCAAAGTTTACATAATCAAAGTGCCAAAACAGACAGCAAGGCACAAAACAAGTCTACTAGTAACTAGTTAATCCCTAAACAAAGCATTGGGTGTTTCCACCAATCATAATAACAATAGCTAAAAGTTGGATGTTTTGCCTTAACCCACAAATAAGAATGTAATATTGCTTTCTCAACCAAACCGTCAGGATCAGTATGCTCATTATTAAATATGCGGGCATTCCGTGCCTTCCAAATGATCCAAACACAAGCAAACCAGATACAAGTCAAGAAAATGTTATAATATTCTTAATAATAAAAATGGTTTAATTGCATGTTTGATCCCTTATGTTTATTTTAGGTTTCAAGTTAGTCACTTATGTTTTAAAAGTTTCAAGATAATCTCTTATGTTTTAAAGATTTTAAGTTGGTCCAAAATGTTATTTACGTCAAAATAAGTTAGTCCCTTTCAAGATATGATATTGAATTTAATAAAATAAAATAAATGTTTTAAAACTGATTTTTTAAATAAGTTTTTTTTTAACAAGTCAAAATAGAATATATATATATATATATATATATATATATATATATATATATATATATATATAGGGTTTGTTACAATAGACCCACTCATTTTCATGAAGGTCTATTTTAGCAACCAACACCTTTTCACTTGGACAAAAAGACCATTTTTTTGTTTTTTTTACCAATCAAAACTAATGGATAAAAATGTAATTATGTTTTCTTTTTTATTTTCTCTTTTTTTTTTCTTCTCACTCTCACTTATGTTTTAAAGATTTTAAGTTGGTGTAAAATGTTATTCACGTCAAAATAAGTTAATAAAATAAAAAGTTAGTCCCTTTCAAGATATGATATTGAATTAAATAAAATAAAATAAATGTTTTAAAATTGATTTTTTAAATAAGTTTTTTTTTTGAAGAAGCCAAAATAGAATATATATATATATATATATATATATATATATATATATATATATTACTAAAACTGATTTTTCAAATAAGTTAAATTATATCACTTATGTTGTCAACCTGGATTTTTAAACTGTGAAGTGATGAAAGGGGTTAACTTTTAAAACATAAGGGATCATCTTAAAACCTAAAATAAATATAAAGGACCAAAAATGCAATTAAACATATTAAAAATATATGAATTATAAGCATTAGTTTATCATTTTCTAAAAATATAAAAAAATATGAATTATAAACATTAGTTTATCATTTTCTATTACTCTTTCAAAAAGATGTGAAACATTTTTCCATTTTCCACTATATTTCCCATCCTTCCGGACTTCACTTCTCCTCCCCTTCAAACTCTCAAACAAACTCCAAGAGTTTAATTTAACGAAAAAAAAAAAAAAAACCTATGATCCGTATGTTCTATGGCCGAGAGCCACACTAATACAAATTAGAGAGGTGAATACAAATTCATTTCTAAGTTTTCTGATTGGACTGAGACACCGTTCTCCATCCAAATTTTCTTTTAGTAAAAAGAAATTGGACATATTTTGGTGACTACAACTGCAACATACAAATTTTCAATGTTTATTTTTTTGTTGGGAGACACAATTTTGTAAGTTGGCACCATATATTATTCTTTCATTTCTACTTTAATCCCCTAACCAAAAGGTAGAGCAGATCTCGACTCCAATGTTTTCCTTTCTTATCTCTTTATTCCACTTTCTTTTGTTTGTTGTAACTTGTAAACGAATATGCTCAAGAAGACAAGATCTTCATCCTAATTATTTTTTTTATGGTAAACATTTGATTTTTCTCATATTACAAGGTCCGGCCCTATTTAAAATCATTTTTTCAATTTTTTTATAGTCTATCAGTAAAACTCACGCACACAAAATGTTGGAAAGAGGAGTATTATAAGCTCGAACTTGGACATGAATATATTACATTTTTTTTTTTTTTTGTCAAGAATATATTACATGTTTCTATTGCAGGTGAATATGATTCCAAGTTAGAATATGTTGATAATTTAGCTCTACTAGAATTATTTTTCCATAAATATAGTGTGTCATCTCATGGTTCAACTAAACAAAGTAGTGCTTTTTTGTAAGAGGCCAACAAACAAAGTAGTTTTTAGGTCGACTTTAAATCTAATTTATCTAAAAAAATTGTTATGTCGTCTAGTTTTAAGCCCAACTGTCATACCCCAATTTTTTACCTAAGACACCACTTGTCATCGCGATTTTCGGGTGTCAAGTCATTAATTAGGCTTGAACCTTTCAATCATTGATGTCTCTATTTTTTTTGGGGAAGGGTAAAATTGAGAAAAACCCTTAGAAATTCTAAGTTCGGGGCAATTTTCGCTACGGGAAGGTGTTAGGCACCCGCGACGACTATAGTACTCTATAGGAGCCGTTTTTCTTGACCTATGTTTACGCTTTATTTTTATGCTATTTTTTGAAAGAAAATTGTTTTTAAGAATAGGGGAAAGAAGAAGGTTTGGATTTTATTTTATTGGACTTGGAGAGATTTTGGTCTCTTGCCTACATACCCTTTTAAGGGATCAAACTCCATGTAGTTCTCTTCCAGAAAACGATTTTTTGTGGGTTAGTTTGTTTTTAATTTTGAAAATGATTTTGGAGAAGAGAAAAAGAAGCCTTAAAGGCATGAGATTGGAAAAAAGTGAGGTTGTTCCAATTATTAAAGAAAAAAGGTTAAAGTTGGAATTTATGGCTCATTTGCATTTTTGATTAAGAAAATAAAAGGAAAAAGGTTGTGGAGTGTTGACTCCAATATTATTATGAAAATGATTGAGTGAGGAGTTAATTTGCTTTGAAAAAGGCATATTTTCTAAGCATCGTGTTTCCTAAACATACATCTAAGCGGTAAGCATACAACGTGTGTGCGTGTCGGTGCTTGTGTCGGTGTACATCATCATAGTGTCCATTGTCTTTTACATTGGGCCCTAGTTTACATTCTATGGTCTTGCAAGAAATTTAAAGGAGGTAAAACTACCCTAAAATATTACATGATAATTTAATGGAAAATTGCATAAAGAGGTTAAAGGGGAAAAAGAAAGAAAATGATGCAATGCTTGCAATATGAATGGGACATTGAAACAAAATGGTTAGTAATATAGAATGGTAGAGAAAAAGGTAAAGGATAGGAAGTAAAATAGCAAGAAACACTTAGTAAAACGCAATGTACAACACATGGTAAAAATGATGGCAACACATGGTAAAAAAATGCACAAAATCTAAATATGAAACCTTCCTAACACATGACCTAAAATGTTTACCCTAACATGATTTTAGAGACTTATTTCAAGCATGAGAATGGGAATTACAGAGCAATCTTGGACACAAAGTCATCATATATGCATATTTCAACCTTTACACTATTCAATTTACTCGCAACACAAGGAATTAAAACCTAACACTCAAACAGTAGCAAATACATTGAATCATGAACAGAGGGTATCCCATAATCATACCACAAGTGTTGAAACCATGAGGCATTGAATTAGCACCAAAATCATGCAAGAACTTTCACCAAGAACAAAAGAATACACAATTCAAGAGGGAAAAACATAGCACACATTTTTATCCATTTCAAACATAAAAATATCACAAAAATAGTTAGAAAGCATCAAGAAACGCATGGTAATTCTTTAGGAATTTTTTTTTGCGAGAAAATTAACACACAGGGGTTCAGATAGCAGTAATGAAGGTGAGCATAGCAAGAACACAAAGAAAATATGAAAGGGACCCAAGCCCACGGATAAAAACCCAAAACCCACATAAACTGGTGGATCCGGATCACCAGGACGCCCTAGAGGCGTTGGATTGATCCAGATACCCTAAAACCTAGATCACAAGGCTGAGAATGCAGAAGGACTGGGTCGGGTCTGAACCGACCCGGTCCAGGGCCTATACAAAAGGGAAATGGCCCGGTTCAGGTCATCTTTCTCACCGTTTCTCTCTCTTCTCTCAGTCTTCTCTCTTCTCTCCGATTCAAAACCCTAACCCTAATCCATTGAATCTACCCAGAATCCGTTCGAACATGCTTCAATTGGTTCAATTCTTTGTTCTAAACACGAATCCACCATACGAAATTACATACAAACAAACAATCGGTGTAAATCTTGAGATTTCTTACGGTTTTGAACTTTTGTTCTTTCGTTTTTGAATCGAAGCTTCGTGATGCTTCGTAGATTCACTCCGGTTTGGTTTCGTTGTGAATCTTGAAGTTTTCACGTCTTTTTTAAAGTTTGTTAGGGTTTCACCCCTTTTCTGAATGAAACGTTTCGAAACCTCATGGATTTACACCGGTTAAGACCTATTGACGCTTTTCAACACAAAGAAGATGAAGTTCGAGTATTACCTGGGTTTTAATCGGAGATTTGAGTCGAAATCTTCGGAAAACTTTGAATCTTGATTCTGTTTCGTTGATTTCTTGGTTTGAATTTGGAAATAAACCGGTAATTCTCTTCTTTTTCTCTTAACTGGTTCGGAACCCTGGAATTTCCCTTTCCTTCTTCTTCTCAAACTTCTCCCTGTGATCGCACTGAGTTCGTCGCTTCTGGTGATGAATTCAGTGCTTGAATTGCAGAGAGCAAGGCTCAATGATGAAGATTCAAGATTGAATCTCTGAGAGCTCACACGAATTCCATGGTTTTAGCTTGAATTTGATTTCTGGAAACGGTTAGGGTTTGCGAAATTGCTCTGTGTTCTTCAATTTTCTGAGTTTGTCATGATTTTTGATCCAACTGAATCAGAGAGAGAGAGAGTTTTTCTGTGTTTGTGAGGTGGCATTCATTCTGTGGATTTTTCTGATACCCACGGCCTTATATAGGCTGACATGTGGCCTTTTGATCCAATGAGCTTGTGACAACTGGACCTGGACTGTTTGTGCGGCATCTGAACTGAATTTGGACCTAAGGACTAAAATGCAATTTTAAAACTTGAGGACTGAAATGCAACTTAAAAGAATTTTGACTGGACTGTAATTTAAAAAGAATTTTGACTGTTTTATACAAAAGTTGGACTGACTTGAAAATGAAATTTGGGCGCATTCGCAATTAAAACAAAAGTTTGGACTTATTTGCAAAAAGGTAAAATAAAATTGGTAAAAAATGTAAATTTGAAAACAACGTAAAGTGAAACATTTAAAACGACAAAATGGACTAAAACGAACAAACTACCAAAATGAGGTATTTTAAAATACCTCTCTGCCCAAAATTTATTTGATGTGAAAAGACCAAAATGCCCCTAGGGACTAAAAAACGACCCGGACTGACGCGGGCTGACTCAGATGCAAAACTAGGATGATTTTTTAGACAGAAATTGATTGATGATTTATGTAGACAAGTTAAAAGGACTCAGAGAAAAATTGTAGGGACTGAAAATGGGTTCCACTGCGGGAAATGACCAAAATACCCTTTTGTATGATTTTATGCAAAAATGATGGAATAAAATGCAGGAAATATGCAATGGTCTTAGAGACCCTTTTAAATGGCTTGTAATGCAAGAAAACACTTTGGAGGGTTTTAAATGCAAGAAAATTGGGGACAATAACAGTAAGATGTGCGGTTGAAGCACAGTAGAAAACACGGTGAATTCGAAAGTATTAGAAAATAGCAGAGAAATTTGAATGAGTATTTTTAGGTCCAAAATGAGGGTATGACACCACTGACACGTGTCATCGGACCCTGAATAAACTCTGACTTTTCACATGAAATTTCGGCAGAGAGGTATTTTAAAATACCTCATTTTGTGGTTCCGAGTCGGGCCCTCCTCACACATTATTTTTATCTTTTAATTTCCATCTTTTATTTAATTTCTTAATTTTTATTTTAATTATATTTTTTAATTAGTCATTTTTATTTTCATTTTCTTAGTTTAAATCACATTCATTTTTATTTTTATTTTTATTTTCTACCTTTATTATTAATTGTCCAAGATTGGTCCGATAAGTCCAAATAAGTCCGATCCATCTAAATCTGCAGAAAACCATTTTTTTCTCATTCTAATCCAAGCACAATTCTTGCTACTCCCGAACAAACCCTAAGTCCAAACCAGATACTATAAATCCAGCACCTGCACAGTCAAAAAGGGATCAGAAAAAACCTGCACAAACAATCAAAACAATCAGAGGTATACAACCAGATACTCCCGAACAAAGAATTGAAAAGAGTTTTGAATACTTGATATACAATCAGAGGTATTCACAAAACAATGCCAACAGAACAGACTCTGTTTTTCTAGACACTTAGAAATTCTAAGATATGAACTTTTGTAAGAATTCTCTAAGTTGTTGATGTGTATTTTGCAGCGCTTTGGCTCAGATAATATGTGTTAGACTTTTTCTTTCAGCTCTTCTGTGTTCTGACATTTTTCTTCAAGTCTTTATCCATATTTATAGAGGATTTGAGAGACGTTGAGAACTAGCCGGTACATCAACTTGTCTTGACTGAAGCTTTGATTCTTCACCATTGATCTTTTGCCCGATTTGATAATTGTCCTATGAAGAAACAATTTCAAATCCATTCCAATAGAGAAGGAACAATGTCTGCAAACATTACTGTTATTCTTGTCTTGTAGAGGAGACAAGATGCAGAGATGGTGGTTGCAAAGGCATGCTCAGAGTTAGTGGTTGTACAGTTCGTACACTGTACTTTGTCAACGCTCTTAAGCTTCTGGTGAAGTAGCTTCTGATGAACTTGCTTCTGATGACGTGGATTCAGGAGCTCTTTTCTTCAGACGCACTAAGCTTTTGATGTGGATTCAGGAGCTCTTTTCTTCAGACGCACTAAGCTTCTGATGACATCATCTTCGGGAGCACTTTCATTCAGATGCTCTTAAGCTTCAAAATAAATTCCTTTGCTCTTTGATTCGTTCAACCAGAACCTCTATGAATAAGACTTTGATTATGGCCCTGTACACTTGAACAAATGTTTAGCATATCCAATTGATAATTTTTTAATACTTTGTTATCATCAAAACTTAAACGGTGATTATGTGAAACACCCCTTGTTCCAACAAAAAATCATTTCGAAAATTTTTCTGACTTCTTCATGTCTTTTGAAAAGCATAAACAACAAACACACATTTTCTTTGAACTCTTGAGCAGGTGAAACGTGCGTCAACACGCGCCTTGAGAACAGTTAACCTCTGCAAGATACACATAGTCATTGCTAAAAAACAAACAAAAAGGAGAGAAGCTCGCTAAGTCGAAAACCTGAAAAAGGCGGCTTAGGCAAAAATGAGCGCCCCGGTGGACTGAAAACCCGAAAGGGCGGTCCATGCAAAAATTAGGGGCATACAAAAATATATTCCCGGTGGATTGAAATCCCAAAAGGGCGGTCCAGGCAAAAGTTAGGGACTTTCAAAAAGAGAAAAAAAAAAAACAAAACAAAAAGCATGACTATTGGAGCGTGCCCACGAGAAAGCACTCTGGGTCGGCTTGCAAATGACGACTTCTGCAGATTTCTTGATTGTCGGGCTTTCTCCCCAAGAGGTGTCTACTTCACCATAAACTGATACATTATACTGGGTTTTACCCCGACGGTGGCCCGAGTCATCTCTAATGATACTATCTCCAGTGAAGATTGTCGAGTGCTTGTATTGCGATGTCAATCCACTTCCCATTTTACCGGTCCAATCTTACCTCATCGAGCCATATATAGTCATCAAAGTCTTAAAAATACAAATGTCATACATACAAACGTACATTCATGCATATAAACATTCGTACATATAAACATTCATACATATAAACATTCATACGTAAATAACATGCACACAATATCAGTCATACATGTTTGCATTAACCACCCTGAGTCTTGCTTCAGCCTTTTTCTATCAAAAGGGTCATCTCCCGGCTTGCTGGATTCCGAGACGTCACTCAAAATTCATTTTTGCCAAACTTCTTTCCCTGTTTTGTCGGATTATGGAAAGTCAAAAACCTCATTCCCTGGTTTATCGGAAGACGGAATGTCAAGCATCATTCCCCGCTTTATCGGAAGACGGAATGTCAAAAACATCATTCCCCGGTTTGTTGGAAGACGAAATGTCAAGCATCTTTCCCCGTTTTGTCGGATTACGGAAAGTCAAAAGAGTCATTCCCCGCTTTATCGGAAGACGGAATGTCAAGCATCTTTCCCCGCTTTGTCGGATTACGGAAGGTTAAAAACATCATTCCCCGGTTCATCAGACTACGGAATGCCAAGAGCATCTTTTCTCGTTTTGTCGGATTACGGAAAGTCAAACACATCATTCCCCGCTTTATCGAAAGACGGAATGTCAAAAACATCATTCCCCGGTTTATCGGAAGACAAAACGTCAAGCATCTTTCCCCGTGTTATCGGATTACGGAAAGTCAAAAGAGTCATTCCCCGCTTTATCGGAAGACGGAATGTCAAAAACATCATTCCCCGGTTTATCGGAAGACGGAATGTCAAGCACATCATTCCCCGGTTCATCGGAAGACGGAATGTCAAGCATCTTTCCTCGCTTTGTCGGATTACGGAATGCCAATAGCATCTTTCCCCGTTTTGTCGGATTACGGAAAGTCAAACACATCATTCCCCGCTTTATCAGAAGGCGGAATGTCAAAAACTTCATTCCCCGGTTGGTCGGATTACGAAATGTCAAGCATCATTCCCCGGTTTATCGGAAGACGAAATGTCAAGCTTCTTTCCTCGTGTTATCGGATTACGGAAAGTCAGAAGAGTCATTCCCCGCTTTGTCGGAAGACGGAATGTCAAAAGCATCTTTCCCCGTTTTGTCGGATTACGGAAAGCCAAAAGAGTCATTCCCCGCTTTATCGGAAGACGGAATGTCAAAAACATCATTCCCCGGTTTGTCGGAAGACGGAATATCAAACATCTTTCCCCGTTTTGTCGGATTACGGAAAGTCAAAAGTATCATTCGTCGCTTTATCGGAAGATGGAATATCAAGAGTATCATCTCCAGTGTGTCGGATTACGAGATGTCATTCATCGCAAATACCCCATTTCCCCCAAAAGTGTCATCCCCAGTGTGTCTGGTCGAGAGATGTCGCTAATCAGTTACTTTTTGTCTTTGTTTCAAGTGGTCAGTCTTAACTAATCGACAGCTTGAGTTTACCTTTTTATCCCGTTCCAAGTGGTAAGTCCTAAAGAACGGACAACTTGAGTTTACTTTTCGTCTTTCTTTCAAGTGGTAAGTCCTAAACAATGGACAACTTGAGTCAAGTGGTAAGTCCTAAATAACGGACAACTTGAGTTTAGTTTTCGTCTTTCTTTCAAGTGGTAAGTCCAAAACAACGGATAGCTTGAGTTTACTTTTCGTCTTTCTTTCAAGTGGTAAGTCCTAAACAATGGACGGCTTGAGTTTACTTTTTGTCTTTGTTTCAAGTGGTCAGTCCGAAACAATGGACATTCTGAGTTTATCTTCTTGTCTTTTCGAGTGGTCAGTCCCAAACAACGGACCACTTGTGTTTACCTGTCATTCTCTCAAGTGTCATCCCCAATCTGTCTGGTCAAAAGGTGTCTCTCCATTCCAAACCAATACGATAATACACCACCATTTTCCCCAGTGAAACTACACTATCCCCTAGCAGAGTCAGATCCCTTTCTCAAACGAATCCAGGTATCCCATTGTGGTTTGTCGTCCCAGTTAAAATGTTTTTCGTCGTCTTGCCTTCATAATTACATCACAAACATTCACAACATCTTAGGTCAAAAATGGTGTACTTTGTATTTAAGTCTCTTCGACCAGTCAAATCAAAGATTTTATCTTCAAATCTTCGGACGAAGAAACTTAAATAAGGGCATCTGTCATACCCCAATTTTTGACCTAAGACACCACTGACACGTGTCGTCACACCCTGAATAAACTCTGACTTTTCACATGAAATTTCGGTAGAGAGGTATTTTAAAATACCTCATTTTGTGGTTCCGAGTCGGGCCCTCCTCACACATTATTTTTATCTTTTAATTTCCATCTTTTATTTAATTTCTCAATTTTTATTTTAATTATATTTTTTAATTAGTCATTTTTATTTTCATTTTCTTAGTTTAAATCACATTCATTTTTATTTTTATTTTTATTTTCTACCTTTATTATTAATTGTCCAAGATTAGTCCGATAAGTCCAAATAAGTCCGATCCATCCAAATCTGCAGAAAACCGTTTTTTTCTCATTCTAATCCAAGCACAATTCTTGCTACTCCCGAACAAACCCTAAGTCCAAACTAGATACTATAAATCCAGCACCTGCACAGTCAAAAAGGGATCGGAAAAACCTGCACAAACAGAAAGGCCAAAAATATTCAAAGAACCGCATCGACGCACAAAATTTCCATCGCAAACCTGCCAACACAGAACCGATTCACACAATCGACGCATCAGCACACGCGCACACACCAATCGGCCGAACCAGCCTCCTCAAGCACGGCACAGCCGCACCAAATCAAACTCAACACAACCGTTTTACAAACACACCAACACACATGGCACGGCAAAACGCGGACATACCACCGCACCAAACACCACAACCATACGGGAGGGAAACAGAACCAAAGGTAATTTCTTTCCCTTTATTCTTTTCTGGATTTCTAGATCTAGAGAGTTAGGTTTAGAATTTAGAAATTTTGAGCTTAGAAACGGACAGAGAGGGAGGAGAGAAAGAGAATAGACAAAAAAAAACAAAAAAAACAATTTCTCTATTCTTGCGCGGCGGCGCAGCCGCTAGGGCTCGCCGGCCACCGCGCCAGAGCCGGCTAGGACGCCGGAGAAGACAACCGGAGAGAAGAGAGAAGTGAGAGCTTCTCTCTTTAGAGAGAAGGTTAGAGAGAGAAGGGGATTTGCAAATGAATAAAAACCGGCCTCTCCTCCCTTTTATACACATGTGCGAACTGGTCCGGTTCGCGTAAACCGAACCGGTTCGGTTTTCCTTAAAGCCCATTTCCTTTTTTGCTTTCTACGCCCCCTGTTTACTGCCTGCACCCCCTGCTCCCTTTTGTTTTTTCTTTTATTTTATTTTATTTTATGTCCTTCATGCATTTTAATTTTTTATTTTGCATCACATTTTATTACCTATATCATCATAAGCATATTTAAATTTTGTCATTTATTTTATCACATGGAACTTAGAATGTAAACTAGGCTTAATGTAAATAATTTATCCTTTCTTGTCGTTTATTTTCCCCGCAGACTTTAGAATGTATTAATAGGCTTTTATGTAATAGTTTAGGTATATGTGTGCGTGAGTGCGTGCATGCCTTATTCTTATGCTCTTAGCTTAGGTTAAAGATCCTCGCGGTGGTCCAACGCCATCATGAGTTACTTATGCTTTTATTCTTTTCCGCTCCGTTAGTTTAACCATTCAAAAAACAAAAACATTCAGATAACAAAAATCACAAAAATATTTTTCACAATAAACCTCGATCCACAAATCGAGTGATTCCTTTTTTTCTTTAATCAAATATCAATCAATTTTAATTTCAGTGAGTACATTTTTATTTAATATTAAAAAACACAAACCAATTTCTTATTTGCCACTTGTGTTTTCATTTTAAAACCTTTTTCAAAAAACTAATAAAAACACAAAACCAATCAAACGAAATTTTTACCTCGAACTACGAGGTTATGATCCCTCACGGGTACGTAGGCAAATGACATAGTCCTTCCGAATCAATAAAATGTAGATAACTAGGTCTTTTTCCTCTTTCCTCCACAATTCTCATATTCCTTCTTTCAAATAAAAAATAAGCAAGTTATAGCACAAAAAGTAAAATAAAGTCGAAAGGTTCTCGTAGAGTACTACGAATATTTAGGGTGCTAATACCTTCCCTAAATATAACCAACCCCCGGACTCCATCAAATTTAAATCTTTTAAAATCAAAAGTCGTGAAATAATTTAGTGAGTCAAAAGCTAATCAAATAGCCTTGATCTTCGAAAAATGACGCGACACCAATGTAGTCAGGATTGAGATCCTGTGTAGGATCGGTTGGCTGGTGAAGGGACGCAAACATGTGCAATGTAACACGGTTCGTAAATACTCACTCAAGGGAAAACTTGTTACTTCACATATATACATACGCAGAAACATATAAATTAAAATACAAGAACAAAACATCTTAAAAACCAATCACCATTAAAAAGAACATAGCTTACAAAATAACTTATTACAAAATTAAAAACTATATAATAATTATAATACAATACAAGAACAAAATAGCTTACTAAATCATACCTACTAGGTTCAAAATAATTTTAACATCTCTATCAATTCCCTCTTCATCTCTACTAGTTCCCTATCTATTAGCTCCAGCCAAATCAAAAACTGCATAGCTTTCTTCACATCCAGAGGAACCATTCCAAAATGTTGAACATCTCGTCCAGCTCCAGGCAAATGATGCTTCACTCTGCATGCACCTCCCATAAAAGAACATTCACATAATATACACTTCACACCTTTGTTGTTCTTCCTTCAATAGAAACAACATACTGCCATGTTGAAGCCATTACAAAAAAGTTGTGTGAAAAATAGAGTTAAGGGAGGAAAAACGGAAACGAAAACAGAGTATGGGTTATGGAGTAAAGTGAACGAAAACAAAAGTTAGGTGAGGGAAGAGTGGGAACGACGACAAAAACCTGACCAGAAAAGGAAAGTGAATGAAAGGAGAGTGAAAAAAATGACCGTCGTTCGTTTCTAGGGTTGGAGAAGAGAAGAGTGAAAATGTAATTTTCGGGTTTTTTAACATAGAAAACCAGGTAATTTTTTGACCTGGCCTGGTTTGTGAAGCCCAACCAAATCAGCCAGGCCCAACTCGTTTTTTTACGTCCCTATATCAGGAACTCGATCCTGACCACAAAACTGACGAAAACGGCCCAAAGAAGGCCGTAGCTCGATGGGGTGGCTGTGGCATGTAGGATCGAACAATTCTACAACCCGACACTCGTTTTTGACTACCTTGATTAAGCTAAATACGGACCCACTTAAGAAATTAATTTTATCGGACATAACAAATGTTTTTTCCATTAGTGTATTGAGTCCAACCAAACGTGATAGTTAGCAAATGAATAGGATTTGGCACTATATTATTTTTTTATATCATATTTAATTCATTCTTACAAAATTATGCATAACAAAAGAGACTTAAAGAAAAGAATGATGGAAAAAAATTCTTATTAATTATAGTGATACTAATTTATTTTTAAATTCCAATATAAAATTGTTTTAAAAAATTGATGCTACACTCATAGTCTTTGTTATGTTAACACACTTATGGTCTTTAAAAAATTGTTTCAAAAAGTGATGCTACACTCATAGTATTTTTCAAATTAAGGAAACCTCAACTTACTATGAATTCTCTTGGTCTAATATTATGAGACAAAGAGGGTAGGTTGTCACTTTCTAGAAACATGAAGCATGTAGAATCTTACTAGTATAATCTTATCTCTTTTATGCTTTTAAGTGAATAACTATGTACATTATCATTCTTAGTTGAGTATATATAAAGAGTAAAGAGTAATAAGTATTACATAGAACTTTATAGTATAATCACTAACATAGGAAGAGGGAGAGAGAGAGAAGAAAAATGGGAAGAGGAAGAGTAGTGTTGGAGAGAATAGAGAATAAGATCAATAGGCAAGTAACATTCTCAAAGAGAAGAAGTGGATTGTTGAAGAAGGCTTTTGAGCTTTGTGTTCTATGCGATGCTGAAGTAGCACTTATCATCTTTTCAAGCCGTGGCAAGCTTTTCCAATACAGTAGCACTGAGTATTTTTCTTAATTTCCCTTTCTTAATTTTTTCATTTTGTTCATTTATTTCTCTTCTCATAATAAAGGATCTATATCCACTAGTGCTTCTTTATGGTGCAAAGTGAAAGCTTTCTCTCTCTAAATCTAAATTTCTTATAGCTGCTACACCATGAACCAACTATAAAAGGGATCTTATAGGCTTAGATAATCAATCAATTAGTTATATGCCTCTTCTAAGGAAAAAAAATTAATTTCGAGCTAGTATGAATTTTTTGTCTTTTTCTAGTAGTATAATGGTTAGAGTTCACACATTTTAAATGTGGAGTAGTGAAGTATCTGAGATACAAACCCTGACCCCTATATATGTTATGCAATGTTTCTATTAACTGAGCTAAACGCATGGAGACTGGATCTTCTTTCTTTTAATTGTAAAAAATCTTTGTTGAAAATTTTAATTGCAGAGTCATATTACATGGTTGTGAATGTGAGTTTTCTGGAATTCGTGAGGGATAAGAACATGATTTATGTTGGAATGAAGCTAATATCCAATACAGTAAAAAGACACATACATACGATGGTTTTCTAAGAAATTTGCATATTAAACAAGAAGTCAAAAACTTTTTTTTAAAGAACTAAATTAATATTTGTAGTAAATAACTTCAAAACCCAAATTCATGTCCTTGATTATTTAATTCACAAAAATTTGTTTAATTAATTGTTTATATATATAACAATATTTCAACATTTTATTTTATTCAACATTGATCTAATTATTAGTTAACTAATAGTTATAATTTATTTCAAAATGTGATCAGTATCAACAAAATCATTGAAAGGTATCGGCAATGTCGTTACAACAAGCCACAAACTGGCAATTCATTAGGACATAATGAATCTCAGGTTTTCAAATTTTTCCCTCTTTACTATATTATCTTTTAAAAGTAAGATAATTATTTTAACTAATTTATTTTGCCTTGCAGAATTTATACCAGGACTATTTAAAATTAAAGGCAAAATATGAGTCTCTTGATCGCAAGCAGAGGTAATGGATCAAATATACGTGAAATGCTCTTTACTTCATCAATTTTCCTTAAAAGAAAATCTTTTTTTTTATGGTGTTCGGGGTTTGAACTCCAGACCTTGCATATATTATACACTGTCCTTATTAACTGAGCTAAGCTCACGAAAAAAAAACCTTCATTACAATTATTGTCAGCTTGGAATTGAAATGAAATTAATAATTATGAAAATTGACCTATAAAAAAAAAAATTAGGAAAGTTACACTCAGCTCGTCAAATCATTATGTTCAAACTTCAAATCAAATATCAAATAACACATACAAACTCCTATTTTGTATTTTTGTTTTTCAAAAATAAAAACTCCTACTTTTCATACATTCGCTCCGTTAATTGTTTTTATTTACGAAATTAGATTAGAGACTCATCCCTCATTGGATATATTATTTTGTATGAATTGTATATCCTCTACACATAATTGTAGAAACTAATTCGTATTTTTACATCTAGATTCGAATTTTTTTTGTTTTGGTTGTTTTGAAGGCATTTTCATGGGGAAGAACTTGAGCAACTTAGCATGAAAGAATTGCAAAGACTTGAGGAACAACTAGACTTAACCCTCACACAAGCTCGTCAACAACAAGTATAGCCACTAAACACAAGTACCATCATATACATATAATACATCTTTTATATTTTAATTTATTTGTGTTATAAAGTCATTTACACATACTAGAAAACCATTATATTTTATTATTTTCATGAAAGTATTTATTTTTTTATAGTATCTTCAACTACTTATTATCTTCTATAAATTTCCTTATTTACAATAAATTATTAGGAGAATATTGTCAAAACAATTATTAATACTTCATTTTTTTTGAAAAAACAAATAAATAGGAAAAAAAATCTAAAAAACAACGCTTGAAAAGAACTGACAAAGTATTATACTTTTTTAAGCGCACTCTTTATTTTCTAGCATGATAATCATCTCGATCTTTATTTGCAGATGAAGAAGCTCATGGCACGAGCTGAGGAATTACGTGAAAAGGTATGCAATTATTTTTAATAGAAAATGTTAATTAATTTGTGCCCTTAAAATACGTGTTTTTGGACCTGCTTTGGTCACTAATTTTCTTTAGCCTTATATGTTGCCAGGTGCATCATTTGGAGGAGGTTAACAAAACATTGGAGCCCAAGGTTTATCCTTTCAAAATTCATGTTACTAGCTATGCTTTTCATCTATTCAGAATTTGTTCTATCTAAGATATAGAAATCTTTTTTACTCAATTGAATTTTTTTTTTGGGTGAAAAAATAATAATAATACAAATCCTTATATACTTGCACTTTTGAAATTTACTTTGCAGGCAATAGATGAAACCTCAAACCTCGTTGTTGACAAAACAAGTCATATTCAATTGCAGGATATACATTAAGGTATAACTTTGAAAACATGTATGCTCTGTCTATATTTTGCTCTTTTATTTTGAAATTAGCAAGTATCAACCTTCTCATTAGTAATGACATTAGATATAAGTAAAATTATTTCGCATAAACTATTGATTGCTGTGAGATCATTTTAGAATTGATAAAGAAGAAATGGACACTTTGATATATAAAACACTTTGAAAGACACAAGATATAGCGGCAAGTGGTTAATAAGCTTTTGGTTAAAAATATCATTCAAGAGCTCGAGTTCCAAACCTGGCAGGGTATTAGACTTGAATTACCTCTCGACCTAACATAAAATTTGTTGAGTTTAGACTCAAAAATGATGTTTTTGTTTCAGCAAAATTGTGGTACGATTTTGAATATTGTGGCACGATTTGGCTCAGCAGTTTGAAGGATATGTATTGCAAAAATCGTGGCGCGACTGGCAGAAATCGTGGCGTGATTTTGAATTAGGTTCAGTATTGGAATGGGATACGAGTTCAAATCGCGACGAGATTTGTCTAGATCTGAAACACTCTATAAACATCGTTTGACCCATTTGCTGAGAGAGCTTGTAGAATCTCATGAAACAAAATGAGTGAACTTATAGGCTAGGAGTTTGAGTGTCTTGGTGAGATTATTGGGTTGGAAAACAATTGTAAACAACGTAGATGAGTGAAATCATCGTGTCTCTTAGAGAGCTTGTGCAAGCTAATTTCTTGCAGCCCTTTTGTATTTCTCTAGAAAGGAATTGTTTAATAGTGAAGTGGAGAGATCTTTCCCTTCTAGACGCAAGTCATTATTGGCCCGAACTAGGTGAACAACTTTTGGTGTGTTTGTTTCTCTTGTCTCTTTATATTTTGGTTGTGGTTTGTGTTTTACACTTGGTTACTTGATTAGATTTAGATATGTTATTGTTGTTGTTGCTTAAGTCTACTTTGAAATTGGTTAGTAGTTTCTTTTTCTCCACACATTTAAGTTTATTGTACTGAATTTTGATTTTTGAAATCATAACAATTGGCACCCACCGTGGGGCAAAGGGGTAAATTGGTTAATTGAGTTTCATGGGTTCATAGTGGGACATCGAGAAATTCATCAAAGATAGTGATTTAAGGTTATTGAAGTTTAAGATGTAAGCTATTTTGGTACAACAAAAGTGTGCACAATCTTTGAAGGGTGAGGTTGTGTTGTCGGTCACCGTCGTATCACAAGAGAAGAAGACCCTCATGGTGGACAAGGCCAAAAGTCTCATTGTCTTGTGCCTCGGTGTAATTTTTTTGAGAGATGTCGCGAAGAAGACAAACACAACAACTATGTGGTCAAGGTTTAAGTCTTTGTATATGACCAATTCCTTGGCTCATAGGCAATTCTTGAAACAACAACTCTGCTTGTTTAGTATGGTGGACTCAAAAACCATCACAGAGCAACTACTAGGCAAAATCCTTGATGGTTTAGAAAACATTGAGGTGAATCTTGAGGATGAAGACAATGTTATACTCTTGTTGTGTGCATTACCTAGATCCTATGAGAATTTCTAGGATATTATGTTTCATGAAAAAGAAGGCATTGTCACATTGGAAGAAGTTTAAGCATCATTGATAACCAATAAGGTTGCCAAGTCAAAGGACTTAAAAGTTGATGATAGTGGTGAAGGCATGAGAGTCTTGTGAAGAGGAGGCAAAGGAAACTGCAGTAACTCAAAGGGTGGTGACAAGTTAAAGTTTAGGTAATTCATGATCTGCCATTAAGGTGAAGTTTACAAAGTGAAAGGTATAGTGGATGTACACATTTGGAAGGTGAGATAGAGAACGCTCAACTAGAGGTGGAGTCTTCCACTGGTGGGACTAGGAGGAGACAAGTTGACGACACCTGAATGGTATGAGTACGGAGACCATGGGTGCTATACTATAGTTGTAAGAAAAAGAATTCTTGAAGAGGACGAAAACGTTTTGGGTGTTGAAGAATGTATGGCACGAATTATGGGATTAGCTAAAATACAAAGGGTAATTAGATGCAAAAAAGTCTTCAAGAGGACAAAAGACGTTCCATGGTTGACGAGTTTATGGTGGGTCTTATGGAACTGCCTAGAAGTCCTAGTGTAGTTAGATGCAAAAATCTTCAAAAGGGTGGAAGGCATTCTGAGGGTTGAAGAGGTAAGAGTGAAATTTTTTGAAACTATAGGGTGTAGTTGGATACAAGGATAATGATCAAGGGGGTTGATGGTTAAATTTACATGACCATAAATTTAGATTAAAGGTGGAGAATTGTTGAGTTTTGACTCAAAATTTAATGCGTGTCTTCAGGAAAATTGTGGCATGATTTGGTTCAACAATTTGAAGGTTTTGTTTCCGCAAAAATCATGGCGCGATTGACAGAAATCCTGGCGCGATTTAGGATCAAGTTCATTATTGTACCATTGTACGAGTTCAAATTGTGGCGCAATTTACCTGGATCTGAAACACTATATAAGTCGTTTTGACCCATTTGTTGTGAGAGAACTTGTAGAATCTCATGAAAATAAAGGAGGAAACTTCTAGGGATTTTAAAGACTACGAATTGAGTGTCTTTGGGTGAGATTTTTGGGTTGAGAAAGAATTGTAAATACCTTAGGTGAGTGAAGTTAGTGAGTCTCTTAATCATGAGAATAGATTCGAGAAAAATGAAGAAATGAAGATTGTTTTAAAAAATTATTCTTAGCGAGCTTGTTGAAACTAATTTCTTGTAATCGTTTTGTATCTGTTGATAATGAATTTTTTTGATTGTGAAATGAAGAGATCTCTCTCCTCCAGACATAGGTCATTGTTGGCTCAAACTGGGTGAATAAATCTTGAAGTGTTTGTTTCTCTTCACTCTTTATCTTTATCTCGTGGTTTGTACTTTACATTTGGTTACTAGATTAGATCTAAGTTTGTTGTTGTTGTTGTTGTTGTTGTTTCTGTTGTTGCTGCTTGAGTTTATTTTGAAATTGGTTACCACTTCTTTTTACCCCATACGTCTAAATTTATTTATGTAAATTTTGAAATTTGAGTTCACAATTGAATTATCCAACCCATTTTTTTTTTCTAATAATCGAAGGGTTAAGACCAAAATGAAAAACAAATTTCAAGTTTAGATTATTATTACTTACGCTTTGGCAATTCTTTATGTAACACGAATGATATTTTTTTGGTTCTTTGTGGTTAATCTAATATATTTTGTTGCAGTTGGTTTCTAAACCATGAAAACTACTTCAAAAGGGAAATCAACTAACACATAAGTTGAGGCGATCCCAGCAAGACATAGACAAAATATTAATGGATGGTTGAAGCGAACATCCATTTATATAAGTGTATACACTTTGACATAAACAAAATATCAATATGATGATAGATATAATAAGTAGAAGATGTGATATGATGAGATATATGTAGATAAATGAAGTGTTGAAAGACCAGATGCTTGTTTAATTTATCATTGTTGTTTCAAATACTACTCACCGATAGTGTTTAGTTGCATAACTATTTCCGCTAAACAACATTCCTGAACCCCTAAAAAAACAAAAATTCCTAATAAATATTATTGTTTACTTTTACTACTCAAATAAATATTATTAAAGTAGCATAAAAGATTCTTCAAGAATTGTTACATTACTTTAACCTTCCAACATAAGAATGATATTTCAACCCTTAAAAAAAAGGGTAGTTGGACTATCAATCTTTTCCACATAAAACATGGGTAGTTGTATTATATTTTTAAAATAAGAAAGTCAAAATACATGGGTAGTTGGACTATCAATCTTTTCCCATAAAATAATCCCTCAAAAAAAATTATTGTAAATAAAATTAAAATCTTTTAGATTCAGTAGATTAAATTAAATGCAATTAAACCTAATTTATTTGTACCTCAACTATCTCGTTACTAACTTCATCAGCATGTTGCTAAAGTTTCATGTTTCCAATCTTCCGTAATCCACAAGTAGTTGCAAAATTCTCACTTTGGTATGCACGAAATCATTGCATCACAATAAAGATCACCTCCTCAATATTGTAGTGTTGCTTTAGCACACTGTAGATCTCATTCTAAAGATGTTATTAGAAAGTAGTGTATTAAAAATATGTGTTAAAGATTGTGTTATAGTATTTTTCATTATATAAATACGAGTATAGATCTCTTACTAAAACAAGGATAAAACAGAATTTTTAACATCGATAATGACTCCAAATGTATCATATGCAACCAAGATAAGTACAACATGCAGTTATATAGAGGATTTAACTATTATACATGGTAGTGTCCAAAAGAAAAAATTTCAGAATACGATACTATATTTTTTTTTTAAAGTATTATCAGATAAAGATGCCTATAAAGTCGACAACAATTCTTCCATCAGTAAGATGGGAATGTGTAAGGAAGAGTGTGATTTTTTTTCAAATATGGGACTGTAGTTGACAAGTGCAAATGCAATTCAACAAAAAATTGATACAAATATGGCAGTGATGGCTTATTCTTTCGATGAGAAAGAACATTAAGCTTCAAATATGACTGAAAGTAGCAGAACTGAAGACGTGGTAGAAGAAATAGATGCAAAATCAAAGAATAATGAGGCAATGAAATAGTGAGACAATTTATTGAATTCGTATTATCATCTCGTTTATCGTTGTTATGGTATAGCCACTTGTCCAATCATCTTCATTCTTTCACTGTTGCTCCAAACAAAAGTAAGGTATGACCGGATTCTATCCCTGATATCCAAATCCCTGTTACAAAAAAAAAAGCATCTTTTCGTCCACCACCATGAAACATGCCATTCTTTCTTGATTCACTTAATTTTTTTGAATTGCAATGGTTTCTAAGCGCAAAAAGATCATTAAAAGTGGAAAAGGTCAGTGTTAATCCACTTGTTATAATAATCGCATATAGTAATGTGATATACCTAATAACAATCTGTAAATTAACTATTGACTTCAGATCAACATCAGAGACCAATCTATCATCTTCACCTTCGAAGCCTACTCAACTTTTATGATGTCCATTGTCCATCAACTCTGAGCAAAGACTTATTCAGGCACGAGAGCACCGCTGTTGAATACGATGGTTTAAATGTTTATGCTATTCATTCACCACCTAGATTATGTTTCTCTATCTACACATTCCATTTAGATACACTAATATCATTCATTTTCAAGCTTTGCATTATTTATTGAACCAATGTTGTTATCCTTTAAATGGTGATGTTGAAAGATATTGGATGAATCTTCAATAGGGATGGTATTGTGAGAATAGAAAAGGACAGGAGCGTTTGCACCATCCTTCCACGGTTGCACATCCAATGGATTTTCAAGTTCAATTTTATCAGAATACCTTCAGGTTTTGAGAACGTTGGGCCTCCCGTAGTTCCTAGTATTCCAACATTTTCTTCTGATTCACATGGCAACATAAATCAACACGTTCCTTTTTCGCTTCTCAGATTTAGTGGAGGCACCGAGACTTTCATGCCAAACCCACTTACTTACCACGAGGTTAATACTTTTTTCCGCCTTTTACTTGTAAAATTTATATTTCACCTTTTTTGCTAATTCAATTAAGCGAAATATATTTTAAATGTTTAAATTTTATGGAGAGATATGACGACAAAGAACTTTACAACAAACATCAGAACGCTAATTATATATCAGAGAGAAGAGGGAATTCAAATTTCAATTCAGCGGGAAGGTCTTCCAGACCCGGTTAGTTTCATAGGAAACCAAAAAAATTGAACTCTAATTCGAGGTAATGGTTTTCCAGCCTTGGTCGAAATCATTATAGATGAAATGAGAAACCGTGTATCTATATGACTCTTTCTCGGTGGCCAGCGTGCCATATGACATTGATTCAGTTAACTTACTTTTGCACTTTAATTTTTTATAAGGATGTCATTATAAATATATAACTATTGATTATAGTCAATAGTTAAATATTCATAAGGTAAAGCTCCTTAGTTATATATTTATAATGATATCCTTATCAAAAAGGTAAAGTGAAAAAGTTAGTTACAAATCTAACTGAATCAATATCATATGACACGCTTACCACAGAGAAAGAGCCATATAGATACATGGCCTCTCATTTCATCTATAATGATTTCGACCAAGGTTGGAAAACCATTACCTCGAATTAGAATTCTTTTTGGTTGCCTGTGAAACTAGCCGAGTTTAGAAGGCCTTCCCTTGAATTGAATTTTGAATTCCCTCTTCTCCCATATATATTATTAGAGTTCTGATGTTTGTTGTAAGTTTCTCTGTCGTAATATCTCTGCATAAAATTTAAACACTTATAATATATTATGCTTAATTGAATCAGCAAAAAAGGTGAAATATAACATTTCCAGGTAAAAGGATGAAACAAGTATTAACCTCATGGTAAATAAGTGGGTTTGGCATGAAAGTCTGGGTGCCTCCACTAACTCAGGGAAGCAAAAAAGGAACGCGTTGATTTATGTAGCCGTGCGAATCAGAAGCAAATGTTGGTGGTATACCACGAAATGCAGGAGACACAACATTCTCAAAACATGAAGTTCTCCTAATTTTATAAAATTGTGTTTGAAAATCCATTGTATGTACAACTATGGTAGGATGGCTCCTCTAATTATCCATTCCCAGAATACAGTCCATGTTGAAGATTCTTCCAATATCTTTCAACATCACCATTTAAGAGATAATAATACTAATTCAATAAATCATGTGAAGCTTGTACATGAATAATATTATTGTATCTAAACAGAAGGTGTATCACAAGGGAACATGATCTAGGTGGTGACTGAATGACATGAACATTTAAAGCATCAGATTCAACTATGGTGCTCTCATACCTGAAGATGTATGTGCTCATAGTTGATCGAAATCGACGTCGTCAAGTTGAGTAAGCTTCAGAGGTGAGGATGATAGATTTGTCTTTGACATTGATATGAAGCTAGAGTGTATTTACAGATAACTGATGGATTCATCACATTACTGTTTGTGATTATTACAACAAGTAGATCAACACTATCTTTTGCCACTTTTACTGATCTTCTTGCGCTTGAAAACCGTTGCAATATGGGAATACTTTCACTCTTAAAAAAAAAACCAACACACAATATGAGACCTGCTACTTTCTGAAATCTTAAAAAAAAAAAAAAAAAACTTACACTCTTTCTTATGTAGTCCCATATTTAAACCAATTTTTGATCAAACTGCATCTGCACTTGTCAAAACACAAGAATGGGTCAGCCAATTTCTCTTTTGGGTCACCAAAAAGTTGTAAGATAGTTATCATAGCAATGCAATACAACTTAAGTTTATTTGAATCATCTTATAAACTTATATTATAACATCTGAATAGAGAAAATTATTTTCTTTAATTTTGGGAAAATAAATTGTATCGAGATAAATTAGAATTGAATAGAATCACAAAGAGCGACTCAATTTTATAGAACATATAAATAAAAATAAAAACTGTCACCACAACCTAATATGAGATATAAAAACAAACACACAATATTTTGTTTTTACAAAATATAATAAAGTATTAGACCTTAAAAAATTGACTCATGTTTCACTCGAATCAAGATGATATTGGCTACGATCACTATTTTAAATAATATTTGAAGCAATGACCTAGAAGATAACCTATACTAACAACAACGAAAATTGAGAAATTAAAACAAAAAACTTGTACTAATGACGAAGAAAATAAATGTTGACGATCAATATGTCAATGAGGTTATATCCATTACTTTTATTCATAAAATTTTTTTAAACAAAAAGTTATTTCTACAAACTCAGAATTAACCTGGTAATTGAACAGAGAATGTGCAATAAAATAAGAATTAAAAATAATATAATCATACATTTTATCCTTCGAAGGCATACAATAAACTTACAATGATTCAAGGATATATTCAAATATTATGAATAAGAAAAACATATATTATCGATGACATACCTTTGTTAATTCGCCGTTTTGATTATTATGGGATTTATAAATACTTTTATTTGAACATCTTCATCTTGATCTACACATTCACTTTCATCCATTGTTACAAGAATCAAATTGGACTGATTGATCTACAAAGTTTGAGCAAAAACTAACCACTTAATAGAGTTTAAAAACTATTAGATCGAGAATTCTATCAATGGGTGTTGTCATTGTTAAACTAGATATAGGTAAAATTGAATGGTAACAAGTAGGGCTGGAGAGCGGACGGGTTCGGACCCAAAATGATGAGAAAAACTACATAGATCTAACACTTGAAGACCAGAAGTTCGAGCCTTATAAGAGATGGAATGGGAAAGAGAAGCAGAATTTACGAGAAAAATTGAAGCACTGTGATGTCTTTATAAAACTAAGAACATGAATGGTAAAACGGTGGCTGCAGACAAAGAAACTAGGGTTTGAGTTTGAGGTAATTTTAGTATTTGTAGTAAGGTTGTTGGGTTGTTAAAGTTGGGCCTAAGCGTATTGTTAACAAGGCTAGCCTAAAGTTGTCTTGTACGGGTCAGTTACGATTATTCGCGGTTGTAATTCTGACACCCGAAACTGACCCAACAAAACCGTCAAAAACCAGATCTTCAATCCCCCCCCCCCCCCCCCAACGGCCCAAACCGGTTCTGCCCCCAGCCGTTGCCCTTTTTTGCTTCATGGGTCAGCCGGTCTCAAGCAGAGCGGCCCAATCTGTCCAGCCCTAGTAACAAGTAGACAACACGATTTGTTTCTGAGAGGAATTTGACAATAAGATTAATTTATGATCTTTTGAGAGAAATTTAAGAACTAATCAATTGTGGATTTAAAGAGGCAGAGATATCTTGAATAATGGTTAATAAATAAAGAATATCAAATAACAGAAGAAAGTAAAAACAAATTATAAGAAAAATCAAGAATGAAAATCGAGAACAAAGACGACGTAGAGATAAAGGTGAATCATTTTTTTCAAGGATAACGTGAAGCATTATTAAAAATAATAAGAAATGAATGAGAAAAATATTGCCGATGTGGCCACATTTATATTAAATGAGCAACAAAAGAGAGGATGGTCCAACGGATTTATGGACAATGGGCTTGGGCCAATTTATGTTAGATACTACATCAACCATGACATAAATTGTTGAATTCTACTCTTTACCCAAATGATTTTGCTCATTCCCAAGTGAAAAGAGCAAAATGCCCCCGCGTGAGTTAACTCCCGTAGCATGAGTTAACTCACGCTAGCGCAAATCTCAGCATGAGTTAACTCACGCTAGTGTAAATCTCCGAGTGAGTTAACTCACACTAGTGTAAAACCTTGTGTAAATCTCTGCGTGAGTTAACATGCGTAGGGGTATTTTGGTCAATTTCTTTGGGAATGAGCAAAACCGATTGGGTAAAGAGCAGAATTCTAAAGTGTTGCCCAAAAAATATCTCAACATGCATTCAATCTCCCTTATAATAATAAGGTAAACTTTACCTCGTACCCTGACATATTTACCTTCACCCTACAAACCCTAAAAAAATGTCAATTTTATCCTTTTATTATTTATTATCGCTTTCAATATTTTCATGAGTTCAAATTCCACGTTACATTTCTATTATCTAAAATGTTTTTTTCAATTTGATTAATTTTCAGAAAAACTTCATTTTACATTTTTCGGAAAACATAATCTATACTTTTCCAGTTTGTTTTTATTTATCCTAACTCAGTTAATCTTTAATTTTTTTAATTGTAATGAACAAAAACAAAGGAATGAAAAAAAAAAACAGACAAATTCCAAAGGCTTTGTAGAATCAAAAGAAAACCATAATCTTCTCTCAAATTTAAAATTAATACATGATGTTGAGAAATAAAGTGAAAAGAATGTAGTCTCCAAAAAGATCCAATCAAAGGAAAAAAAAGGCAAACATCATATAGTAATTCAAAGGCGGAGATTGTAGAAGAGTTATTGAGAGAAATGAAAAACAAATTGCAAGGGAGAAAAAAATGGAAACTAATTGTAGGGAATTGCAAAGGTAGGAAGAAAACAATATTATAAGGAAATTTGGTTTTGATTGATTAAATAGCAAATGGAATTCGTTGCAGATTCGATAAATTCTTCAAGTGGTGGTGGATTCAAATTTGGAGAAGAATAAGAAGAAGAAATCTGATGAATTTTATAGACAAGTGTAAAAATTGGGTATATTTTAGTTTATTTATGATGGCAAAATAGAAATTTCAAGAAAAATATGTAGGGGTGAAGCTATAAATATATGAGTAAAGGATAATTTTTTGTTTCCTCATATTCAGAATGGAAGTCAATGCTTAGTCTTTTTATTACCGACTTTGGTTTTCACACCCAATTATGTTGTTGATAATAAATTTCATGAGAGGATAAGACTCAAATTCCAACCAAAACATATCCATTTCTAGCATCCGCGTTAGATTCACTATAGTCAGAAAAATGACACAGTCACAAACTCAAACAAACAACAACCATATGACCAATTGAACGGTCTAGATTCATCCTCTTTAATTTATCCACTTTAAAATCACAACACATGATTTTAAAAAGGGAAAATCCACACAAGCCAAACAATTCATTTAATTGTGAGAAATTGAACACTAGAAAAGTTAAAATGAGTAAAACTTAAAACCAACAATGAGGTAATCTTTGGGACTAGGATATGTGGAGACTATATAAGAAGCCTTTACCAAAGTCTTCTCATCCACTTTAATTTGGGAGTCAACAACATGGTCGATTCAGTCGTCGGAATCCAAGTAGAAGAAAATCATACCAAGCAACAAAGATGTGAAGTCGGTTACGGATCGAAGAAACAAAATCATGAAGAGGTTTAGGTTATGGATGAAAGAGAATGAGATGAGCTACATCATTGGATTTGACGTTGAGGTGAATCTGGTAAAGAGACCTAATGTGAACCATGCGATTTCCCATAATTGAACCATGCAATTTGATTATATGGGTTGTTCCCTTTCTAAAAAAAATTGTTCCCTTGATTTCTCTTTGTCTATCAAGGGTGGTCTAATCCTTCTCTTATTTCCTTTATTAACAACATTCTTTTGTTGATGATACATAAGATTGATAAGCCTAAATTTGTTTCTCGTTTTAGACCAATTATTTTATATAATGTTACGTAGAAAGTTATTTCTAAAGTTATTTTTTATAGAATTAAACATTTACTTGATGCAATTATTTCTCCTTACCAGTCTAGCTTTATTCATAGAAGAAGTATCTATCACAATATCATTGTGGCCCACGAAATGGTGCATTCTATGCCCAAAATGAAAGGTAATAAGATATTTATGTCTAATAAAATTTAAACGAGAACAGCTTATGATAGTTTTAACGGTAACTTTGTGGAAAAATGCCTTAAAGAATGAAAATTCCCTCCTAAGATCATTCAAGTAATAAATCATTGAAGTTCTTCTCCCTCCTACAAAATCTTGTGGAACGGTGAGAAAAACGTCACCTTCATTCCTACAAGAGGCATCGAACAAGGGGACCCCCTTTCCCCTTATCTTGTTGTTATATATATGGAAAAAATTTCCCAAATCATTGCAGATCAGGTGGAAGCAAGCTATTTAAAACCAATGAGAGCAGAGATGGATGTCCCTTAAATTTATCATTTTCTCTTTTATGATGACTTGCTTATATTTGAATAGGCTTTCAATGAGAAGGATCATTGTGTTTTACACTACTTAGATATGGTTTGCCGAGCATTAGGACAAAGAATAAAAAACTAGATGACTCAATTATTTTTTTTGTAACATCTTGATAACTATCTCAAAGAGGATATCTTACATAACACATGTTTTTCTCGAGTTGCCTCAAATATCGTATTAAAAAATTCATGTTGTTAATGACTTGTGGACATATTCTTACTAACTACCACCAAAGTAGATGGGGGGTGGGTTATCAATCACTTGTCCCTGTTGTGGGAATTGAGATGAACATGTTCTTCATGTGCTCTGTTTTGTACGCATGCATATTTGGTATGGAATGGACTTGTGCCTCAAGATTGGGTCACTAACTTTTTTTCTTTTGTTGATTGCAGAATTTGGATTTCAAAAACCTCAACAAAAGGTGGAATGGAGTTGTTGATACTAAGTGGCAAAAAACACTCATTACTACCTATTGGCATATGTGGACTTGAATAAATAAATCAATTTTCGAAGAAGGATTCCAAAGACCAATTAACCCAATCTTTGTCATCCATAATTTCCTTAGAGTTATATAAGAAATTTCCCAAAGTCATTTGTTGGTCAATCCCCAACATAAGGAAACTATGTTTTTTTTTTAGAGAATAAAGAAACTATGTTTATTGGGAGGAAGAGACCAAATAATAATTGGGTGAAACTTAATTGTGTTGGAGCGCATAAAAGTAATGGAGATACTATTGGGGTGTGGAGAGATTCTTCACAATTCATATGGTAGGTGGCTTAAGGGCTTTAATCGCAAAGCTTGTGCTTGTGATGCACTACATGCTAGATGTGGGGTCTCTATCTGAGACTTGATATGGCTTCGAGAGAAGGTCTATTTCACCTAATTGTTGAAAGTGACTCAAAAGTGGTTATTGATATAGTTCCAAAAAATTGCAAAATCAATGGAACAACCCCTTTCTTTATTTAGCGTATTCAAAAACTTCTTTAGCAGGATTGACATACTCAGGTTATTCACACATGGCACGAAGGCAACATATGTGTTAATTAGCTAGCATTCTAGCCTCTCTTTGGATTCTTGGAATCTTCTTGTTACGGAGACACCTCCTAAAAGCTTCAAAGATTCTTTTTTTTTAATGATATTTCTAGGGCTTACATTCTTATAAATTTGTGTCTTAGTTGGAGCATAGTATCACGTTCAATAAATTTTCCAAAGCAGGAGGAGTGACAACATGAGCACTGAGCAGCACCGGGAGCATCAATAGCTGCAACATTCGGGAACCGATATGATAACCAACATGAGCAAGAAAAACCAGAGCAAAACTGGAAACACCAATAGCTTCAACTAGTGGCGGAGCCACCTAAAGCTATGTGTGGGCATGTGCCTACACTGCTAATTCATTTTAGTATATAATGGTATATATATGCCAACCACATGCCCCCATTGCAAGTCTATGTTGATGAGTTTATACTGAACATTGTCAACCAATAACTAATAGGATGAACACCTTCGTTTGATGGCTTGCCTTAGCAAGACTATGCATATAATGGATGCATTTTCTAGCTTCTCATTAACTAACCTTGTTTATCCTATGGTTTTTGTAAGTCTCCACTATGACCCTTTCCCATTGCATTTCTTTTGAGCAATTAATGATTTATTTGTACTAAAATTTTGTTTCAAATTAAATTATCATTTTAATTTTCAATGCAATTTTAATAACTTTTTCTAACTGTACACTAATATTTGCATTATTTTTTTAGGCAATATTCTCAAACCAATAACTTTCACTTTGTATCTATAAAAATGTATTAATATTTGATAAGAGTGATTTTATAAACGTACTATTATTATTTCTATGTTGTTAGGGGTTTATATTACTTTTTATTACTTAAAGAATCTTAAAAAGTATGTTTTTTTTTGTTGGAATAATATTTTTAACATTCAAGTGTATGAATATTGCCTCCATAATTTAAAATTCCTGGTTCCGTCACTGGCTTCAGTATTTGGAGAACAGGTAGGAGCTGCATCAGCAACATCGACATCACCAACAATAGTAGCGGGAGCATGTGCATCCGTTTTGTCCCAATGTAATATGAAACCATAAATTCCACTTTGAAATGTATTAACAATTTGAGAAACTTGTGAAACAACAACAATAAATTTGAAATCTTGATGATAGAATCAACTGTCTCATAGTCACATGCATTCATTCCACACAAAAAAGCTCAATGTGTTCACTATTTTTCATTTTTTCCCTTTCTCTTGCATATGAAGGTGGGAAAAACACAAGAAGGGGGGGGGTTGAATTGTGTTTTCAAAAACGTTTCTTTCTCGCGAAAATCAGCACTGTTCTCAGGATCAGAGTCTGAAAAGTTCAGAGTCTGATTAGAGTTCAGAGTTTGAGTGTGCAGCGGATAAGAGTAAGAGAGCAAGAGAAAGAAGAAGAACACAAGCAATTTATACAGGTTCCTTCCACAATCCGGAAGTAGTCCTGTCCCCCTTGCACTTCCAAGGAGAGTTCCACTAAAATGTAATATCAAATTACAAGTTGCTCAAACACACAAGTAAGAGACTTCCTTTGCTCAATCACACAAGAAAGAGACTTCAATGCTCAAGGACAACTCCAAGAGACTTCTAAACAATTACAGAGAATTGAAAAGAGTTTTGAATACTTGATATACAATCAGAGGTATTCACAAAACAAAACAAAACAGAACAGACTCTGTTTTTCTTAGACACTTAGAAATTCTAAAATGTGAACTTTAGTAAGAATTATCTAAGTTGTTGATGAGCAATGTTTGCGACTTTGAATGTGAGAAACAGCCTTGTTCGCGTATGTGTATCTATCTCACTTTGTTCTTCAAGTCTTCATCTCTATTTATAGAGGATTTGAGAGACGTTGGGAACTGCTAGCTCATCAAATTATCTTGACCGAAGCTGATTTGACACCATTGATCTTTTGCTTGATTTGAGGATTGTACTATGAAACCAATTTCAAATCCATTCCTGTAAATATGGAATAAAGTCTGCAGTTGTTGCTGTTATTCTTGTCGTGTATAGAAGACACACTTCAGAGTTGGTGGTTGCAGGGACAAGCGCAGGCATAGTGGTTGTACATTCCGTACACTGTACTTTGTCAACGCTTTTTAGCCATTTAGGGTGTTGGAACAAAGGGTGTTTCACAATTATACCATTTAAGTTTTGATGATAACAAGGTATTAAAAATTATCAATTGGATATTGCTAAAATTTGTTCAAGTGTACAGGACCAATAAAAAAGAATTATTTACAAGAGGTTCTGACTGAATGAATTAAAGAGCAAAGGTATTTTAGACTGAAGTTTGAAGAGCATCTGAATGAAAGCACTCTTGGAAAGTTAGAAGCATAGTGCGTCTGAAGAAAGCGCTCCTGAAGATGACGTCATCAGAAGCCAGTTTTCCAGAAGCAGAGTTCATCAGAAGCCAATTGGTTCAGAGGCTAAAAAGCGTTGACAAAGTACAGTGTACAGAATGTACAACCACTATGCCTGCGCTTGTCCCTGCAACCACCAACTCTGCAGTCTTCTATACACGACAAGAATAACAGCAACAACTGCAGACTTTATTCCATATTTACGGGAATGGATTTGAAATTGGTTTCATAGTACAATCCTCAAATCAAGCAAAAGATCAATGGTGTCAAATCAGCTTCGGTCAAGATAATGTGATGAGCTGGCAGTTCCCAACGTCTCTCAAATCCTCTATAAATAGAGATGAAGACTTGAAGAACAAAGTGAGATAGATACACATACGCGAACAAGGCTGTTTCTCACATTCAAAGTCTCAAACATTTCTCATCAACAACTTAGATAATTCTTACAAAAGTTCACATTTTAGAATTTCTAAGTGTCTAAGAAAAACAGAGTCTGTTCTGTTTTGTTTTGTTTTGTGAATACCTCTGATTATATATCAAGTATTCAAAACACTTTTCAATTCTCTGTAATTGTTTAGAAGTCTCTTGGAGTTGTCCTTGAGCATTGAAGTCTCTTTCTTATGTAATTGAGCAAAGGAAGTCTCTTACTTGTGTGTTTGAGCAACTTGTAATTTGATATTACATTTTACTGGAACTCTCCTTGGAAGTGCAAGGGGGACATGACTACTTCCGGATTATGGAAGGAACCTGTATAAATTGTTTGTGTTCTTCTTCTTTCTCTTGCTCTCTTACTCTTATCCGCTGCACACTCAAACTCTGAACTCTAATCAGACTCTGAACTTTTCAGACTCTGATCCTGAGAACAGTGCTGATTTTCGAGAGAAAGAAACGTTTTTGAAAACACAATTCAACCCCCCCCCCCCCCCCTTCTTGTGTTTTTCCCACCTTCAGTTAGTATCAGAGCTTCGGCTCTGTAGCTAGCACTTAACCGTGTTACAATAAACGATCGGAGAAAAACATGTCTGGGGATGAAGCTTCTGGTTCTGGAGCTGCTGTGCACTATGATTACAGCAATAACAACAAAAGTGAAAGATCTTCTAATCACAACAAACCTCCCATGTTTAATGGTGATCCAGAAATGTTCTCTTGGTGGAAGACCAAGATGTATAGTCACATCATGGGAATGGATGAAGAGTTGTGGGATGTTCTTGAAGATGGTGTTGGTGATCTAAGGTTAGATGAAGAAGGTGCTGCTCTTGATAGGAAAGCTCACACTGCTCAGCAGAAAAAGCTTTATAAGAAACATCATACGATCAGAGGCATTCTTGTGGCTGTCTTGCCTCATAAAGAGTACTTAAAGATGAGTGACAAATAAACAGCAAAGGCTATGTTCACCTCATTGTGCTCACTTTATGAGGGTAACAAGAAAGTCAGAGAGGCCAAGGCTACTATGCTTGTTCATCAGTACGAGTTGTTCAGAATGAATGAGGATGAAAACATTGAGACCATGTACTCAAGGTTTCAGACTCTTGTTTCTGGACTTCAGATTCTGAAGAAAAGCTACGTAACATCTGATCATGTGAACAAGATTTTGAGAAGTTTACCTGCAAAGTGGAGACCGAAAGTGACAGCCATTGAAGAAGCTAAAGATTTAAACACCTTGAGTGTTGAAGATCTTATAAGCTCTTTAAAATGTCATGAGATAGGTCTTAACGAGCATGAACCTGTCAAGAAGCCTAAGTCCATTGCACTAAAATCCAGAGGCAAGTCAAGTAAGGCTCTGAAGGCATTGGAGTCTGAAGAAGAATCTACATCTGAAGATTCCGATGAAGACTCTGAGATTGTTCAAGAAATGGCTATGCTCACCAACAGACTACAATATCTTGCTAAGAAGAACAAGAAGTTCATGAGCAGAGGCAGTAGTCACAAAAGCTCTAGAAAAGAAGATCAGAAAGGTTGCTTTAACTGCAAGAAGGTTGGACAATTCATTGCTGAATATCCAGACCTGCAGAAAGAGAAATGCAAAGAAAAATCAAAGAAAGCAATCTTCAAGTCCAACAAATTCAAAAAGCAATTCAAGAAGAGCTTGATGACAACTTGGGAAGATCTGGATAATGAGTCTAAGTCTGACAAAGATGATACTGAAGATGAAGCAAAAACAGCTCTGGCTTTGGTAGCTACTACTGATAATGAAAAAGATTCATCTGATGCTGAGTCAAGTACAGATTCTGAAACTGAAACTGAGGTATATTCTAAACTCACTAGGTCTGAATTGATTGATTCTCTCAAGGAACTTCTTTGTCATTATGAAAACCAATCCACTGAGTTGAGGAGAGTTAAGCAACGATACATTAAGCTGCTAAAACTTCATGAATCAACTAAGATGGAAATGGATGTTTTACAACAAGAAAATAATGATTTAAAAATAATGACTAAGAAAGGTGTGTTATCGCGATTTTCAGGTGTCAAATCATTGATTAGATTTGAACCTTTCAATCATTGATATCTCTATTTTTTTTGGGGAAGGTAAAATTGAGAAAACCTTAGAAATCCTAAGTTCGGGGCTGGTTTCACTACGGGAAGGTGTTAGGCACCCGCAATGACTATAGTATCCTATAGGAACCGTTTTACTATGCTTTACGTATACGCTTTGCTTTTATTGCTATTTGTAAAAAATATTTGATTTTAAGAATGAGAGAAAGAAGATTTTGGGTTGTTTTTATTGGACTTGGAGAGATTTTGAGTCTCTTGCCTACATACCCTTTTAAGGGATCAAAATTCCATGTAGTTCTCTTTCAAAATGTTTTTGTGGGTTTAATTTGTTTTTTAAGTTTGAAAAAAAGATTTTGAAGAAGAGAAAGAGGCCGTATAGGCATTAGAATTGAAAAGAAAAACATTTGGTTGGTTCAATTGTTAATGAAAACGGTTTAAGTTGGAAATTAATTGCATTTTGATTTGATTAAGAAAATAAAGGGAAAATCCTTCGGAGTTTTGACTCCAAGGTTTATTTGGAAAATATTTGAAGTGATGGAAGTTGTTTGTTTTTTTTTAAAAAGATTTATTTTCTCTAAGTATCGCGCATCCTAAACATACACCTAGACGATAGGCATACAACGTGTGTGCGTGTGTCGGTGCATGTGTCGGTGTACATCATTATAGTCCATAGTCCTTTACATCGGGTCCTAATTTACATTCTATGGTCTTGCATGAATTTAAAGAAAACTAACAACTAACCTAAAAGATTACATGAATTAATGGAAACCTACACAAAATGGTTAAAAGGAAGAAAATGATGAAAATAATGCAATGCTTGCAATATGAATAAGACATGAAATGAAATGGTTAGTGGCGAATAGAGAAGTGATAGTATGAGTAGCAATGCATGGTGGATGAAATGATTATAACAAAGAGTATTAAGCAAATTGCAAGGGAAACAAGTGCCAAAAATAGTGCAAACGACATAAAACAAAAGCCTAAAACTTAGACCAAATCCCATGACCTATAATCCCCTCCAAAACAGCATTCTCAAGGGAAATATTTCAAGAATTATGAGCAAATTACAAGCCATGCATTCATATTTAGCACACACACATTCTATGCATATTTCACACCTCATTTCCAAACAAAAATTCACACTACTTGCAAAACAAGAAATTAACTATTGAATTTGTAAAACAAGAAATTATTTCTAAATTTGCAAGAAATTGGAAACTTAACGGTTAAGCTTGTAAGACAAGTAATTACCACTAAATTTGCAAAGATTTGGAAATTAACAACTATATTTGCAAAAAAACACAAGGAATTAACACTAAGCTTGCAAAAAGAATTTGGAAATAATCAATTAAGCAATGAACTCAGAACCAAACACATCACAAGATCATGTATCAAATATCAACATTAGGTGGCAAGAATCGGATCTAAAATTATGCAAGAAACTCTCACGAACACACCTAGTACTCAAAACCAACGAGGAAATTAGCACCTATCATTTTTATCAACCTTAACATGAAAAATCATCACCAACAGTCAAGAACATACCAAGAATCCCATAGAAAAAATTACAAAAGTTTTCGATAAAATTAAAGCATGCCAGGGGTTCGAACAGCAAGAAAGATGGTGCAATTAGCAAGCAATTCCAAGAAACTGAAAAAAAACAAGAAAGCCTTATGCTACCCGGCCCATACCCACGGTTCCTGATGGATCCGGATCTCCATAACGCTTCAGAAGCGCTGGATTGATCCAGATCCATCTGGATCTAGATCAAACGGTTGAGAACAAGAGAGAGTGGACCGGGTTTGGGTCAACCCGGTTCACGTGCCTACATAAAAGGGCTTACAACCCGTTTCCTTCATTTTCCAAAACGTTTCTCTTTCTTCTTCTCTTCTTCTCCGCCGTTCTCTCTACAAACCCTAACCCTAGTTTCTTGAATCTTGCTCAGAAACGGTTCGTCTATGGCTTAAACTGTTCGTATCATCGTTCTAAGCATGAATCCTCCAAGAGGACACAACCTTAACCGTCAAAACGATGTGAATCTTTGAGTTTTTCACGCCTTAAGTTCGAACTGTTCCGATCCGTCGCGTTTTTGGCTGAATCTGTTGTAAAATCACAAGAAATCGCTTCGATTCACACTTGTTGTGGATTCTGAAACGTTTCTTTGATTTTTTTTTAATGATTTTGTGTTAGGGTTTGGGTTCTGGATCGGACCGTTCGAGCTTGCTACAGGTTCACATCGTTTTGGATTATGTAGTGGTTTCTATTGAAATGAGGTGAAGTTTGAGCATTACCTGTGTTTGTGAATGGAGATCCGAACCGTTTCTTTTGATCCTTGGCTTTGAATCTCTTCTGGTATGCTGGTATTGCTTCTTTTCCTCTTCTCTGATTCGAACCTTGCGATCCTCTTCACCTTCTCTTCCTCTTCTTCTCTGATCTGAATCCTGCGATCACACTTGTAGCGCGCTGCTCCCAGTGGCGTGCTCGTGTTCGAATTGCAGGTGTTCTGGTTCGATGATGAAGATTCACCCTGAATCTCTGAGAACCGTATGAAATTATGTTGAATTCGTGTGAATTTTGCTTCTGTTTGCCTCTGTGAATCGAATTTGGTAATGAATTTGAGGAATTCGTATGAATTTGGTGTGGATTGGTGCTGGAATTGCTTCGGATTGAACTAGGGTTCCATGGCTGTTCTTGAAGCTTTTGGTGAATTTGTGAGTTTTTGATCTGTAACTGCCAAGAGAGAGAATGTTGATTCTGTTTGTGTGATGTGGCATGTGAATGTGTATCTGATTCTGACTTGTACAGTGGTGGCCTTTTATAGGCTGCCACATGTGCCTCTGAGCCAATGAATTTGTGACATGTGGACTTCCCTGCTTGCGTGGCACCTGTGGACTGAATCTGAAAAAAAAAAGACTAAAATGCAAATTTGAAAAGAATAGGACCTTTTTGCAATTTTTTAAAAAAAATGGACTGTTTTTAAAAAGAATTAAAGAATTTGACTGTTTTAAAAGAATTGGGACTAATTTGCAAAAAACATAATACTTGGACTGAATTGCAATTTCTAAAAATGTTTGGACTAAAATGTAAAAATAATAAAATTGGTTAAAAAATGTAATTTGAAATGCAACGTAAAGTGAAACAATTAAAATTGACAAAACGGACTAAAACGAACAAACTACCAAAAATGAGGTATTTTAAAATACCTCTCTGACCAAAATTTATTTGATGTGAAAAGACTAAAATGCCCCCCGGGGGCAAAAACGACTCAAACTGACTCAGACTGACTCAAATGCAAAACTAAGACGATTTTTAAACAGAATTTGACAAATGATTCATGCAAACAGATTGAAAAGACTCAGGGACCAATTGTAGGGACAAAAATGGGTTCCATTGCGGGAAATGATCAAAATACCCTTTTGTATGATTTTATGCAAAAATTTAAAAGACTGAAGCAGTAACGTATGCAGTTGAAGTACAGCGGTAAATTGCAGAGCAATACACAGTAAATTGAAAAAGTATTGGGAATAGAAAGGAGATTTAAACAAGTATTTTTAGGTCCAAAATGAGGGTATGACAAGGTGATAATAAACCTTTAACTGAGCAAGATGCTGCTCTTCAAGAGTTTATTAACACAGGAATTGATAGAACCAAAGTTGCATCTATGATTTATAGCATAAATCAGAACAACAAAAAGGGAATTGGTTTCACAGGAGGAAACTCTAGTGAAGTAATTCTGAAACCTTGTTCTGATGACATCAAAGAGGGACTGAAAACTCATTTTGTGTCTGAATCTGGAAAAGCTTCCCATTCAGGATCTAAATCTTTAAATTCAAAGGAATTGACTAAGTCAAAACCTGAGAATCAAAAGACAAAGGTAACGAATGACTCTAAATCAAAAGCTCCAACGTTACAGATTCTGAAAAGATCAGAACCTAACAAACAGGTTCTGAAGAAAACAGAGTCTGAAACTCAAAAGCCTAGATTTCAGAGGAAAGAAGCTGTCTTTACTAAGTCACATTCTAAAACTAAAGGTTCTGAACCCAAAGTCTGGAAGAATACAGAACAAGAAAATTTCAGACGGAAAACACAAATGAGACTCAGAACTTCTAGGACTAACCCAAGAGGACCCATGAAAATATGGGTACCTAAGACAGAAATTGTTGATGCTGCAGATATGTCTAAAAGGAAACGTATCTAGACAGTGGCTGCTCGCGACATATGACGGGAGAAAAGTCTATGTTCCTAACCCTGACCATGAAAGAGGGAGGAACTGTGGGATTTGGAGGAAACCAAACTAGCAAAATCATTGGTACTGGAACAATTGGTAATTCCTCAGTCTCAATCAATAATGTGTGGTTTGTAGATGGACTAAGGCATAACCTACTTAGCATAAGTCAATTTTGTGATAATGGTTATGACGTCTTGTTTAATAAGAACAACTGCACAGTGATCAACACAGATGACCAATCTGTAGTTTTTAAGGGAAAGAGAAAGAACAATGTTTACAAGATTAATTTTTCAGAACTGACTGATCATAAGGTATTTTGCCTCCTGTCAGTGAGTGATAAGAAATGGCTGTGGCACAGAAGGTTGGGACATGCTAACTAGAGATTAATCTCTAAACTTAGAGAGTTACAACTTGTCAGAGGCTTACCAGACATTGATTATCATTCAGATGCACTGTGTGGTGCATGTCAGAAGGGAAAAATTGTTAAAACTTCCTTCAAATCAAAAGACATTGTTTCTACTTCCAGACCCTTAGAACTACTCCATATTGACTTATTTTTACCAGTTAGTACTGCATCCCTATATGGAAGCAAATATGGATTGGTTATAGTTGATGATTACAGTAGATGGAGTTGGGTTAAGTTTCTCAAATCTAAAGATGATTCATATGATGTGTTTACAAAATTCTGTATTCAATTCCAATCTGAAAAAGAACTGAAAATTCTAAAAGTCAGAAGTGATCCTAGGGTGAATTTGAAAATGAGCCATTTGAAATATTTTGTGAAAAATTTGGAACAGGATCTATATCAGACCCATACTGAATAAAACAACATATGAACTTTTTAAAGGCAGGAAACCTAACATTTCTTACTTTCATCAGTTTGGATGTACATGTTACATTCTAAACAATAAAGTCTATCTGAAGAAATTTGATGCAAAGGCACAGAAGGGAATCTTTCTAGGTTACTCTGAGAGGTCTAAGGCATACAGAATGTATAACTTGGAAACACTCTGTGTTGAAGAGTCTATGCATGTAAAATTTGATGACAAGGAGCCTGGAAGTAAAATTCCAGAGCAGAATGAAAGCATTGCAGGCAGAAGAGTCTGATGATTATTCAGAACCTGATCAAACTTTAGAGTTGAATGATACTTCAGAAGCTGTAACAACTCCTGATGTCCCAATTATTGAAGCTTCTGAAGAAGCTCAAGATGATTCACAGCAAGTTATCCAGTCCAAAAATTCATTCAAGTACAAGTCTTCTTATCCTGAGGATCAAATCATTGGCAACAGAGAAAGTCCCAGAAGAACTAGATCTCATTTCAGACCTGAAGAGTCTGCCCTGGGTTTGTTGTCCATGATAGAACCTACAACAGTTGATGAAGCACTAGCTGATGATGGATGGATCTTAGCAATGCAAGATGAGCTTAATCAATTCAAAAGGAATGATGTATGGGATCTTGTATCTAAGCCTGAACACAAGAACATTATTGGAACTAAATGGGTGTTTAGGAACAAGCTGGATGAACAGGGAGAAGTAATTAGAAACAAAGCCAGACTTGTTGCTCAAGGATACAACCAACAAGAAGGCATTGACTACACTGAAACTTTTGCTCCAGTTGCAAGATTGGAAGCAATCAGGTTACTTCTTTCCTACGCAGTAAATCACAACATAACTTTGTATCAAATGGACGTTAAAAGTGCATTTCTCAATGGAGTCATCTCGGAAGAAGTGTTCGTGAAACAACCACCTGGTTTTGAGGATTTAAAACATCTTGACCACGTTTATAAGCTAAAGAAATCTCTGTATGGTCTGAAACAAGCTCCTAGAGCCTGGTATGACAGACCCAGCAATTTCTTGCTTAAAAATGATTTTAAAAGAGGACAAGTTGACACAACACTTTTCAAGAAGACACTTGAGAAAGACATTCTGATTGTGCAAATTTATGTTGATGATATTATTTTTGGTTCAACTGATAGATCTCTTTGCAAGGAATTTTCTAAGATGATGCAGGAGGAATTTGAAATGAGCATGATGGGAGAACTGAAGTTCTTTCTAGGAATTCAGATCAACCAATGCAAAGAAGGAGTGTATGTTCATCAGTCCAAATATACCAAAGAGCTTCTGAAAAAGTTTAAGCTTGAAGACTGCAAAGAAATGAACACTCCAATGCATCCTACCTGCACTCTGAACAAAGAAGATCAAGGATCTAAAGTTGACCAGAAGCTGTATCGAGGTATGATTGGTTCTCTGTTGTATCTCACTGCATCCAGACCTGATATTTTGTTCAGTGTATGCTTGTGTGCAATGTTTCAATCAGATCCTAGAGAATCTCACCTAACTGCTGTTAAAAGAATCTTTAGATATCTGAGAGGAACAACTAATCTTGGACTTCTTTATAAGAAATCTTCAGATTATAAGCTAGTTGGATTCTACGATGCTGACTATGCTGGTGACAGGATTGAAAGAAAATCTACTAGTGGAAACTGTTAGTTTCTTGGTGAGAATCTGATATCCTGGGCCAATAAGAGACAAGCAACTATTGCTTTGTCAACAACAGAAGCAGAATACATCTCAGCTGCCAGTTGCTGCACACAACTGCTTTGGATGAAACATCAGTTGGAAGACTACCAAATAACCGAAAATTGTATTCCAATTTACTGTGATAACACAGCTGCTATCTGTTTGTCTAAAAATCCTATTCTTCATTCAAGAGCCAAGCACATTGAAATTAAACATCATTTTATCAGAGACTATGTTCAAAAGGGAGTTTTAGATATTCAATTCATTGATACTGATCATCAATGGGCTGATATTTTTACAAAACCCTTAACTGTTGAAAGATTCAATTTTATAAAGAAAAATTTGAACATGCATTTTGTCTCTGAGTAATGCTTGACTCTGAATGAAAAACTAGACTCTGAAAATTATCAGAAGCTGATGGAGTATCAGACTCTCCTTGGAGAATTTGAAGAGACTCAGCCTCTGAGAAATCTTCAGACTCTGGGTATGAATCTTTATTGACTCTGATAGTATTCGGAAGTGGAAAAGGTTAAAGTTACTTTTGTAGACTTCTGACACGTCTATATGCATTGGGAAACAACTCTTTTAGGGCAATGATGGTTATTCTCCTTAACAAATATTCTTGTGCCCCTGAATGTCATTAATGCGTGTGTCTGGCTGTCGCCTCTGATATGTGAAAAGTTTTTCAGAAATCACTATAAATACCAAACACATACTACTCACTCACTTTCCTACACTTTCAAGTTTTTAAGCAGTTGCGAAAGAAAATCCGTTTTCTCTCTTCTCTCACATTAGAAACCCTTTACCCTTAACCTTCATCTTCTTCAATGGCTACTTCAACAAGCGGTTCTAGCATGCAACAAGGCACAGGATCAAACTTCTCCATTAAACCTGTAACTGTGTCGACTCCAATCAATTCGTTGGATGTTCAAATCGAATCTCTGGTAGACTTTGCATCTCTGGAAAGAAACGAGGTAGATATGACGGCTCTGATTTCTGCTCAGAAGATGTCTGGGTATTTTCAGATGATTAATGGACCGACATATGTGAATCTGGTCAAGGAATTCTGGATTCGGGCTGATGTTTGTGATGTTGAATCTGCTAAGTCACAAGAAAATCAAGCTGTATTAAGAAACCCCAATCTAAAAGGGAAATCAAGAAAGGAGATGGGTCTTGAACCTTTCCATGGTTTAGAAATTAAGTCTGCAGTGATGGGTATCCCAGTATCCATCACAGAAGGGGTGATTGCTAAAGCCTGCAAGATGGCTCCTGAAGGAAGGTTCCAATGGAACGTTAGCAGGAAAGACGCTCTATTGGAAAGCTACACAAATCTGTTGCTGAAAGGAAATCCAGCAACCAAGTTGGTGGACATGGATATCCAGCACAGGGTGCTTCTGAAGATTATCAACGAATGCTTCTTTCAGAAGGGAGGAGGTGCTGATCAACCTAATCTGGATCATAAACTGGTGCTGTATTTCTTGGCTGGATTTCACCAAATAAATCTTCCAAGATATATCATGCATCATTTGTGCTGGGCTATCAAGGAAGCATCTAAAGGAAAAAGGAAACAAGTTCCTTATGGAAGACTTCTCTCTGAAATCTTTTATCAAGGAGGTGTGCTGAAGACTCTGGACAAGTTCAATCTTGTGTCTGATAGAGTTCTGGGTATCACTACTGGAAGAATGATCAAGTGCAAGACCCTGTTCAACATGAAGGCCATCCAGTTGATCCTCACTGATGAAAAGGATCTGAAGGAATCTGAAGCACCGTCTCAAACCATAAGAGATTTTCCTTCTATTCTTAAGGAAGACAGTCCTGAAGCATTGACTGCTTATCTAGCAGCATTTACTAAGGAGTCTGAAGAGGCCACAAGGAAAACTGAAGTTGCTTTGGCCAGAAAGCAGAAGACTGCTAAATCTGAAGCAACAAACTCTAGAGTTGTGGTTGCTCCGAAAAGAAAAAGGGGAAAAGGTGACTCTACAATCACCTGGGAAACAACTAAAATAGCTTGGGAAGAGCTTGAAGCTGATGAAGCTGCTGGTATTGTAAGGCCACCCAAGAGGAAAGCTGGAGAGGAGATTGAGTGTCCTATGTTCAAAGTAACTCCTGAGATGGCAAAGAGATGTGATGAGTACTTGGAAAATATGAAGAATGAGAAGAAGAGGCTGAAAGTTCAGTATAGAATTGACAGAGATAAGGCATTGAAAGAAATGGGTCTTGAAAATTGTGATCAAGACACCATTGAAAAGATAATTGAGGTTCAGACACTCTCAAGGAAGTTAGAAGAGAAGCTCTGAAGGAGTCTCAAGGAACATCAGAAGCTGAAGCTTCAGGATCTGTTCCTCAAGTGGCTGTTCCAGAAGCTGTTGCTTCAGAAGCTACTGCTTCAGAGGCTGCTGTATCAGAAGCCGCCAAGACTGCTAAGGTAACTCAGATTCTAGTTCCCCAAACCACTCTTTCACCTTCATCTTCAACAGACTCTGACTTAGATAACATTCCTCTAAGTCAGAAATACAACTTGACCAAACCCTCACCGAAAACCAAACGAACTCCAAGAACCAAAACAACAACATCAAAATCTAAACTCTCTCCCAAAACCAAACCTTTCAAACCGGTACACGATGAAATTCTTAAAACAATAGGGGAGTTATCTGAAAGAAGAGTAGGTATTTGCAACAAACTACCTGCTGATCATCCCTTCCAACCCCCTGTTATTAAACCTCTTAACATGTTACCCCCTGGTGTACTCATTCCATCCTCTTCAATCTCAAATCAATCACCAAACCAAGATAGTCCAAAAGTTGTTGATTTAACAGCCACTACTGAAGAACAAGTAGTTACTGAAAAACCAACAACTACTGAATGAATTTCTGGACTGGATAACTTGCTGTGAATCATCTTGAGCTTCTTCAGAAGCTTCAACAATTGGGACATCAGGAGCTGTTACAGCTTCTGAAGTATCATTCAACTCTGAAGTTTGATCAGGTTCTGAATAATCATCAGACTCTTCTGAACCTGCAATGCTTTCATTCTTCTCTGGAATTTTACTTCCAGGCTCCTTGTCATCAAATTTGACATGCATAGACTCTTCAACACAGAGTGTTTCCAAGTTATACAGTCTGTATGCCTTAGACCTCTCAGAGTAACCTAGAAAGATTCCCTTCTGTGCCTTTGCATCAAATTTCTTCAAATAGACTTTATTGTTTAGAATGTAACATGTACATCCAAACTGATGAAAGTAAGAAATGTTAGGTTTCCTGCCTTTAAAAAGTTCATATGCTGTTTTATTCAGTATGGGTCTGATATAGATCCTGTTCTAAACATAACATGTTGTGTTTACTGCTTCTGCCCAAAAATGTTTTGCCAGATTGTTTTCGTGAATCATGGTTCTTGCCATTTCTTGTAGAGTCCTATTCTTTCTCTTTACAACTCCATTTTGCTGTGGAGTTCTAGGAGAAGAGAATTCATGGATAATTCCAAATTTTTTCACAAAATATTTCAAATGGCTCATTTTCAAATTCTCCCCCACGATCACTTCTGACTTTTAGAATTTTCAGTTCTTTTTCAGATTGGACTTGAATACAGAATTTTGTAAACACATCATATGAATCATCTTTAGATTTGAGAAACTTAACCCAACTCCATCTACTGTAATCATCAACTATAACCAATCCATATTTGCTTCTATATAGGGATGCAGTACTAACTGGTCCAAATAAGTCAATATGGAGTAGTTCTAAGGGTCTGGAAGTAGAAACAATGTCTTTTGATTTGAAGGAAGTTTTAACAATTTTTCCCTTCTGACATGCACCACACAGTGCATCTGAATGATAATCAATGTCTGGTAAGCCTCTGACAAGTTGTAACTCTCTAAGTTTAGAGATTAATCTCTAGTTAGCATGTCCCAACCTTCTGTGCCACAGCCATTTCTTATCACTCACTGACAGGAGGCAAAATACCTTCTGATCAGTCAGTTCTGAAAAATTAATCTTGTAAACATTGTTCTTTCTCTTTCCCTTAAAAACTACAGATTGGTCATCTGTGTTGATCACTGTGCAGTTGTTCTTATTAAACAAGACGTCATAACCATTATCACAAAATTGACTTATGCTAAGTAGGTTATGCCTTAGTCCATCTACAAACCACACATTATTGATTGAGACTGAGGAATTACCAATTGTTCCAGTACCAATGATTTTGCTAGTTTGGTTTCCTCCAAATCCCACAGTTCCTCCCTCTTTCATGGTCAGGGTTAGGAACATAGACTTTTCTCCCGTCATATGTCGCGAGCAGCCACTGTCTAGATACGTTTCCTTTTAGACATATCTGCAGCATCAACAATTTCTGTCTTAGGTACCCATATTTTCATGGGTCCTCTTGGGTTAGTCCTAGAAGTTCTGAGTCTCATTTGATGTCATCAGAACAAGGTTTCAGAATTACTTCACTAGAGTTTCCTCCTGTGAAACCAATTCCCTTTTTGTTGTTCTGATTTATGCTATAAATCATAGATGCAACTTTGGTTCTATCAATTCCTGTGTTAATAAACTCTTGAAGAGCAGCATCCTGCTCTGATAAACGTTTATTATCACCTTTCTTAGTCATTGTTTTTAAATCATTATTTTCTTGTTGTAAAGCATCCATTTCCATCTTAGTTGATTCATGGAGTTTTAGCAGCTTAATGTATCGTTTCTTAACTCTCCTCAACTCAGTGGATTGGTTTTCATAATGACCAAGAAGTTCCTTGAGAGAATCAATCAATTCAGATCTATTGAGTTTAGAATATACCTCAGTTTCAGTTTCAGAATCTGTACTTGACTCAGCATCAGATGAATCTTTTTCATTATCAACAGTAGCTACCAAAACCAGAGCTATTTTTGCTTCATCTTCAGCATCATCTTTGGCAGATCTTCCCAAGTTGCCATCAAGCTCTTCTTGAATTGCTTCTTGAATTTGTTGGACTTGAAGATTGCTTTCTTTGATTTTTCTTTGGATTTCTCTTTCTGCAGGTCTGGACATTCAGCAATGAAGTGTCCAACCTTCTTGCAGTTAAAGCAACCTTTCTGATCTTCTTTTCTAGAGCTTTTGTGACTACTGCCTCTGCTCATGAACTTCTTGTTCTTCTTAGCAAGATATTGTAGTCTGTTGGTGAGCATAGCCATTTCTTGAACAATCTTAGAGTCTTCATCAGAATCTTCAGATGTAGATTCTTCTTCAGACTCCAATGCCTTCAGAGCCTTACTTGACTTGCCTCTGGATTTTAGTGCAATGGACTTAGGCTTCTTGACAGGTTCATGCTCGTTAAGACCTATCGCATGACATTTTAAAGAGCTTATAAGATCTTCAACACTCAAGGTGTTTAAATCTTTAGCTTCTTCAATGGTTGTCACTTTCGGTCTCCACTTTGCAGGTAAACTTCTCAGAATCTTGTTCACATGATCAGACGTTACGTAGCTTTTATTCAGAATCTGAAGTCCAGAAACAAGAGTCTGAAACCTTGAGTACATGGTCTCAATGTTTTCATTCTGAACAACTCGTACTGATGAACAAGCATAGTAGCCTTGGCCTCTCTGACTTTCTTGTTACCCTCATAAAGTGAGCACAATGAGGTGAACATAGCCTTTGTTGTTGATTTGTCACTCATCTTTAAGTACTCTTTATGAGGCAAGGCAGCCACAAGAATGCCTCTGATCGTATGATGTTTCTTATAAAGCTTTTTCGGCTCAGCAGTGTGAGCTTTCCTATCAAGAGCAACACCTTCTTCATCTAACCTCAGATCACCAACACCATCTTCAAGAACATCCCACAACTCTTCATCCATTCCCATGATGTGACTATACATCTTGGTCTTCCACCAAGAGAACATTTCTGGATCACCATTAAACATGGGAGGTTTGTTGTGATTAGCAGATCTTTCACTTTTGTTGTTATTGCTGTAATCATAGTGCACAACAGCTCCAGAACCAGAAGCTTCATCCCCAGACATGTTTTTCTCCGACCGTTTATTGTAACACGGTTAAGTGCTAGCTACAGAGCCGAAGCTCTGATACCAACTGAAGGTGGGAAAAACACAAGAAGGGGGGGGGGGGGGGGTTGAATTGTGTTTTCAAAAACGTTTCTTTCTAGCGAAAATCAGCACTGTTCTCAGGATCAGAGTCTGAAAAGTTCAGAGTCTGATTAGAGTTCAGAGTTTGAGTGTGCAGCGGATAAGAGTAAGAGAGCAAGAGAAAGAAGAAGAACACAAGCAATTTATACAGGTTCCTTCCACAATCCGGAAGTAGTCATGTCCCCCTTGCACTTCCAAGGAGAGTTCCACTAAAATGTAATATCAAATTACAAGTTGCTCAAACACACAAGTAAGAGACTTCCTTTGCTCAATCGCACAAGAAAGAGACTTCAATGCTCAAGGACAACTCCAAGAGACTTCTAAACAATTACAGAGAATTGAAAAGAGTTTTGAATACTTGATATACAATCAGAGGTATTCACAAAACAAAACAAAACAGAACAGACTCTGTTTTTCTTAGACACTTAGAAATTCTAAAATGTGAACTTTTGTAAGAATTATCTAAGTTGTTGATGAGCAATGTTTGTGACTTTGAATGTGAGAAACAACCTTGTTCGCGTATGTGTATCTATCTCACTTTGTTCTTCAAGTCTTCATCTCTATTTATAGAGGATTTGAGAGACGTTGGGAACTGCCAGCTCATCACATTATCTTGACCGAAGCTGATTTGACACCATTGATCTTTTGCTTGATTTGAGGATTGTACTATGAAACCAATTTCAAATCCATTCCCATAAATATGGAATAAAGTCTGCAGTTGTTGCTATTATTCTTGTCGTGTATAGAAGACACACTGGAGAGTTGGTGGTTGCAGGGACAAGCGCAGGCATAGTGGTTGTACATTCCTTACACTGTACTTTGTCAACGCTTTTTAGCCTCTGAACCAATTGGCTTCTGAACAAATTGGCTTCTGATGAACTCTGCTACTGGAAAACTGGTTTCTGATGACGTCATCTTCAGGAGCGCTTTCTTCAGACGCACTATGCTTCTGACTTTCCAGGAGCGCTTTCATTCAGATGCTCTCCAAGCTTTAGTCTAAGATACCCTTTGCTCTTTAATTCATTCAGTCAGAACTTCTTGTAAATAATTCTTTGTTAATGGTCCTGTACACTTGAATAAACTTTTAGCAATATCCAATTGATAATTTTTAATACCTTGTTATCATCAAAACTTAAGTGGTATAATTGTGAAACACCCTTTGTTCCAACAACATATTCTTTTGTGCTTCCATGAAAAAATAAACAAAATGAATTCCTAGCCCTTGTTTTTTTCTCCCAAATCTTTGTATTTCTTCTGCAATTTCATTTCTGATTAAACCTCATATTTTCCTATTTCGAATCTTAAAGTGTTAATGCAACAGATATATCTTACAATGTAAATCGTTTCAAAATTGGACTCTTTCACCCCCAACTAGCACCGAGTAAACTCACACAATGGTTTAAAAGGTGAAGTTTAAAATTTCAATAAAAAAGGGTATTTTACCAATATAATCTTGAAACTAAAATGCTTTGTTCTTTATTGTACAAATATTATAAAAATATAATAATGTATGTAATCGTGTGCTCGGGGCTGAAGAACTCTAGTGCAGAGGAGGCTATTCTTCGGGAGGAACGAGAACTACTAAAGATAACAGTTCAATACTCAAGTTAGTGCGAGGTTGAGGAGGATAAAAGGTTCAAAAAAGTAATCGTACCTTGAGTGTGATGCGGGGTCAAATATATATAGTCGAGTTCAATGTAACAGACTTCGTGAAACCAAACGCAGGACGCATGATATCGTTGGAGATTTGATCAACGGTCCAAATTTGACAAGGAGTGCGGTGAGGCACACATATTAGTCTTTTGCATGTCAATGGTTTTGGGTTAGTGGACCTTCACATATATAAGAGGTGCATGTGACTGGCCCATGCGCATTTCTGGGTGGTAGTTGTAATGGTGTCTTTATGAGGTGTTGATGGCAGGTCGTATTGTGTTATTTTCAACATATTTTTTAGGCATTTTAGTATTGATTTGATAAAAAAATATATATATTAACAAACCTCCTTTAAGCATAAAGTGTCCATGTGTCTAAAAGGGATTAAAAAATGTCAAAGTGTCTACATGAAATGTGCAAGAAAACAACGCGTTAGATACTTTGAAAAAGTGTAGCCAGAAAGTTGAAAAAATATACTAATATATAAAGGAGTAAAGATCTGGGTGCTACTACATCCGTTGTTGAATTTATCTCTGTCTCCTTTCATTCATAAATATTCTCATCTACACTTTTCAGTCCATTAATTTCTTCTCTCTTCAAACAACAACAATAACAACAACATAGTTATTTATAGTTTTTTTTTTCTTATTTTTCTGAAATATTGTTTTTCTTTCTTGTGTTTTTTTTTTTTTTTTTTTTTTATCCATGGCTCATTCTACTACCCCATCAGGTTTTTCCTTCTTTCTCTTTTACTGTTTTTTTTTTTTTTTTTATTGTGTTTCTGTTTTGGAACATATACTATTTTTACTGTTGTTAATTTTGTATGAGAACCATTAAATTGAGGGACTAATTCACTGCCCACTAAGGGAGCCTAATTGAAGCCAATGCAAAGTCTTGTATAGACCAACCCAACAGAGGAATCCTACCGAGGATTGGAATCTACGAACGATTAGGCATGGTTACGTGTCGGACACGTGTCATATCAGACACCAACACGACACCGACACTTATATCGGTGCTTCATAGATTGGAATACGTTGGAATTTAGAACTAGAATTTTGAGATAAAATTTGTATCTGTGGTTTTTTGGATTATGGGTTTTGCTCTGTTTATAATCAAGTAATTGTTTGGGGTGTGATTTACATGATTTCATGCTGTATGCATACTGACAAAATCATGATGATGTGGCCTTTCTTTAATCATTGCTGATCTTAAAATTTATACTGTATTTCCTTCTGCTACTTGATATGCAAATTCTTGTTGGATTTTAGAAGAGGGTAGAGTGCTATGAAACACTAGACATAAATTAGACACAATATTGACACTGACACGCAGAGAGAAGGTGTCATTGCTACATAGGTGGGGGGAGGGTCGGGTTTCCATGTAGTAAAAATATTGTAACATGTGGTAATAAATCTCAGCTACTGATTTGAGATAGGACGGTTCCATGGCCAATAAATTATCTTTAAACAACCACGACTATTGATTTGAGATCGGGTGGTCTGTAGATTATCATTAAACGACCACGAGTATGGAGTTGAGATCGGATGGTTGAGATTTGTAACTGTGTGGCACGTTTACAACAGGAATATATTTATGTGGGGGGAGGTGGTAGAGCAACTTCTTTTATCATATATGGTTAGTCCTGCATTAAGGGCATTTAAGTTAGTCCCGCATTAAGGGCAGAAATTCAGGGGTATGAGTATATGGTTTGGCATCTGGAAATTGCATTGTTTGAACTAATGATGCATTTGATGGTGGATTTGTGTCGTGGAGAAAGAAAGGGCACAATGCAGAACATGTTTGAGTTGATTCCTTTTAGGTTTATGAGCTGTTAAGGTTTATGAGCCTATAGTACAGATTATTTTTAAGTAAAGTTGTATTTGACTTGATGATTGTTATGGTTCTAAGTTTGTTAGCAACCGTGTGATGTAGTAAGACACTTCATATTGAAGGTTTATCATGTGTCTGACACCAACATGATACTGACATATGTGGTTACATAAAACATTTTAACAAATCCTTACTAGTATCAACATGTTATTATTGTGTCTGGTGTCCGATGTCTATGTTTCATTGGTTAGCATACAAGATGTTTTACAGCATGCCACTTCCAGACACTATTAAGATAATATTTTTGCTTTGAGTGTTCGTGGCCTCCTAAACTAATGGCAATATCTTGCAGTGCTGAATTCATGACTTGATTCTTTGCAATTAGATTGTTACTAGTTACTACTAAAATGTTATGAAACCGCAATTTATATTTGTATTAGCTACTACTTTTGTGCAGTTGAATCCAAATTAGATGGTTAGATTGTTACTAGTTACTAATAAAATGTTGTGAAATTGTGATTTATATTGGTTAAAGCTACTGCTTTTGTGCAGTTGAATCCAATGATCTTACAAAAGATCATAAGGAAACAAGTTCACTGGTTGTTTCCTTTGGGGAAATGTTGATAGACTTCGTGCCAACGGTGGGAGGAGTGTCGCTCGCCGAGGCACCGGCGTTCAAGAAATCTGCTGGTGGAGCTCCTGCCAATGTTGCTGTTGGTATATCTAGATTGGGAGGTTCATCTGCTTTTATAGGCAAGGTAAAATTTTATATAAGTTTCTGTTCATCTTGTTTGTTGTTTGATTTCTGCATTTTCTTGTTACATTCTTTTTTGCACATCTTGCTTCAAGATTTTGTTCCTGTTTCAAAACAAAGATTCTCGATTAGTTCTATTGTATAGTGCAGTCGGCTAATTTTGTGTCAAATTTGTGTAGTCAAACACTTTTCTTTTGTCATTTGATTTATTATGACTTGAATCTTGAACTATTTTGATGTTCGTGTATGATTCATAACAAGATTCGATTCATGACTAAAAAATAGGTCTTCGGATTCGCAATTTATAACTAGATTTGATATTGAAAATCACATCTTATTTCCTTATTATCCGTGTATTAGGTTGGAGCAGATGAATTTGGTTACATGTTGGCTGATATTTTAAAACAGAACAATGTCGATACTTCTGGCATGAGGTTTGATGCCAATGCAAGGACTGCATTAGCTTTTGTCACACTTAGATCCGACGGCGAGCGCGAGTTCTTGTTTTTCCGGAATCCAAGTGCCGATATGCTTCTTCACGAATCAGAACTTGATAGAGATCTCTTAAAGAAGGTATTTTGAATTTCATTTGTTTATTTCATGAAATGTGGTTCGATACCTCTGGTTTAATTTATGATTTTGATGATAACATTTTTTTTTCAGGCTAGAATTTTCCATTATGGCTCAATTAGTTTAATTGATGATCCATGCAAATCAGCACACATTACAGCTATGAGAATTGCCAAAAGTTCTGGTTGCATTCTCTCATACGATCCGAATTTAAGATTGGCATTATGGCCGTCTGCCGAGGCTGCTCGGAATGGCATAATGAGTATATGGGATCAAGCCGATGTCATTAAGGTAAAGAAATTATACACATGATGTAGTGGCAGTATAAAAAAGTTTATCATTTTTCCTAGTGAGTTTAATTAGTATGCTTTGTCAGTGTAAAACAAATTACAACAGCATTCAATCATAGACCTGATGTTGTATTTTTTTATGTATGTACAGATAAGTGAGGATGAGATTACATTTTTGACAGAAGGTGATGATCCTTACGATGATGATGTTGTTTTCAAGAAACTTTTTCATCGTAATCTCAAACTCTTAATTGTTACTGAAGGGTCTAAGGGTTGTAGATATTACACTAAGGTATGCTTGCTATATCAATTTGAATATGATGTCACATGTCTTGTTGGATGCACTTGTGTGCACCGACAGAGACATTGAGCTTGGATATGACACTACCACGTCGAATCAGTAATAATTTGTGAAAATGCAAATAATTGATTGTAATGACATGTGTCAGTTTCGTGTCGGACACCATGACGATCACACCTTCAATTTAAAGTGTCGGTCCTACTATTAGTTATCAAATCTCAAAACAGAGGTGCCTAAGGTGTTGTTTGGATTAGCGTTTAAATGAAAATGAGTGTACTATTATTGACGTACGGAAAAGTTCTTATAAGGTTGTAGATGCCTGTTTCAGGGAAAGTTAAATGAGAAAAGATTTGAAAAAATTGAGATAAGAAGCTAATTTCTTCTTTTATGAGAAACTGATAGTAAAATACTCATAGTTGTTGTAAAAAAAAATTACTATTCCTTTTCCCATAAGTGCTTTAAATAAGTTTATGTTTATCCAAATTGGTATTATTAATAATAAGTTATGGAATTATAGGCTATTGAGATTGACTTATTTGAACATATTTACTGGCATAAACACTTGGGCAAAAAATCGTGAAAAAATCTAGGTCACTTTTTCGGGACTATGTCTGCAGGGAAAATTGACCATTTTTTCTACAAAACTGGAAACGGCACGTCAAACAAGACTTATGGGAGAGCTTAAGACATGTTCACAAGCTATTTCAGCTTATTTTCATAAGCTCTTTAGGATAGCTTATGAAAATAGGTTATAACTTACATGAAAACAATTTGAAATTATTTTACCTTATAAAAATAGTTTACGCATAAACAATTTTATGATAAGCGCTCATGTGATAAGCGCTTAATTAAGTTGTATATCCAAACATGGCCCAATAATTCTGGAGCCAAATTTCAATGCAGGAATTTAGAGGCAGGGTTGGAGGAGTTAAAGTTAAACCTGTTGACACAACTGGTGCTGGTGATGCATTTGTTAGTGGATTTCTGTACAGTATAGCTTCTGACCCGAGTATTTTTCAGGTTTGTTTTTAATCTTCACTCATTTTTATAGTAGATAAAAATTAAATTCCTTATCTTTTTGCTGGGGATTCAAAACTGATCTGTCCGTTGAGGAACTGATGGCGGCAACGGTGGCAGAAAGTGCTCTGGTACGGTGGCGATTGAGTCTTCACAGTAGCGCCGCATCATCAGGAGGCCGTTAGAGGACGTTTTACGGTGTCTGATGCGCAGAGACATGCTTCAGTGAGGTGGTGTGCATCGTTGTTGGTGTGCTCCCTCAGGCGATGCGCCTTGGTTTGGTCCACATGTTAGAGTTGGATTGGTTTTCTGGCCGGTCTAGAACAAAAGCCATGAATATTTTACTGCCCTCGTAAAAATGAGTATTTTTACTGGTTTATAGAATCAACTCTTGATGAAGGAAATAAAGATAAAGAAACTGAAATTGGAGATTATTTTTCTTACAAATGGAATTAAATTATCATTTTCTGTCAAGGGAACGTTTGCATTATCAGTTTAATTATGCTTTTAACAAGTACACGCGTATCATTTGGTAAAAGAATAAAAACGAGTAAGCACGTTTTTGCTTTCATAATTGATTTTAGCTTTATGATAAAGTTTGTAGCTTTTGCATCCAGAATTGATTTTAGTCTCAAATTTATATTGTTTAACCCACTTGTACATGAATATGCATGCAAGCATAAATCACTTTAAATTTAATTCACTTTTCGCAAAAATCAATTTTACAAAATCAATTTCATGTGTCGTTGTGATGTATAAGGGAGTTCTATTTAAAGAGTATGACTTATTCAGTTAACAATTATATCAAATCTTAATCATTCTTATGAAATTTACATTTTCTTGGCAGGATGAGAAAGGTCTTAAAAAAGCTTTGTACTTTGCTAATGTATGTGGTGCCATAACAGTTACAGGAAGAGGTGCAATTCCTTCACTTCCTACAAAGGAATCTGTTTTACAATTCTTACTAGAAGCAGCTGTAATATAAAAGAGTTGACATTTTTATTTTATTTTTTATGATTTGTTGATCTATTAATAATATAGCTTAGGTGATGCTAAGCTTTTCCAGTTTTTTCCTTCCAAAATTAAAATCTTTGGACTTGTAATTTTTTGTTATAAATTCGTGCTTGCAAGATTTTTTGTTCTTGTAACATATGAGCACATGAATTAACCTTTTAGTTTTTGAAGGTGCCCTCGAGTTGAGCACATGAATTATAATATGAGCACATGAATTAATATAGTGAATTGAGTTAAGTCTCGATAATCAACGTAAAACTTTATTGAATCTCTATGATATAGATCAAATATATAATTATAATAAATCATTATGACGTAATTTGATTTACGTAGCCGACCTTACATAGTTGAAAAATACTTTGTTGTAATTTATTATGAGCTTTGAGTGATATGAGATTTTTTTAATGTTGACATATATCAAAATGTCTTCATTTGAAGGGAAGAATTTTCCTCACCCACAACATTCTAAAAAGTTAGTATTCTTTTTGTACAAAACATCAAAACACACCTTTTAATCACACCCCGTTTTTTGACAAATACCCTTCTCACACTTCTTAACTTACATTATACAGTTTTTAAAAGATAAATGATATTAGAACATTCATTTTGTAATAACTTCTGAACAAATATTACCACTTATATATATATATATATATATATATATATATATATATATATATATATGATAGTTTGATGATGTGATAAAAAGAAAAGAAAATAAAAAGGTGTTGAATGAGTATAAAAAAATTGTTTATTTATCATTGTTGTTTTCAAAACCTTGATCACATCACACACTCTATTTTTTTTTCCTCTGCCATTGTATTAAAAAAGTGTATGGATGTCAAAAAAATGGATTTAATCTTTTTTACCACTTATATATATGAAATGGATTTAATCTTTTTTGTGGAGAAAATCGAAAAATAATGACAACTTTTCAGAAAAAGGCAATGTTGTTAGTACTCCGAAAGAGAAATAACCATTATCGACGACCAAATCCATTTCAGCATATGATCAAAGATAATCAATATCTTCGTGGGGTCAAATTCTTGCAAAAAATCAAATGAAAAGTTGAGGCTAATCTGCATCAATATAGCCTCCTATCACTTTGTTGTCATTTAGTTTCCCAAATTCTGGCTTCATCGCAAATTTTGTTATTTTAACCCAAATTTTAACCAAAAAAATCGTTTTCTCACTTCAACACCAAATTACACAGAATTTTAACAGCAATACACATCAAACTGGAACAAATTACCTTTGTATCCATGATAACCATTTCAAGGTCCTCTGACATTGACCACATTCCATGTAGACCACCAAAGGACGCTATTAATTGTAGTTAGGATTCCAAGCTTGCAAAGTTTGAAATTGAAAACTAAAAGAAACCTAAAGGGAAATACAACACGACAAACAAACATCCCTTAGTAAATAACAATAACATTTATTATCATTTTATTTTACTGTGATTATAATATTCAGAATATTCGGCATTACAAACGGGAGGGGAAAAAATAGGGTTGTAACATAGGAGTTAATGCAGAACTAATAGAGGGAAATTTTAGGTATTGCTTTACGTAATAAGCTTTAAGAATAAGGGACCATTCTCGACGACCAAATCCATTTCAGCATATGATCAAAGTTAATCAATATCTTCGTGGGGTCAAATTCTTTCAAAAAATCAAATATAAAGTCGAGGCTAATCTGCATCAATATAGCCTCCTATCACTTTGTTGTCATGTAGTTTCTCTGTTTTGGCTTCATCACAAATTTTGTTTTTTTAACCTAAATTTTGACCAAAAAATCGTTTTCTCACTTCAACACCAAATTACACAGAATTTTAACAGCAATACACATCAAACTGGAACAAATTACCTTTGTATCCATGATAACCATTTCAAGGTCGTCATTTACCTTGACATTGACCACATTCCATGTAGAACACCAAAGGATGCTATTAATTGTAGTTAGGATTCCAAGCTTGCAAAGTTTGAAATTGAAAACTGAATGAAACCTAAAGGGCAATACAACACGACAAAGAAACATCCCATAGTAAATAACAATAACATTTATTATCATTTAATTTTATTGAGATTATAATATTCAGAATATTTGGAATTACAAATGGGAGGGAAAAAAATAGGGTTGTAACATAGGACTTAATGCAGAACTAATAGAGGGAAATTATAGGTTTAGGTATTGCTTTACATAATAAGCTATAAGAATAAGGGACCATTCTCGACGACCAAATCCATTTCAGCATATGATCAAAGTTAATCAATATCTTCGTGGGGTCAAATTCTTTCAAAAAATCAAATGAAAAGTTGAGGCTAATCTGCACCAATATAGCCTCCTAACCCTTTGTTGTCATTTAGTTTCTCTGTTTTGGCTTCATCGCAAATTTTGTTTTTTTAACCTAAATTTTGACCAAAAAAATCGTTTTCTGACTTCAACACCAAATTACACAGAATTTTAACAGCAATACACATGAAAGTAGAACAAATTACCTTTGTATCCATGATTACCATTTCAAGGTCCTCATTTACCTTGGCATTGACCACATTCCATGTAGAACACCAAAGGACGCTATTAATTATAGTTAGGATTCCAAGCTTGCAAAGTTTGAAATTGAAAACTGAAAGAAACCTAAAGGGCAATACAACACAACAAACAAACATCCCTTAGTAAATAACAATAACATTTATTATCATTTTATTTTATTGTGATTATAATATTTAGAATATTTGGAATTACAAATGGGTGGGAAAAAAAATAGGGTTGTAACATAGGAGTTAATGCAGAACTAATCGAGGGAAATTTTAGGTTTAGTTATTGCTTTACGTAATAAGCTTTAAGAATAAGGGACCATTCTCGACAACCAAATCCATTTCAGCATATGATCAAAGTTAATCAATATCTTTGTGGGGTCAAATTCTTTCAAAAAATTAAATGAAAAGTTGAGGCTAATCTGCATCAATATAGCCTCCAATCACTTTGTTGTCATTTTGTTTGTTTGTTTTGTCTTCATCGCAAATTTTGTTTTTTTAACCTAAATTTTGACCAAAAAAATCGTTTTCTCAATTCAACACCAAATTACACAGAATTTGAACAGCAATACACATCAAACTAGAACAAATTACCTTTGTATCCATGATAACCATTTCAAGGTCCTCATTTACCTTGACATTGACCACATTCCATGTAGAACACCAAAGGACACTATTAATTGTAGTTAGGATTCCAAGCTTGCAAAGTTTGAAATTGAAAACTGAAAGAAACCTAAAGGGCAATACAGCACGACAAACAAACATCCCTTAGTAAATAATAATAACATTTATTATCATTTTATTTTATTGAGATTATAATATTCAGAATATTCGGAATTACAAATGGGAGGGAAAAAAATAGGGTTGTAACATAGGAGTTAATGCAGAACTAATAGAGGAAAATTTTAGGTTTAGGTATTGCTTTATGTAATAAGCTTTAAGGGACCATTCTCGCCGACCAAATCCATTGCAGGATATGATCAACGTTAATCTAAATCTTCGGGGGGTCAAATTCTTGCATAAAATCAAATGAAAAGTTGAGGCTAATCTGCATCAATATAGCCTCTTATCACTTTGTTGTCATTTAATTTCTCTGTTTTGGCTTCATCGCAAATTTTGTTTTTTTAACCCAAAAAATCGTTTTCTCACTTCAACACCAAATTACACAGAATTTTAACAGCAATACACATCAAACTAAAACAAATTACTTTTGTATCCATGATAACCATTTCAAGGTCCTCATTTACCTTGGCAATGACCACATTCCATGTAGAACACCAAAGACGCTATTAATTGTAGTTAGGATTCCAAGCTTGCAAAGTTTGGAATTGAAAATTGAAAGAAACCTAAAGGGAAATACAACACGAAAAACAAACATCCCTTAGTAAATAACAATAATATTTATTATCATTTTATTTTATTGTGATTATAATATTTAGAATATTCGGAATTACAAATGCGTGGGAAAAAAATAGGGTTGTAACATAGGAGTTAATGCAGAACTAATAGAGGGAAATTTTAAGTTTAGGTATTGCTTTACGTAATAAGCTTTAAGAATAAGGGACCATTCTCGACGACCAAATCCATTTCAGCATATGATAAAAGTTAATCAATATCTTAGTGGGGTCAAATTCTTTCAAAAAATTAAATGAAAAGTTGAGGCTAATCTGCATCAATATAGCTCCTATCACTTTGTTGTCATTTAGTTTCTCTGTTTTGGCTTCATCACAAATTTTGTTTTTTAACCTAAATTTTGACCAAAAAAATCGTTTTCTCACTTCAACACCAAATTACACAGAATTTTAACAGCAATACACATCAAACTGGAACAAATTACCTTTGTATCCATGATAACCATTTCAAGGTCCTCATTTACCTTGGCATTGACCACATTCCTTGTAGAACACCAAAGGACGCTATTAATTGTAGTTAGGATTCCATGCTTGCAAAGTTTGAAATTGAAAACTGAAAAGAAACCTAAAGGGCAATACAACACGACAAACAAACATCCCTTAGTAAATAACAATAACATTTTTTATCATTTTATTTTATTGAGATTATAATATTCAGAATATTCGAAATTACAAATGGGAGGGAAACAAATAGGGTTGTAACATAGGAGTTAATGCAGAACTAATAGAGGGAAATTTTAGGTTTAGGTATTGCTTTACGTAATAAGCTTTAACATTAAGGGACCATTCTCGACGACCAAATCCATTGCAGCATATGATCAACGTTAATCTAAATCTTCGGGGGGTCAAATTCTTGCATAAAATCAAGTGAAAAGTTGAGGCTAATCTGCATCAATATAGCCTCTTATCACTTTGTTGTCATTTAATTTCTCTGTTTTGGCTTCATCGCAAATTTTGTTTTTTTAACCCAAAAAATCGTTTTCTCACTTCAACACCAAATTACACAGAATTTTAACAGCAATACACATCAAACTAAAACAAATTACTTTTGTATCCATGATAACCATTTCAAGGTCCTCATTTACCTTGGCAATGACCACATTCCATGTAGAACACCAAAGACGCTATTAATTGTAGTTAGGATTCCAAGCTTGCAAAGTTTGAAATTGAAAATTGAAAGAAACCTAAAGGGAAATACAACACGACAAACAAACATCCCATAGTAAATAACAATAACATTTATTATCATTTTATTTTATTGTGATTATAATATTTAGAATATTTGGAATTACAAATGCGTGGGAAAAAAATAGGGTTGTAACATAGGAGTTAATGCAGAACTAATAGAGGGAAATTTTAAGTTTAGGTATTGCTTTACGTAATAAGCTTTAAGAATAAGGGACCATTCTCGACGACCAAATCCATTTCAGCATATGATAAAAGTTAATCAATATCTTAGTGGGGTCAAATTCTTTCAAAAAATTAAATGAAAAGTTGAGGCTAATCTGCATCAATATAGCCTCCTATCACTTTGTTGTCATTTAGTTTCTCTGTTTTGGCTTCATCACAAATTTTGTTTTTTAACCTAAATTTTGACCAAAAAAATCGTTTTCTCACTTCAACACCAAATTACACAAAATTTGAACAGCAATACACATCAAACTGGAACAAATTACCTTTGTATCCATGATAACCATTTCAAGGTCCTTATTTACCTTGGCATTGACCACATTCCTTGTAGAACACCAAAGGACGCTATTAATTGTAGTTAGGATTCCAAGCTTGGAAAGTTTGAAATTGAAAACTGAAAAGAAACCTAAAGGGCAATACAACACGACAAACAAACATCCCTTAGTAAATAACAATAACATTTATTATCATTTTATTTTATTGAGATTATAATATTCAGAATATTCGAAATTACAAATGGGAGGGAAACAAATAGGGTTGTAACATAGGAGTTAATGCAGAACTAATAGAGGAAAATTTTAGGTTTAGGTATTGCTTTACGTAATAATCTTTAAGAATAAGGGACCATTCTCGACGACCAAATCCATTTCAGCATATGATCAAAGTTAATCAATCTCTTCGTGGGGTCAAATTCTTGCAAAAAATCAAATGAAAAGTTGAGGTTAATCTGCATCAATATAGCCTCCTATCACTTTGTTGTCATTTAGTTTCTCTGTTTTGGCTTCATCGGAAATTTTGTTTTTTAACCCAAAAAATCGTTTTCCCACTTCAACATCAAATTTCACAGAATTTTAACAGCAATACACATCAAACTGGAACAAATTACCTTTGTATCCATGATTACCATTTCAAGGTCCTCATTTACCTTGGCATTGACCACATTCCATGTAGAACACCAAATGACGCTATTAATTGTAGTTAGGATTCCAAACTTATAAAGTTTGAAATTGAAAACTGAAAGAAACCTAAAGGGCAATACAACACGACAAACAAACATCCCTTAGTAAATAACAATAACATTTATTATCATTTTATTTTATTGTGATTATAATATTACAGATGGGAGGGAAAAAAATTAGGGTTGTAACATAGGAGTTAGTGCAGAACTAATAGAGGGAAATTTTAGGTTTAAGTGTTGCTTGACGTAATAAGCTTTAAGAATAAGGGATATAAGTCATAAAAAAATAACAAGTAAATATATCATTTGACTAATAATTAGATAATGATTGATATTATATTATTATTTATAGTAAATTAAAAGATAAAGATTACCTTCTTAAAAAAACAAAGGTTTGTTATTCATAAATATAATATAGTATAATATCTTTCTGTGTCAATCAAAAAGAAAGATGTTATATTCAAAAATATAATATAATATAATTTTCCTTAGTGCATAATTTTTTTTTGGATAAACTGAAAGAGAGGAAAGACATCAAGAGGAAACATTGACATTCCAACTATGTTGGTACCTCAGGGAACCTCCATCCTATGTCGCTTATCTCGAAATATTATTAAAAAATGGGAAAAAAATATACAAAGAGGGACTAGGCGAAAACCCTTTGAAACAAAGAAACAAGAGAATAACAAAAAAAAAATAGCAGCTACCACGGACTAAGGAAGTCTGTAGTTTGAAAGACCACATCTGTCCCGAAAAAATTTAAAATTCAACTCAGGCGGTAAAACAGATAGCCAGACAGCCCCATGAATTGCGTGCCCCATATTAGCCAACCTTGGACATTCCAGAAGGTGAAGTTTCACCTGTGGAGCCGGTCTGGTATGACGCCTTTCCATCAAACTAGTCATTTTTTAACATCTGTTTTGGCTTTCTGGACAATATGGGAACAAACAAATTCTCTGATGCACGCTGATAATAATTTTTATCCTCTGCCAGAGATCAAGGTCTTGTTGAATGCGTGGATTACTATGTTGCATGCCATCCTCCCGTGCAATCGAGGAGCTATTTACGTCATCTATGGCCGGACTATCAGGCACAACAAGCAGTCTTATGGCCGAGACTTCCCCACCATCATGTGTAAAAAAATTAAGAGTGGGTTCTGTAACACCCCGTTTTTCCCAACATAAAAATTTCTCAAAATAAATAATCAGAGTAAACACATAACGGAGCGTCACATTTCACATAAATCTCAAATATGAATAAATAATGATTTATTCTTCAAAAAGTAGTCATAGCAATATTTCAAAACTTCGCAGCGGAATAAAATCAATTACATAATAGTCTCTGGCACGAAGGCCTCATCAAAACGTCTCATAAAATTCCAAAATATTAAATCATAGTCATGAAATCTTAAAAATAATAAGCAAGGAATAGAGAAAACATAAGCAAGGTTCCCCATCCCGTTACGTATCAAAGCACCTAGACACAACTGAGGGAAGTCCTCAAAAGACTGCACCTAATCTTGATTACTTGCAAGTTACCCATACGAAGAGCAACATTTTCAAGCAGAAGGGGTGAGATTCACAATGAAAAATTAATGTTTTGATTAACGATTAAGTAATAGTATATTATATTATATTAAAAATAATTAAATAATAAATAAGTTTCTTTTAGAGAAAAATTTGAAGAGTAGAAAGATAGTAATTTTTTTAGGATTAATAATAATAATTAATAATATTATATATATGATAACTAAATCTGTATCTTTTAATTAACTATTAAATAATACTTTTTTTAGGGGAAACTATTAAATAATATTTTTCAAAACTCTGGTATGATATGTTCTGATAGTTGTTGTTGTTGTTGTTTCTGATCGATGAGTTTGTTTTGGCTTGAAAGGGCGTTTAAGCCTGTTGTGTTTGATCATACGGGGTTGATGGTACGTGTGTCAATCTGTGTTGGCGGTTAATTCATCCACCATTTTCTAAAGATGAATATGAATGTATTCATATAATTTTTGCAGCCTCTATCGTCGTGTTCTACTGGGTTTGTTTTGGATGATTTGGCTGGAAAGGGAAATTACAGCTTGCTATTGTTTTGTAGGAAGTTGATGGATTTTGAATCGCTTATGTGATGACGGATGATTCATACGCCGATTTAGTTTCTCCATTCACTATGTTTGATTTGGACTGTGGGACTTAGAATGGTTGTTTAGCTTGCTGCTATTTGCTGCAGGGAGTTGATGGTACATGAACTCGATTTTGTGTCGACGGACGGTCCAATCACCGCACTAAAGACCTTCGATTCGTTTTTGGATTAATTAGAGGATGACCCACTTGTGGTTTGGTTTTCCCGTTTGGGGTCAACCTACACTCAAATAAGGATTTATTGGTTTATGTTTATATCCCCCTACTTTTTTTTTGTAATTTTATCTTTTTAATAATATATATGAGCAATTAGAAAAAGATTAAAGTAAGGTAACAACTTAGTTGTGGGCCACTCTTTTTTATATCATTTTTCTCTTGCCTTATAAAAAAATATATTCTATTAATTTACTGAATGATACTAAATTTTCTATGCACAAAGATAAATTATATATTTTTTTTTAATAAGCCAAGAGCAAAATGAAATCCAAATGAATAATGTCCAACTAAGTTGGGACCCTACTCTAATCTGTTGTCAATTGCTCATATATATTAGTAACAAAAAAGGAAAAATTACATAAAAACTAGGGGGACATAATGTAACACCCCGTTATCCCACAACGTAATATTAATATAAATAATCAGAGTAAATCAACAACGGAGCATTACACTGCTTTTCAAAAATTATTAAATAGAAAATAAAACTCTTTAACTTCAACAAACTTTAATCTCATAATAATTGCAGCGGAAAATTCTTTTCAACATAATATTCTTCTTCAACAAAATCTTGGCACAAAAGCCTCAACAGTAAAATATTATCCAACATAAATTCTCGAACAACTTATTTAAAATAAATGATACATAAAGGAATGAAATAACACAACAACGTTTCCCATCCCGTTACGTATCAGAGTCGTAAGACACTTGAGCCATACACCAACCTAGCCTTCATTACCTGCAAGTTATCCATACGAAGAGCAACATTTTCAAGCAGAAGGGGTGAGATTCACAAACAACAATAATATATATATAATTCATCAATTTGAATTAAAACACCAACAACTCAACAAATAGCATCATTAGCACATATTTATATCACATGGCATCGACAATAGCAACAACAATCTACATCAATTCCTATTTAAAATGCAAGAATATCATCGACTACGACACCATCGACTCAACCATCAACTACTACGACTCCAACGACTCACCAACGACGACTCCGACAATGCACCGACAACAACAACTAATGCAATATGCATGTGGTACCATTTTAACGCGTTTGAATGACAAAGCATTCCAGGGCATGAGCCCCTAACAAATTGGATGGTTAAAGCATCCCAGGGCATGGGCCCTCAACAAGTGAATGACTAGCATTCCAGGGCATGAGCCCTCAACGGTTGAATGATTAATATTCTAGGGCATGAGCCCCCAACGATGTATGAGTATGAAAGACTCGTGGTGTATATCAGCATACAACCCAACAACAACAGCAACGACAACGACAACAACAACAACAACTGTGCCTAATTTATTTATGACACACTCCCCAACTTTGTCTAATGTGACACAACAATTCTCCACGTTCAACATAACATTATATATGTATATACATTTATTCACATGATTCTACATTCAATCACAACATTTATCTTCATAAACAAGGTAAAATAAATCAATAAAACATTTTAGGAAGCTCCGATTAAAGTCCTAATGCACGAAGCAAATTCAGAAAATGGTCGCACAGGACCCAGTTCGCTTGAGCGAACGAGTGCTCGCTTGAGCGAACCAAATGACGAAAGGCCAGGTCTTGTATGCTTAGTGTTCGCTTGGCGTACGCTTAAGTGACCAAAAAGACGTAAGTCAGGATACTGCACGCTTAGCGTTCGCTTGGCTCACGCTTGAGCGTAGGGTCACAAATCAATTCTGGGCAGCTACAATGGTCGCTCGCTTAAGCGACGGGCAGTTCGCTTAAGCGAAGCTTCATTTGGCAGTTCAAAAACTCACGAACTCTCAAACCCTATTTCATCCAAAAACCCAATTTTGATCCCCCCCAATCACCCAAAATGGATTACTACAATGTTTTCAGGTTCTATATGCATCATAATGCTCAACACAACACAGAAACATGAAATCAACAGCATAATCATCAACATTTTGCAACTTTCATAATCTTTGCAACCCTAACTCAAGAACCACAATTTCAATTCAATTTCAACAATTACATATATATTATTAGTTGAAGGTTAGCCTCACCCTTACCTGAATTACAGATGATCAAAAGCTACAGAAATCAAACTCTCCCTTGGTTCTTTTCCCTTGTTCTTGGCTTCTCTCCACTTTCTCCCAAAAACTCTTCTTTTTCTTTCTATTGTATGTAAAATGTTTTTCTGCCTTCTCTTTTCCTACTCTGACCAATTCCTTAACTTATTTTCATTTCCCTTAACTCCCCTTAATTCTCATAATTAATATGTAACCCCCAAAAACTCCATAAACATTTATTCTTACTATATTTTTACTAATTCTCATAAACCTCCAAAATTCCTAATAAATATTATTTTCTTACTTATTTCTACTAATAATAAAAATGACCATATAATCAAATACAACACACAACATAAATCACATAAATCATTTTAAAGCATATAAAATACTTAAAATCAACCAAAAATAATTAAATAAATACTAGGGCGTTACAACTCTCCCCAACTTAAAGAATTTCGTCCTCGAAATATTACCTCAAACAAACAACTCAGGGTAGGATTCTTGCATCTTACTCTCCAACTCCCAAGTCAGACTTTCACCAATTACCCCACTCCAAACAACCTTCACTAGCGGTATCTCCTTGCCTCTCAACTGCTTCACCTTACGATCTTCAATTCTCAACGGTAAAGTCTCAACCGTAAGGTTGTCTCTAACTTCCACATCATCTCTTGGAATAACATGTGAAGGATCCGCTACATACTTCCGAAGTTGCGACACATGGAATACATCATGCAAATTCGAAAGATGTGGTGGCAAACCTACTCTGTAAGCCACTGTTCCAACCCTCTCAGATATCTGATACGTTCCAATAAACTTTGGAGTCAACTTCTTAGCTTACAACGCACGCCCAACACCCGTCATTGGAGTGACTCTCAAAAACACATGATCACCCTCCTGAAACTCAAGGGCCTTTCTACGCTTGTCATGATAACTCTTCTGACGATCCTGCGACGCTTTCATCTTTTCTCTTATCATCTTGACCTTCTCCGTAGTCTGATGAACTAACTCTGGTCCCAACACTACACTTTCTCCCGACTCAAACCAACATAAAGGAGTTCTACACCTCCGACCATATAAAGCTTCGAACAGTGCCATACCAATACTCGAATGGTAACTATTGTTGTACGTGAACTCTATCAATGGTAGATGACTATCCCAAGCTCCACCTTGCTCAAGTACACATACTCTTAGCAAATCCTCTAACGACTGAATCGTTCTCTCCGACTGACCATCTGTTTGCGGATGATAAGCCGAACTCAATCTCAACTTCGAACCCAAGGCCTCTTGCAAACTCTTCCAAAATCTAGAGGTGAACCTCGGATCCCTATCCGACACAATACTCGACGGTACACCATGCAACTTCACAATATCACGAATATAGATCTCTGCCAACTGAGCCACCGGATAACTAACATTAATCGGAATGAAGTGTGCCGACTTCGTCAATCTATCAACAACAACCCAAATGGCGTCATGCCCTCTCGGAGTATTCGGTAAACTCGTTACAAAGTCCATGGAGATACTATCCCACTTCCATTCAGGCACATCTAGTGGTGTCAACAACCCTGCAGGTTTCTGATGTTCAACTTTGGATTTCTGACAAGTTAAACATGCATACACAAACTGTGCAACATCACGCTTCAAACCGGACCACCAAAACAATTTCTTCAAGCCATGATACATCTTCGTAGCTCCCGGATGAATACTTAAGCTACTCCTATGACTTTCTTCCAAAATTAACTTCTTCAACTCATCATTGTCAGGAATGCAAATCCTTCCTCTGAACCTCAACACACCCTGATCATCAACCTTTAAGTCCCCATCTTCGGTTTGATCACAACTAATCATCAAATCCACAAACTTAACCTCAAGCTTCTGCGCCTCTCTGATACCATTCAAGAAGTCACTGTTGATCTTCAACATACCCAATTGCACACTCTGAGGTGACAACTCACAAACAAGACTTAAGTCTCTAAATTGTTCAAGCAATTCAAATTCTTTCACCATCATGGTAGACATGTGCAAAGTCTTCCTACTCAATGCATCTGCAACCACATTGGCTCTACCCGGATGGTAATTTAAACCAAAATCATAATCCTTAAGCAACTCAAGCCACCTCCTCTGCCTCATATTCAATTCTTTTTGGTCAAACAGGTACTTTAAACTTTTGTGATCACTAAACACTTCAAATCTAGAGCCGTACAAATAATGCCTCCAAATTTTCAAAACAAATACCACGGCCGCCAACTCTAAATCATGGGTGGGATAATTCTTTTCATGCACCCTCAATTGCCTAGAAGCATAAGCTACAACTTTGCCATCTTGCATAAGAACACCTCCTAAGCCCAACTTGGACGCATCACAATACATAACAAAAGGTTCATCCGGCTTCGGCAAAATCAAAATTGGAGTTGTCGTCAACCGTTGCTTCAACTCATTGAAACTACTCTCACACTGAGTACTCCACACAAAAGGCTTACCTTTACAGGTCAACTGAGTCAATGGAAGTGCCAACTTCGAAAATCCTTCGATAAATCTGCGGTAGTAACCTGCCAAACCCAGGAAACTTCTAATCTCTGTAACTGACTTCGGAGTCTCCCATTGTGATACAACATCAACTTTCGATGGGTCTACAGCAATACCATTACCAGAAATAATATGGCCAAGAAAACTTACTTCGCTTAACCAGAATTCACATTTGGACAATTTAGCATACAACTTCTTCTCTTTCAACACCTGCAACACAATCTTCAGATGTTCTGCATGCTCTTCTTCATTCTTGGAATAAATTAAAATATCATCAATAAACACAACCACAAATTTATCCAGATAGGTATGAAAAATTCTGTTCTTATACTCCATAAACACACCAGGCGCATTAGTAACACCGAAAGGCATCACTTTATATTCATAGCGTCCATATCGTGTCCTAAACGCCGTCTTTTGCATATCTTCATCCTTTACCTTAATCTGATGGTAACCCGACCTCAAATCAATCTTACTAAACACACAGGCACCCACAAGTTGATCCATCAAATCATCAATCCTCGGAAGTGGATACCTATTCTTTATCGTCACTTTATTCAACTGGCGGTAATCAATACACAACCGCACGCTACCATCCTTCTTCTTAACCAATAATACCGGCGCTCCCCAAGGTGAAACACTCGGCCTTACAAACTTCTTATCGAGCAATTCCTCCAGCTGCTTCTTCAACTCGGCTAACTCTGAAGCTGACATACGATAAGGTGCCATCGACACCGGCTTCGTTCCTGGAACAAGGTCGATTGAAAATTCAACTTCCCTTTCTGGTGGCACATCAGGAATCTCATCAAGAAAAACTTCAGGGAATTCATTCACAACTGGCAACCTATCAATCACAACTTGATTCTCCACCGACAAATACGCCATCAAGGAAAACATCGAAATCCCATCGCGTTCTAGTTGCTTTAGCTGCTTAGTAGATAGGAACTCTGCTCCGCTTTCTTCTTCCTCAGAGGAAAAACGTACCGTCTTGCTAAAACAATTAATAAGGACATGATTGTATTCTAACCAATTCATTCCCAAAATTACGTCTATTCCGACCAATGATAAACAAACGAGATCAACCTCGAAATCTCTACCAAACATAGACAACAGACAACTCAAACAAACAAGAGAAGAAGTTACTGAACCCTTAGCTGGAGTTTCAACAACCATTTCTCCTTTCATGTCAGACATAACCAAACCCAACTTTCGTGCACAATCAATTGCAATGAAACAATGAGTAGCTCTAGTATCTATAATAGCAATTAAAGGAGTACTATTAAAGAAACAAGTACCTCTGATAAGTCGATCCTCATTATCGGTCTGGGTACCGGTCAATGCAAATACCCTTCCACTTGCCTGAGTCTTCTTAGGCTTCGTACACTGAGAGCTAAGATGACCCTCCTCATCACAGTTGAAGCAAGTAATGTCACCACGCTTGCATTCAGCGACAGTATGGCCCTTCTTTCCGCATCGAAAACACTTCTTCTCATCACGATTGCAAGCATTACTCTTATGGCCTTTCACACCACACTTATAACAAACAACATCAGCCGGAACATCTCTACGCGCAGGTCTCCTCTCATCATTCATCCTCTGCTTACCCTTGTCAGCTGGAGCATTATGCGGCTTCAGACGACTCTGCTGTCCTTTACCTCCGCGCTCACACATCACCTTGTAATGAGCTTTCGTATCTTCCTCATAAATTCTACAGCTGCTCACCAATTCAGAAAAATCTCTTATCTTCTAATAACCAATGGCCCGCTTAATATCAGCTCGCAGTCCATTTTCAAACTTAATACATTTGGAGAACTCAGCAGTCTCCGCAGCATAATGTGGATAGAACTTGGCAAGCTCCACAAACTTGGCAGCATACTCGGTTATGGACATGTCTCCTTGCTTCAGCTCAAGGAACTCGATTTCTTTCTTCCCGCGAACATCTTCTGGGAAGTACCTTCTCAGGAACTCTCTCCGAAACACAGCCCAAGTAATCACAGCACCTTCAGTCTGCAGAATTGGTTGAGTACTCACCCACTAGTCGTCAGCTTCTTCAGCTAACATGTGCGTGCCAAAGCGCACCATCTGAACATCACTGCATTGCATTACCCAGAAGATCCTCTCGACCTCCTTCAGCCAAGTCTGAGCTCCGTCAGGGTCGTACCTTCCCTTGAAAGTTGGTGGATGATTCCTCAAAAAGGTTTCTAGCATCCGAACTCCTTCACCACCACCAGCATTATGTTGTTGTCCCACAGCTTGAGCCATTGCTTGCAAAGCAGCAGCAAGAGCAGCATCATTCCTTCCAGCCATCTCAAAGTTCTACATCGCAAACAACAATCATAATAACAAAACAGGACAACAAAAGATAGTGCAAAGATGTCACACAACACTACTAGGCTCGACACGACTCTACTAATTGGCTGGACGGACCAACCCGCTCTGATACCAATTGTAACACCCTGTTCTCCCACAAAGTAATATTAATATAAATAATCAGAGTAAACAACAACGGAGCATTACACTGCTTTTCAAAAATTATTAAATAGAAAATAAAACTATTTAACTTCAACAAACTTTAATCTCATAATAATTGCAGCGGAAAATTCTTTTCAACATAATATTCTTCTTCAACAAAATCTTGGCATAAAAGCCTCAACAGTAAAATATTATCCAACATAAATTCTCGAACAACTTATTTAAAATAAATGATACATAAAGGAATGAAATAACACAACAACGTTTCCCATCCCGTTACGTATCAGAGCCGTAAGACACTTGAGCCATACACCAACCTAGCCTTCATTACCTGCAAGTTATCCATACGAAGAGCAACATTTTCAAGCAGAAGGGGTGAGCTCACAAACAACAATAATATATATATATATATATATATATATATATATAATTCATCAATTTGAATTAAAACACCAACAACTCAACAAATAGCATCATTAGCACATATTTATATCACATGGCATCGACAATAGCAACAACAATCTACATCAATTCTTATTTAAAATGCAAAAATATCATCGACTACGACACCATCGACTCAACCATCAACTACTACGACTCCAACGACTCACCAACGACGACTCCGACAATGCACCGACAACAACAACTAATGCAATATGCATGTGGTACCATTTTAACGCGTTTGAATGACAAAGCATTCCAAGGCATGAGCCCCCAACAAATTGGATGGTTAAAGCATCCCAGGGCATGAGCCCTCAACAAGTGAATGACTAGCATTCCAAGGCATGAGCCCTCAACGGTTGAATGATTAACATTCTAGGGCATGAGCCCCCAATGATGTATGAGTATGAAAGACTCGTGGTGTATATCAGCATACAACCCAACAACAACAGCAACGACAACGACAACAACAACAACAACAACAACTGTGCCTAATTTATTTATGACACACTCCCCAACTTTGTCTATTGTGACACAACAATTCTCCACGTTCAACATAACATTATATTTGTATATACATTTATTCACATGATTCTACATTCAATCACAACATTTATCTTCATAAACAAGGTAAAATAAATCAATAAAACATTTTAGGAAGCTCCGATTAAAGTCCTAATGCACGAAGCAAATTTAGAAAACGGTCGCATAGGACCCAGTTCGCTTGAGCGAACGAGTGCTCGCTTGAGCGAACCAAATGACGAAAGGCCAGGTCTTGTATGCTTAGCGTTCGCTTGGCGTACGCTTAAGCGACCAAAAAGACGTAAGTCAGGATACTGCACGCTTAGCGTTCGCTTGGCTCACGCTTGAGCGTACGATCACAAATCAATTCTGGGCAGCTACAATGGTCGCTCGCTTAAGCGACGGGCAGTTCGCTTAAGCGAAGCTTCATTTGGCAGTTCAAAAACTCACGAACTCTCAAACCCTATTTCATCTAAAAACCCAATTTTAATCCCCCAATCACCCCAAATGGATTACTACAATGTTTACAGGTTCTATATGCATCATAATGCTCAACACAACACAGAAACATGAAATCAACAACATGATCATCAATATTTTGCAACTTTCATAATCTTTGCAACCCTAACTTAAGAACCACAATTTCAATTCAATTTCAACAATTACATATATATTATTAGTTGAAGGTTAGCCTCACCCTTACCTGAATTACAGATGATCAAAAGCTACAGAAATCAAACTCTCCCTTGGTTCTTTTCCTTTGTTCTTGGCTTCTCTCCACTTTCTCCCAAAAACTCTTCTTTTTCTTTCTATTGTACCTAAAATGTTTTTCTCCCTTCTCTTTTCCTACTCTCACCAACTCCTTAACTTATTTTCATTTCCCTTAACTCCCCTTAATTCTCATAATTAATATGTAACCCCCAAAAACTCCATAAACATTTATTCTTACTATATTTTTACTAATTCTCATAAACCTCCAAAATTCGTAATAAATATTATTTTCTTACTTATTTCTACTAATAATAAAAATGACCATATAATCAAATACAACACACCACATAAATCACATAAATCATTTTAAAGCATATAAAATACTTAAAATCAACCAAAAATAATCAAATAAATACTAGGGTGTTACACATAAAACCTGACCAAGTCAACAACCCTAACAGGCAAAACAAAAATAAAAAGATCCACAAAGTGGATCCAACACTAAACAAATCTAACATATTATATTATATTTATGAACTAGATTGTTGACTCGTGCGTCGCACGGGTTTATTGTAAAGGGATTGAAATACTAATAATAAAATGCAATATATAATTGGTAACGATGAAAAAAAGAACAGTCTCAAAAAACATGACATTACACGACACAGTTTGAATCCTTAGATAATAGACCAAAGAATTGCGACAAAACTAAATAGGAAGACTGCCAAACATGGTGTAAACATCTCAAACTAAAAACAAAAAACGCAAAAAGGATATTCCAATACAGCAGACTTAGGCAACAAGATAGGAATGGAATTGGTGCGATGCATTTTTTTAGATGAAATTTGTTAGGTTAAATTACTGCTAACCTAATACAACAAATTGGAGGGAAATTATTAGGTTAAAATGCTGCAGACTTAACAAAATTAATAAATAAGGATATTGCATCTTTATCTTTTAGTTAACCCATAAAGATATTGAGCTATATAACTTTTATGAATATTAAATCGTTATCTTTTGATTTACTATTAAACAATTGTATCATATTAATTAATATCTATTTATTAGTCAAATGATATATTTATTTGTTAATAATTTATGACTGGAATTAATATTTATTTATTAATTTGTGTTTTTTTTTACAAGACTTATTAGTTGCTAGTTGTGTTCGTGGCGCCACTGTGGTGGTGCTGTGGGTGGCATTGATGTCACCTCTTGTTCTGTTTTGGCTGGATCATTGGTGGTTTGTACTATTGATATGGTTTTTGTTTTTGGTTACTAGTTGTTTGTTGGTATCGTATTTTTGCTTGTTCGTATTATTTTCTTCTGTTTTTCAGATCAGAGACTTTGGGTGGTGGTAGTTATGGCCTTTTGTGGTGATTTGGTTTCGTAAACCCGAAAGGGTCCGGTTCTTTTAACCCGAAAGGGTTGTTTAAGTTCTTTGCAATTGGTTGAGTTGGTGTTCCTGTGGAGGAATGCTAGCAACACACCTTCTAACACACACTTTTCAACACACTCTCTTTGATTGGTTGAAATTCATATGGGACCCACCAAATTCATATGGGACCCACATGATTTGGTGGGACCCATGTGAATTTTAACCAATCAAAGAGTGTGTTGAAAAGTGTGTGTTAGAAGGTGTGTTGCTAGCATTTCTCGTTCATGTGTGCTTGAGTTTCTGATGTTTCGGGTCTGTTGAGATCTGCAGGCCTCAAGTCTTCAGGGTTACCTTCTCTCTGGTTCTGACCTCCTATCCATCTCAGTCAATGTGACTATTATCGGACAGTTAAGCTTGAAAGAGCTATTATACATGCTGTTTTGTTTAGGGGGTTACTGGTACGTGGATCTTGATGCCATGTTGGCGGTCAATCCATTCGCCAATTCTAAACTTTTTTTAATTGTTTGGTTGTCCACTCTTCATATTTTTTTGTAATATGGCTTCATGCTCGTACGCGAGCACATTGGGTTGCGTTCGTGTGGAGTATCTTTCTGTTTGAATTATTGAAGGTAGGGCTACCTAGTTTGTATTGTATTGTGTTATTCCCTTTTGGGTTGTACATGGGTAATGCCCCCTCAGTCTCTGTATCTCTTTATTTTATTTTTAATATATCTTTGTTTCTTGCCCAAAAAAAATTACAAAGAAATAATCTTTTAAAGGGCTTTCTTTTTGTGGGTTAACCAAGGTATTCCCTTATCTAACTGGGAAGACTAATTATATAATATAACTGAAATTTAGTTAAGAGGTTAATAACTGAAATTAATATTTATTTCTTAATTAATTTACTCTTCTATAATGATTATTAATTATTGTAGAGTTAAATCGAATATGTCAATGTGAGCTTTAGTTCAATTGATAGAGACATTGCATAATATATGCAGGGGTTTAGGAAAATTTTAGTGGGCTTGTTTGGTTTCTTCAAAAAAATATGCAAGAGTTAGTGTTCTAACTCCAGTCACCCACTTATTCATCTTAAGAGGTGAATTTCTAACCACAAAGCTACTTAATAAAAAAAATCAAATTATTTATTACAAGGAAATGATCATCCAACATATGTTTTTTTTTTCTGGGTTAAACAACGTATTCTTGTGTATAACATCGAAGACTAATTATTTGAAATAACTCAAATTTAGTTAATATATTTGTAGTCCTAAACATATATTTTTTTATATGCACACATAAAAAATTGAATCTTATACTAGTTGGTTAAGAAACTTAAATATCTACCTTTCTACCACACAATGTTGTATGCTCCAAGTATAGCATATTGAAGCTCATTAGAAATTACTCCATACTCTAAAGCTGTGAAGATCAAACACTGACATCAGATACATAAAAAATACACAAAAGAAATATAAATTATGCATAAATATATATTTATCATAGAGTGATTTTTATGATACACAAACACCGACATTAGATACGGCACTGCTATATATAAAAAGGAGGAAATGACAAACTATCATAGACTATAAGTTTAACAATCAACCTGGTGACAAGCTTGTATATGTTGTTGTCCACTAGCACCAACATCAGCGCCAATGAGTTATAGTGAAAAGGAATTGATTTCCATGTTGTTCCTAGTCATGACGGGAATTGATTGAATTGGAACAACATACATTTATTTGACTGAACTTGCACAACACAAAACAAGCAAGAAAAATCTAAAAGCAAAAGAAAGTGATATTTGAGAGTTCACAAATATGTGACTTTTGGTTTGTAATGGATATTTTTTATAGGCTAAAGAAGGATAGAAAAGCAGGAGATTTTTTTTTTGACTGACTTTTTCAAATTAAAAAGTTGTGTCCATTGGAATAAATAGAAGTTGTCATGAAATCGTGACAACTTTTATTATTTTTCTTTTCTGGGATATATAATAAATAGAAGTATGCTTATGTGATATCCATAAAAAAAATAAAAAAATATGGAGAGTTTAATAACTACTATATTTGTTTTGTACAAAAAAAAACAACTACTATATTTGTTCCTTTCAAGATATTATGACTTTTAATATTTATTCTTTTATTCAAATTTGGAACGATCTTATGTATATCGAGATCTTTAAAGAAGATCTTCATTTAATCTTTTATTTTGAGAGGAAGATTTTTATTTATTATTGTAAATACAAATTTATCATTACTATCAAACATTTATGAGTTATGTGCACTCATTTTAGTTGTTCATTTGTATCACATTCATACAAAATATGTGTCGGTATAATCATATGTGAATAAAGGGTGTTTAGAGTGCAGTTTGGATATACTTCGAGGTATCTGGTCATAAAAAAATCACACGAGATTGAAGGTAAGAAAAACACGAGAAGGGGGTTTGAATTGTGGTTTCTTTTTCTTCTCCTAAAAACTGAATTCACTGTTCAGAACCTGATAGAGTTCAGCTTCTGAAGTAGTGACTGAGTCTAAATGCAGAAGATAAGTAAAGAGAGAGTGAGAGAGAGAGAGAGATAGAGAGAGAGAGAGAGAGAAGAAAGACGCAATAATTTGTTGTAGCTTACCAGCACATCAAAAAGAGTCGTTGTTGAAGCTTGATAATCTCCAATGATTTGTTGTCTGATTTGGTTATTGTCCTATGAGGGAACAATTTCAAATCCTTTCTCTGAATAGAGACACATCAGCATAGTCATAACTGTTGAATAGTACTGCTGTGGAAAAAGGTAGTGGAGTAGTGGAGGTAGTGGTCGTACAATTTTACTATTGTCCTTTTTTGCGTTCTTCAGTGGATAAGCATCCAATGCCATCAAATTCCTCTGAAACGACCCTTACTCCAAGCTTCTATTCCTTCTGCATTGATATTCAAATGAAATTACAGCTTTCAATAAACTTCAGCTTCAGTCTTGAGCTTCTGATGATCTCCAGCTTCTGATGATCTACAACTTCTGATGACGTCAGCTTCTGGTAAAACAACTTATGATGAGAGTGCTTCTGATGAGGATGCTTCTGATGATCTTCATAACCTCTTTTCTTCAGATGCTTTCTTGCAACACAAGCTTCCTTTTTGTAGATTCCAATGCCCTTCATTTGTTCTTCCAGAACCTATGCTTGATTTTAAAGACACTAAATTTTTGTCTATGGTCCTGCACTTGAACAAATATTAGCATATCTAATTTGACATTTTTAATACCTTGTTATCATCAAAACTCAAAAGTGGTAGTGTTAAACACATTTTGGTCCAACAATCTCCCCCTTTTTGATGATGACAAACACTAGTATTAAAATGTTCAATTGTTGTTAATCTAATTAACAAGCTGACTTATAGGGTATGAGGTTTGTAAGCTTCCCCTAAGTCCAATAGCCGTTTAAGGTGAGGTTTGTTAGTTCCCCCTGAGTTCTATACAAGTTAATTAAATTCAGTTAACAAAAGGTAGTAATGTAACGCCCTATTTTTATTATCTAATTATTTTGTTGAGTTTAGTGCCTTTTTGGTATATTTTATTTGAATAATTGCGGTGTGTGGGTTTTTGTGTTATGTGTTAGTAATATTAGTAGTTTATTAAAATATTGTTAGTGAAGGCATAAAATTAAAATAGAATATTGAGGCAGTAAGGGCAGTTTTGGGAATAAGGAAAAGTTATTAGGTTAAGAGTAGGAGAAGTGAGGAATAGAAAGTCAATATATGTGAAAACCAGTTTTTGGAAGAAAAAGAGTAAAGTGAGAAGTCAGAGAAGAGAAGCTTGTAGATTTCAGAATTCAACAAACCTAAGGTAAGGGCGGGACTAACTTTCTATAATCTTAAGCATATGATTCTGTAAAGGGTCTAATCATGTTGTTCTTGTTGTTGTTGTTAATTTTTGATGTTATAGAAATTAGGTCTAAAATCAATAAAATTTGTTGAAAGTGTAGGTAATTCCATGAATTAATGCAATGAAGTGATGTTTAGGTTGTAGAATAACAGTAGATAATGTTTCCTATCAATTTTGGGGTTTAGGGTTGTCAAAAAATTAGGGTTTTGGAGTGAGAACAGAGGTCTATTCGCAGACCTGTCTGTCGTCGCTCCCCACGACGAGTGCTCGAACTCGCCTAGCGAGCAGATGTCATCGCTTGCCCAAAGAGTGTACTTTGTCGCTTGACGAGTAGTTCCCAACTCGCCACAACGAGTGTTTTTAGTCGCCCGACGAGTAGATCCTAACTCGCCACAACGAATGTTTTGCCCGCCTAGCGAGTAGACGCCGTCACTCGCCACAGCGAGTAGTTGAGCTCGTCTAGCGAATTGTTCAGTAGCAGACTGCCTGTTTCGCGTTCTTGTGTCTTTTTCACACGTTTCTGTTTTGAGTTGGACTTTGACATGAACATGAAAATTGTTGATAACTGATTTATCTTTCCAATGGTTTTATAGGTACTGCCGAGGTTGATAAAATTTATGTATATATGTAAAATGAAGAATTTGTTATAATGAGATTATTCCTACTATTTTTAGATGTGTATCGATGTGTTATTTGACTATGTGTGATATAAAGATATATTATTTGATGATGTGTGCTGAACGAATTATTTGATGAATTATTTAATGAAGTGTAATCTATGAATTATTTGATGATGTGATATTTGAAGATGTACAATTTAAAGTTTATAAAGATGTGTTTTATAAGGATGAGTGATTTATTGAAGTGTAAATCTTTTGTGGTTGATTTAATATGTTTATATGATGTTGCTGTTGTTTCTTAAGCGAAGGGGGCTGTAGCTTGACAAGTCGAATATCACTTTAGCGAAGGGGGCTGTAGCTTGACAAGTCGAATATGACTTTAGCGAAGGGGGTTGTAGCCTGACAAGTCTAATTATCACTTTAGCGAAGGGAGCTATAGCTCTGTTGGTACCACATGCATAATCATGCTGCATTTGTTGAGTAGTCGTTGTTGTTGCATTGTTGAGTCGTTGTTGTGCATTGTCGATGTTGTTGCTGCATTATTTGAATGAAGTTAAATGATAATTGTTGTTGGAATTATGTGTAGTATTCTTAATGATGAAAAGTTGTTGTTTTAGTTTGATTAATTCTTTATATGAATTGTTGCTTATTATTATTGAATGTGAAATCTCACCCTTCTGTTTGAATGTTGCCTCTACGTGGGTAACGTGCAGATAACCAGGAGTAACCGCTGATGTGAGTTGATTCCTCGTGTCGTCTTAGGAGTCATGCTCTAATATGTAACGGGATGGGGATATTTATATGTTTTGTTTTTCTTGTTACGTATTTCTTATAAGTTGATGTTGAACTACTTTTGGATTTGAAAACTTTATTATGTTGCTGATGTTGAGGCCTTAGTGCCGAGTTTTTATTAAAACGTTGAATATTTTTCGCTGCGACATTATTTGAATTATTGAAAGCAGTTGTTTAAATAAATAGTGAATTTAACTCTATTTATATTTGATGATATTTTGAAGAACGAAATGTGACATCCTGTTTTACGAAGAAACTCTGATTTATTATATGTTATTTACATGTTGGGAAAACGGGGTGTTACAAGTAACACTCAGAATATTCTCACATTAAATCAATAGACTAAGAGATAAGAAGCAGGTTATCCTAATTCAGTTAGTGGAGAACTAATAGAGGGAAATTTTAGGTTTAGGTATTGCTTCACGTAATAAGCTTTAAGAATAAGGGATATAAGTCATAAAAAAATAACAAGTAAATATATCATTTGACTAATAATTAGATAATGATTGATATTATAGTATTATTTATAGTAAATCAAAAGATAAAAATTACCTTCTTAAAAGAAAACAAAGGTTCGTTATTCATAAATATAATATAGCATAATATCTTTCTGCGTCAATCAAAAAGAAAGATGTTATATTCAAATATAATATAATATAATTTTCCTTAGTGCATAATTTTTTTTGGATAAACTGAGAGAGAGGAAAGACATCAAGAGGAAACATTGACATTCCAACTATGTTGGTACCTCGGGAACCTCCATCCTATGTCGCTAATATCAAAATATTATTAAAAAATGGGAAAAAAATATACAAAAAGGGACTAGGCGAAAACCCTCTGAAACAAAGAAACAAGAGAATAACAAAAAACAAAAACAGCTACCACAGACTAGGGAAATCTGTAGTTTGAAAGACCACATCTGTTTCGAAAAAATTTAAAATTCAACTCAAGTGGTAAAACAGATAGCCAGACAGCCCCATGAACTGCGTGCCCCATATTAGCCAACCTTGGACATTCCAGAATAAAATATTCATTGGGAAGGAGGTAAAGTTTCACCCATGGATCCGGTCTGGTATGGCGCCTTTCCATCAAACAAGTGCTTTTTTAACATCTGTTTTGGTTTTCTGAACAATACAGGAACAAACAAATTCTCTGATGCACGCTGATAATAATATTTTATCCGCTGCCAGAGATTAAGGTCTTGTTAAGGGATTGACATACTAATAATAAAATGCAATATATAATTGGTAACGATGAAAAAAAGAACAGTCTCAAAAAACATGACATTACACGACACAGTCTGAATCCTTAGATAATAGACCAAAAATTTGCGACAAAACTAAATAGGAAGACTGCCAAAATTGGTGTAAACATCTCAAGTGCGGGGGAGTTTGATGAGTCAATAATTAGTGTTTTTAATATACTATTTGAGTCTGTTTTATTTAGATTTTTTTCGTTTTTTATTTCCTTTCTAGAACTATTTTACTTCAATTGCAAGTTATTTAATTCATGAACGAATATTTCAAAGATTGAGTCTTGGAGCAAAAGAAAGGTGATTTGGAGCTGATTCGAAGCAAAAATATGAAGATTCTGCACAAATTTATCAGGCATGGCCGTGCCTAGAAATGGCGTGGTCGTGCCTTCAAGATTTCATGGCCAAACACCAACCAGAGAGGTTGGCACGGCCCCTGCCTCCAGTGGCACGACCGTGCGTGACCCTCAGACCTCCTTTTGCTTCTTTTCGCTTCTGGGATAAGCTACCTCTTAGTCTATTTTTGACCTAAAGCCCATGGTTTCTTGTGGAACATTCTACTGATGTATTTCTTGGGGCTCAAGTAGTTGTAGACTATAAATAGAGTAGCTAGAAAACATATTCAATCATCTTTTGTTCTTGGAAGTAATAAGTGACAATTGTTTCTTTTAATAAAAGTTCTTCTTTATTTTCTTGTTATTTTATTTATGTTCTTCTTCTTCTCTTCTATGTCTACAATGAACATGAGCGAGTAGACTCTTCTTGTCTTGGGATTGTTCGATGAGTCTAATGACCTAATTCCTATCAAACCAAGCCTCGAACTCTAATTTTATGTAAATCTATTTTCTAATCTAAATTCACCGTTTTTATAATGAATTAACATGTACCAAACTCATAATGCGACATTGGATGGTTAGTACTTGTTAATTCATAATCTAAAATATCAAAGCGAAGCATCGAAAGAAGAAGTTTTGATATTGGAACAAGTGAATTTAGACAAGGATTGCGAAACATGAGAATAGTCTAGCAAACCTTGAGACAATAGAGTTTCGTTCTTCAAGGATTTCAATAGCAATCAACCATGAGAATAGGCGTGATTGCTAGAGAAACACACTCACTGATTTCGGGAGAAACTTTGATAAGCTAAAAAGAAAGTTGTCTTTAAAATATACGTCCAACATAAAGTTCTAGGTTTAGGGTTTGGTTTTGAAGAATTTGTCACCATGACGAACCAATAATCCCAAGACGCTTTTTATTATTATTTTTAAACCGTTAAAAATCCCAACTTTTCAACTGAACTTTTCTCTAATCATTCATAAAAGTTAGTTGAATTCAATGACTCCCTGTCGGAATGATACTCTTTATTACTACATCGGTAAACCTTGCACTTGCGGATTTACTACATCATCCTTCAAAGTGTGCAACACAAATCTCAGATGTTCAACATGCTCCTCTTCTGATTTCGAATACACCAAGATATCGTCTATAAACACCACCATAAACTGGTCCAGATAAGGATGGAAAATCCTATTCATATATTCCATGAAGACACCCGACACATTAGTCACACCAAATGGCATCATAGAACACTCATAGTGACCATATCTAGTTCAGAATGCAGTTTTAGATATATCTTGCCTCAAGTCAATCTTACTAAACACTTCCGCACCAACCAACTGATCCATCAAATCATCAATTCTCGGGAGCGGATACCAATTCTTTATCGTCACCTTGTTCAACTGTCGATAATCCACACACAACCTCATACTATCGTCCTTCTTCTACACCAACAACACTAGAGCACCCCATGGCAAAACACTCGGCCTAATATGACTTGTCCAACTAACCCAATTCCGTTGCAGACATCCGATTCGGCGTGATCGAAATATGACTTGTTCCAGGTACCAAATCAATTTCAAACTCCACTTCCCTCTCCGGCGGTAAGTCGGCAATGTCGTATGGAAAAACTTCTGGAAACTCATGCACTACCGGAAAATCGCCAACTCCTTTCTCACTACTCTCCTTCAATGAAGTAAACATCATAAACACACTAGCTTCACCATCCAACGACTTCTTCACCTGCTACGCGGTCAAGAACTTTCCACCTACTTTGTCCACTAAATTAGAGAATGTTATACTCTTGGTTAAAAAACTAATGTTAACGCCAAAAGTCAGCATCCAATCCATTCGAAAAATCACATCCATATGCTTCAACAGCAAGCAAATTAAATCCAACTCAAAGTCAACATTACCAAAACTAACAGGACACTTAATTCAAACCGCAACAACAACTAATTGAGCTTCTCCATCCGAAGATACCTCCCTTGCCGGATCCAACACACCTGAAGCATCCTGCTTCTCCTCCACTACGCTCAAACTCACCTAAAAGAACGGAACAACACAACAAGTACCGACAATACTTCCGTACATGTCGCATACAACGGGAAAAACAACCAACAGAACAAGAACAACACAACAAGTATCAAAGGAAACCCAATATCATTCACACACAAACATGAAATTCACCCGATTGTGGTCCGGACAAGACCAACCAGGCTCTGATACCACATTGTAACGCCCCACTTCTATTAAAGTGATAAAACACGCGAATATTACAAAAATTCAAGAAATAGACGTCACGTCTTTAATAAGTCTCTAATAACATGCATAAAAAATTTCTCAAAAACGTCGCAGCGGATAAATAGCATACATCTCCACGTCACCAAATCATAAGCATCATAAATACAACATCAAGCAAAACTTTAGTCTCAAAATATGAGTATACATCTCAACATCATGTAAAACATAAAAGAAAAGAACGAACGACACCCTAAATCAGAGCCCTAGACTAAGACTCCAAAGCAGATAAACAGAGGAAACTCCCGCTATCCTCAAGCAACTCACCAAACAAGCAACAAAGCTACTCTTGCACGCCGACTACACCATATTTAAATATAGTGAAGCGATCAACCAAATGACCACTTGGGGTTAGTTCACATCATCATAATTAGACATAATCAAATTGAAGTTTAAACATCATATTTGAATTTCAAAAGATTAGGATAGGATGATAGTTCAACATCAAAATATTCATCAACGAATTAAGGTAACACCATCACAAATTCTCTAGCATTTAACAAGTATGCAAATCACCGAGTATTCAAGTTTACCAATCAAGATATTCATCAATACTCACTACTATCACATATTCACCAAACTTATATTCACGAAATGCGCTTAGACACGACTCCTATATGCATGTGGTACCAATCATCACCAAGGTCGTCACCTCAAGATGCAACAAAAATATCATAATCATCGCCAATATGGATATAAAATCCGTCACCATCCGTCATCAATGTATGAACATATGACTCAACAACAATGCATATGTTCACACAAATCGTCACCAATATTATACATGCAATCACTACATCCAACATCAACATTTAGCATGTATAAGATCCCCTCATGAACAACCAACAACATATTTATCATGTTATAATTCATCTACGAAGACAACAACATAAAACACCATCATCAAGTTCAACATCATTAGCATGATCAACAAAAGTCTACACTTTCAAGGAAAGTCCACATTAATAATTCTATACACCAACATCAACTCACCCTTATTTCATTCTAATCTAATCAAAACATGATTATAAGACATTTCGTAAGTTATCACACCATAAGGACACCATTCAACAAATCCGTCTATTATTCACAACTTTAATACAATTGTAGCAATTCAACCAAAACTAAGAAAACATGATCAAATGCCTCAACAAATCATATGCACTACTCACTGATGTTCATAGTAGCTTAGGCATATGGGTATCCTAGACAAATTCCAAGAAATCACAAAATTACGACAAGTTCGTCTCATTTTATGAATTTGCCAAAACCAATTCATTATCAAAGGAAAGCTATGTTTAATCCATCAAGACATAATTTAAATACCCTTAAACATCCTAATTAAACTCCTAGTACTCAAGTTTTGAGGTTTAGAAACAAACCATAAGTTTTGGGTTGACTTGGAAATAGTTATGCTAAATTTTCTTAAATTTTCTCCAAGACCTACTTGGAGTGTTTTCATCATAACTAAAAATCCACAAAACATTTTCAAGTCAAACCAAAGCCATTGGAAAGCTAACAAAAAAATTTCAAGTCAAACCAAAGGGTGAAAAAGCACAAAAACCGATGTCCTTATAGCACGCACGGTCGTGAAGCTCAATGTCGAGCCACACGCACGGTCCGTGCATGTAGGGCGCACGGTCGTGCTCGTCAGATAGCACAAATTTTCCAATTTTTCGCTTTCACCGTTTCACGCATAAGATCCAAACCGTTAACCTGTTTTCGATGCCGTTTTTGCCTATGCGTTCGTGACGCTTAGCTCTATCATATTCTATAGAAAATCCAAGTTTCATCCTTCCCAAAACAGTATTCCATAACCTCACATAATCACTTATTTTCAAAAACGCTTAAATGTCGGTTTATCACACGAAAATCCCGTTTTCTCCCAAACAACTCGAATAACATAACCTTGACATAAAAAACAGAAATTCTACAAGGTTTAAACCATTCAACAACATCAAATTCTCAGTCAACAACCTCACTTATGATTTTAAATAATTATTGTTGATGTTGTGGTGTGGTGTATTTCTATTAAATGGTTTATTTTTATTATTTATCAAATTAATATGAAAAATAGAATTTATTGGAGTTTTAGGGGTTACTTTTTAATTAGAGGAATTAAAGGGAGTTATTAGAATTAAGAGGGAATTAAGTTAGAGATAGAGAAGTCAGAAAAGCAAAAACACGTACAATGAGTTTTTGAGAGAAAAAGCAAGGGAGAAGAGCCAAGGTATCCAAGTGAAGAACCGGGGAGATTGTAGAGCTTTGTTCATTTGAAATTAAGGTAAGGGTGAGACTATCTCTCAATAGTAATAGTTGTATAATTCTGATTTTTGATTTAACATGATGTTAGTTGGAATTGAGGGATTGGAGGTTAGGTTTTGGAGAATTTCAAAATTGATGAAAATGAGTTGAATTGCTGTTTTGATGTTGTTTTTCTGTTCCTTTGTTATGCATTGTTGTATGTTGAACCTGTAAACATCTGTTAGAACACGTTTTGGGTAATCATGGGTTAAAAAATTGGGTTTTGAATGAGATAGGGTTAGAAAATCCGAGAGCATTTTTCACTACCCAGATGAATGGTCGCTTAAGCGAACGACCCGTCGCTTAAGCGAGCATTCAAGCTAGTTGCCCAGATTCTTCTGTAGTCAGGTCGCTTGAGCGAGCCACAAGAGAGCTCGTAAGCGAACATTTCCTGACTTTCGTCATTTAGGTCGCTTGAAGCGAGCCACGAGCGAACCATGAGCGAGCTGAACCCAACCATTCTGTGAGGCGCACGCTTAAGCGAGCAGGTCTTCGCTTAAGCAAGCAAGGCTTTTGTCAGCCATATTTTGATCTTTGTTTCGTGCATTAGGGGACCCGTCTGAGCATTCTAAAATGTTTATTTTAACTTGTATAACCTCTGTATATGCACTAAACATTATAAAAACTTCTTGAAAGATGAATTGAATTGATTGATGTGAATATGTGCCATGTTGATGAATTTTTGCCGTGTGAATTGTTGTGTCATATTTGACTAAGTTAGGGAGCATGTCATAGTTGATTATGCGTGTTAGTAGTTGTCGTTGCTGTTGCTGAGTTGTATGCAGATATACACGGTTTTGAATCCATTGCATACTCATATATTGTTGAAGGCTCTGAAGGTGGGAAAAACACAAGAAGGGGGGGTTGAATTGTGTTTTCAAAAACGTTTCTTTCTCACAAAAATAAGTAACTGTTCTCAGGATCAGAGTCTGATAGAGTTCAGAGTCTGATAGAGTTCAGAGTCTTAGTGCAGCGGATAGAAAGTAAGAAAGCAGAAAACAGAAGAAGAACACAAGCAATTTATACAGGTTCCTTCCACAATCCGGAAGTAGTCCTGTCCCCCTTGCACTTCCAAGGAGAGTTCCACTAAAATGCAATATCAAATTACAAGTTGCTCAAACACACAAGTAAGAGACTTCCTTTGCTCAATCACACAAGAAAGAGACTTCAATGCTCAAGGACAACTCCAAGAGACTTCTAAACAATTACAGAGAATTGAAAAGAGTTTTGAATACTTGATATACAATCAGAGGTATTCACAAAACAAAACGAACAGAAAAGACTCTGTTTTTCTTAGACACTTAGAAATTCTAAAATATGAACTTTTGTAAGAATTATCTAAGTTGTTGATGAGCAATGGTTGCGACTTTGAATATGAGAAATAGCCTTGTTCGCGTATGTGTATATATGTATCACAGTTCTTCAAGTCTTCATCTCTATTTATAGAGAATTTGAGAGACGTTGGGAACTAGCCAGCTCATCACTCTGTCTTGACCGAAGCTTTGATTTATCACCATTGATCTTTTGCCTGATTTGAAGATTGTCCTTATGAAAACAATTTCAAATTCATTCCAAAAACAAATGGAACAATATCTGCAAATATTGCTGTTATTCTTGTCTTGTATAGGAGATGCAATGCAGAGATGGTGGTTGCAGAGGCATGCGCAAACTTAGTGGTTGTACATTTAGTACACTGTACTTTGTCAATGCTCTCTAGCCTCTGAAGAAATTGGCTTCTGATGAACTTGCTTCCGGAGAACTAGCTTCTGATGACGTCATCTTCAGAAGCGCTTTCTTCAGATGCACTATGCTTCTGACTTTCCAGGAGCGCTTTCAATCAGATGCTCTTCAAGCTTCAATCTAAAATTCCTTGCTCTTTAATTCATTCAGTCAGAACCTCTTGTAAATAACTCTTTGTTAATGGTCCTGTACACTTGAATAAACTTTTAGCATATCCAATTGATAATTTTTAATACCTTGTTATCATCAAAACTTAAGTGGTATATTTGTGAAACACCCTTTGTTCCAACAATCTCCCCCTTTTTGATGATGACAAACATAAGTATTTAAAAAGATCAATTGTTGTTAACTTAATTAACAAGTATGACTTTTAGGGGTTCTGAGGTTTGTAAGCTCTGACTCCCATGAGTCTGATATTCTTTAAGGTGAGGTTTGTAAGCTCCCCCTAAGTCCTATCCAAGTTAATTAAATTTATTTTATAATCAACAATTATTTCGTAATACTCAGATGAAATAAGATAAGATTCTCAAATAAAATAAAATCTGTTAAAAATTTTATTTTATTCTTGGGCTCAGATTCTTTGTTAAATGCTTCTATTACTCCCCCTTTTGTCATCAGTCAAAAAGAACAAAACAAAGAATAGAAGTAAAGACAAAGAAATAGACATTGCAACTGAAGAAAAATTTATATATAAGCGAGACAGTCAAAAAGAATACAAAGAAATCAGAGGCGAGAAATTAAAACATATAACAAAAAGAAATAGGGTGTGCAATCTAAGGGTTGGGTTGAGGTTGTTGCTGCTGAATAAGAGCCATTAGACGCTGAATATCTCCAGACTGCTTCTTAACAGTTTCTTCCAGAGCCAACTGCCTCTGAAGAAGATATTCTTCCCTAGCCTTGGATTCCTCTTGTTGCTTCAGCACCTTTTGCTTCAGCATCTTGAACACCTTAGATTCTCTTGTTACATATTCTGACTCAGCGTAGAAAGGAGCATTGGTCAGATACAGAGGCTTGCTTGGAAGTTGCTGAGAAGAGTGCAGATCCTGCATACGTCGCTTCATAGCATGAGCTTGAATGCGGCAACACTTCTTGGCAAAAACATTGATTAAATCAAAGGCTCTGTTCTTGAGAGCAGACCACTTGTCTTGATATGCCAGATGTAACACCCCGATTTCCCAACATAATTAAATATACGTAAAATCAGAGTTTTCATCGCAAAACGGAATGTTACACTACTTTTCAAAAATTCATAAATAGAAAATATACTATTTATTCAACAACATAAATTAATCTCGTAATATTTTGTAGCGGAAAAGTCCTTTTTAAAATATAATCAACTTCAACAAAATCTTGGCACAAAGGCCCCAACATAAATAATCATTTCAATAATCCTCTTAATAATAAATAAATGTTCCAACAATATAGTTCCAAAATTGATACATAAAGGAATGAAAATTCAACAATTAACTCCCATCCCGTTACGTATCAGAGCCCTAAGACACTTGAGCCAACATCCTACTAGCCTTGGAAATCTGCACTTGCCCACAAGGCGACAATTCCAACAGAAGGGGTGAGAAACACATTCAATAATAATAATATATAATTCATCAAATCGATGAAACAACAACAAATTATACCACAAGTATCAACAAGTTCATATATGTATGTATACATATATATATAGCAACAACAACGTTATCAACATCAACGACATTTAGCAAGATACAACAACAATAAACAATCAACAACAACAACATCAACAACATCAACAAATCATCACATATAACGAAAACATCTCAAACATTCACAAGTACATCATAACATCACAAATACTTCAACACGTCATAATTACATCAACAAGTCACAATTACACCATCACAAATACATCATCACTTTGCAAATTACATCATCACTTCACAATTACATCATCATTTCACAAACGACACGACACGACTATGCAACACTTAGACCTCATGCATGTGGTACCATCAGGGCATTAAGCCCCCATCGCTAAGGTCATAGAGGACCTGTCAGGCATTAAGCCCCCATCGCTAAGGTCATAGAGGACCTGTCAGGCATTAAGCCCCCATCGCTAAGGTCATAGAGGACCTGTCAGGCATTAAGCCCCCATCGCTGACTATGCTATGCAACGACACGACTCAAATGCAACGACACGAGTAAAGACTCAACAATGCACATCTTTAGATGACTCGACAAATACACATCTTTAAATAGCATCATCGTCAAATATCACATATTTAAATATGACATCTTTATATAGCACATATTTAAGTCACACATCTACAAACAACACATCTTGATATAACACATATTTAAATCACACATCTCCGGAAAGCACATATACATTAATCAACTACATCCATATCAAACCAAAACATTCTTCAAAAATAAAGCAAGTTGATCAATAAAACATAAGCCAAATACTCATAAAACACTCCGACTAAATCCCTAATACTTAAGTTTGAAGTTGGGAAACCAACCATAAGTTTTGGACTAACTTGGGATTAGTTAAGCTAAGTTTTCTTAAAATTTTCTAAAGACCTACTTGGACTATTTTTATCATAACTCGAGATTTACAAAACATTTTCGAGTCAAACCAGTGCCATTAGAAAGCTAACTCAATTATCTACAACTTTCATGTTTACACCTAAGACCAATGATGTACCAATCAATACCAGTTTGCATTTCAAATTCGGACAAAGTGGTGCTGAAATTCATAAAAATTCACTGTGACCTACATTCAGTAATTTGACCATAACTCAAGTTTTATAAATCATTTTGACGTCAGACTAACGGCATTAGAAAGATAGCATTCATACCTACAACTTTCGTGTTTACACCGAAAGCTAGTTCGAAACAGAAACTGATGCAAAAGACGCAACAACATGAAACAAGGTATGCTGTCAAAGGTAGCTCTCGGGAAAACTCTATTTTTCACTCAAAAACCCAAATTTCATCTACCCAAATCCCAAATTTGATAGAGAACAATGTTTACAGGTTCTATATACAACATAACAATCAAAACAACATAGAAACATGCATTAAACAACACAATTCATCACATCATATCAATTATCATAAACTTTCTAAACCCTAAACCTAGAACACAATTTCATCAACAATCAAAATTATATATACATACTATTGAAGGAATCCCACCCTTACCTTAGATTATGATTCCTGAATTAAGCTGCGTTCTTCTCTCTTCTTCTAGCCTCTTCTCTTGGTTCTAGGTTTTCTCCTCTTCTTCTCTCAAAAACTCACTTTGTCTCTTTTTTTTTTAAATTGTACGTAAAACTCTTTCTGACTCTCCTTTTCTTTTTATTGTAAACTATAACCCCCTCTTATTTCCTTAACTCCCACTTATTCCTCATAATTATACTTAATTCCCCTTAAACCAAATAATACTATTTTCTACCTTTTTATTAAATAAATAAAATAATCAAACAACATTTATTTAAATAAAACACAACACCATAAATCATATAATAAATTATCATCACACCAAATATCACACAATTCATACCAAGTCATATATTTCACATAAAATCATATCTAAATCATATATGTCAAATATAGTCATATAAAATCATATAAAAATACTCAAACATCAACTAAAAATAATTAAATAAAAATGGGGCGTTACACCAGAGGTAGAAAAAGAGTTTTCCTGAGGAGAACCAGAGACTGCATTTCCTCATTGATTTCTACCAGCTGATCTTCAAGATAATCAGATTCCAGTATGTTTAAGGGTGGTTGGTCATGAGTTTGAATTTGTGATGAGGGTTGGTCAGAATCACAAGGTTTCAGGTTTTGTGTTGGTTCAGAACTTGTGCCAGACACAGTGGGTTCAGACTCTGTCACTTGGACAGACTCTTTAGCCACTGTCTCCTTAACAGATTCTGGAATAGTCTTATCTTGAGTTTTGGTTGATTGAGGGGGATTTACAGAAGTCTTTTGTTTTTGATATTCAGGAAGTTCTCCTGAATAATGACATTCTAGGTTGGTAATGACATGTTGTTCTGAGGGTTGGTTAAGTGGTGAAGAGGTTGTTTGTTGTTGTTTGTTGGTAGGTGAGTCTGAGAGAGATAGTTCAGCAGTTGTTGGTTCTTCAGTAACTACATGCTCTTCAGTAGTAGCTGTTGAATCAACAACTTTTGGACTATCTTGGTTTGGTGATTGATTTGAGATTGAAGAGGATGGAATGGGTTGTCCTGCAGGTATCATGTTAAGAGGTTTGATAATGGGAGGTTGGAAAGGATGATCAGCAGGTAGTTTGTTGCAAATACCTACTCTCCTTTCACATAACTCCCCTATTATCTTAAGAATTTCAGAGTGAACTGGTTTGAAAGGTTTGGTTTTGGGAGAGAGTTTTGGTTTAGATGTAGTTTTGGATTTTGGGGTTCGTTTGGATTTTGGTGAGGGTTTGGTCAATTTGTATTTCTGACTTAGAGGAATGTTATCTAAGTCAGAGTCTGTTGAAGATGAATGTGAAAGAGTGGTTTGGGGGACTGGAATCTGACTTACCTTATCAGATTTAGTGGCTTCTGAGACAGCAGCTTCTGAAGCAACAGCTTCTGAAACAACAACTTCTGAAACAGCCACTTGAGGAGCAGATACTGAAGCAACAGCTTTTGATGTTCCTGGTGCCTCTTTCAGAACCTTCTTAGCTCCCTTCAGAGCTTCTTCCTCTAATTTACTTGCAAGCGTTTGAACATAGGACACTTAATCACTCCTCCAGCTTGCCTTTTGGGAGGCTTTTCTATACCAGCAACTTCTTTAGCTTTAATTTCTTCCAGAGCTATTCTGGCAGCTTCCATAGTGATTGTAGAATCACCTTTTCCCCTTTTTCTCTTAGGAGTAGCCACTCTGTCGTAATTGGTTGCTTCAGACTTGGCAGCCTTTTGCTTTCTGGCCAGGGCAACTTCAGCTTGCTGAGAGGCATCTTCAAATTCCTTAGCAAAAGCTGCTAGATAAGCAGTAAGTGCTTCAAGATTATCTTCCTTAATAATTGAAGGAAAATCTCTTATAGTTTGAGACGATGCTGAAGATTCTTTCAGGTCCTTTCCGTCAGTAAAGACCATCTGGGTGGCCTTCATGTTGAACAGGGTCTTGCCACTTATCATCCTTCCAGTAGCAATTCCCAGAACTCTATCAGACACAAGATTGAATCTGTCCAGAGTCTTCAGCAAACCTCCTTGACAGAAGATTTCAGAGAGAAGTCTTCCACAGGGAACTTGTTTCCTTTTTCCTTTAGATGCTTCCTTGATAGCCCAACATAGGTGATGCATGAGATATCTTGGAAGATTGATGGCTTGATACGCAGCCAAGAAGTACAACACCAGTTTATGATCCAGACTGGGTTGATCAACACCTCCACCCTTCTGAAAGAAGCATTCATTTACAATCTTCAGAAGTATTATGTCCTTGATATCCATGTTTACCAACTTGGTTGCTGGATTTCCTTTCAGCAGCAGATTGGTGTAGCTTTCCAACAGCGCATCTTTCCTGCTAACATTCCATACGAACCTTCCTTCAGGAGCCATACTGCAGGCTTTAGCAATCACCCCTTCTGTGATAGATACTAGAATTCCCATCACCGCAGACTTGATTTCGAAACCGTTGAACGGTTCCAGACCCATCTCTTTTCTTGATTTACCTTTCAGACTTGGGTTTCTTGAAACAGCCTGACTTTCTTGTGACTTAGCAGATTCTACGTCACATACTTCAGCCCTAATCCAGAATTCTTTTACCAAATTCACATACGTTGGTCCATTTATCATCTGGAAATACTCAAACATCTTCTGAGCAGAAATCATGGCTTCTATATCTACCCCGTTTCTTTTCAGAGATCCAAAGTCCACTGGTGATTCAATCTGAACGTCCAATGAATCAATTGGAATCGACATAGTTAGAGGTTTGATGGAGTAGTTTGATCCTGTGGCCTGCTACATGCTGGAACTGCTTGTTGAAGTAGCCATTAGAAGAAGTTGAAGGTTGAGGGTAAAGGGTTTCTAATGTGAGAGAGAGAGAGAGAGAAAAAACTGATTTCTGAGTGTAGGAAAGTGAGTGAGTAGTGTGTGTTTGGTATTTATAGTGATTTCTGAAAAAACAACTTTTTCAATATCAGAGGGGACAACCAGACACAAACATTAATGACATACAGGGGCGCGAAAATATTTGCTAGAGAGAATAACCATCATTGCCCTAAAAGAGTTGTTTCCCAATGCAGATAGACCGTGTCAGAAGTCTACAAAAGTAACTTTAACCTTTTCCACTTCAAGGTACTATCAGAGTCAAAAAGATTCCTTCTCAGAGTCTGAAGATTTTTCAGAAGCTGAGTCTCTTCAAATTCTCCAAGGAGAGTCTGACACTCAATCAGCTTCTGATAATTTTCAGAGTCTGGTTTCAATTCAGAGGCAAAAATTACTTAGAGACAAAATGCATGTTCAAATTTTTCTTTATAAAATTGAATCTTTCAACAGTTAGGGGTTTAGTAAAGATATCAGCCCATTGATGATCAGCATCAATGAATTGAATATCTAAAACTCCCTTTTGAACATAGTCTCTAATAAAATGATGTTTAATTTCAATATGCTTGGCTCTTGAATGAAGAATAGAATTTTTAGACAAACAAATAGCAGCTGTATTATCACAGTAAATTGGAATACAGTTTTCAGTTATTTGATAGTCTTCTAACTGATGTTTCATCCAGAGCAGTTGTGTACAGCAACTAGCAGCTGAGATGTATTCTGCTTCTGCTGTTGACAAAGCAATAGTTGCCTGTCTCTTACTGGCCCAGGATATCAGATTCTCACCAAGAAATTGACAATTTCCACTGGTTGATTTTCTTTCAATCCTATCACCAGCATAGTCAGCATTGCAGAATCTAACTAGATTATAATCTGAAGATTTCTTATACAGAAGTCCAAGATTAGTTGTTCCTTTCAGATATCTAAAGATTCTTTTGACAACAGTTAAGTGAGATTCTCTAGGATCTGATTGAAACCTTGCACACAAGCACACACTAAACAAAATATCAGGTCTGGATGCAGTGAGATACAACAGAGAACCAATCATACCTCGATACTGCTTCTGGTCAACTTTAGATCCTTGATCTTCTTTGTTCAGAGTACAGGTAGGATGCATTGGAGTGTTCATTTCTTTGCAGTCTTCAAGCTTAAACTTTTTCAGAAGCTCTTTGGTATATTTGGACTGATGAACATACACTCCTTCTTTGAATTGGTTGATCTGAATTCCTAGAAAGAACTTCAGTTCTCCCATCATGCTCATTTCAAACTCCTCCTGCATCATCTTAGAAAATTCCTTGCAAAGAGATCTATTAGTTGAACCAAAAATGATATCATCAACATAAATTTGCACAATCAGAATGTCTTTTTCAAGTGTCTTCTTGAAAAGTGTTGTGTCAACCTGCCCTCTTTTAAAATCATTTTTAAGCAAGAAATTGCTTAGTCTGTCATACCAGGCTCTAGGAGCTTGTTTCAGACCGTACAAGGATTTCTTTAGTCAGGATGTTTTAAATCCTCAAAACCAGGTGGTTGTTTCACGAACACTTCGTCAGAGATGACTCCATTGAGAAATGCACTTTTAACGTCCATTTGATACAAAGTTATGTTGTGATTAACTGCGTAGGAAAGAAGTAACCTGATTGCCTCCAATCTTGCAACTGGAGCAAAAGTTTCAGTGTAGTCAATGCTTTCTTGTTGGTTGTATCCTTGAGCAACAAGTCTGGCTTTGTTTCTGATTACTTCTCCCTGTTCATCTAGCTTGTTCCTAAACACCCATTTGGTTCCAATAATGTTTTTGTGTTCAGGCTTAGGTACAAGATCCCATACATCATTTCTTTTGAATTGATTAAGTTCATCTTGCATTGCTATGATCCATCCATCATCAACTAGTGCTTCATCAACTGTTGTAGGTTCTATCATAGCCAGCAATCCCAGGGCAGACTCTTCAGGTCTGAAATGAGATCTAGTTCTTCTGGGACTTTCTTTGTTGCCAATGATCTGATTCTCAGGATGAGAAAACATGTATTTGAATGAGTTTCTGGACTGGATAACTTGCTGTGAATCTTCTTGAGCTTCTTCAGAAGCTTCTACAATTGGGACATTAGGGGCTGTCACAGCTTCTGAAGTATCATTCAACTCTGAAGTCTGATCAGGTTCTGAATAATCATCAGACTCTTCTGAACCTGCAATGCTTTCATTCTGCTCTGGAGTTTTACTTCCAGGCTCTTTGTCATCAAATTTGACATGCATAGACTCTTCAACACACAGTGTTTCTAAGTTATACAGTTTGTATGCCTTAGACCTCTCAGAGTAACCTAGAAAGATTCCCTTTTGTGCCTTTGCATCAAATTTCTTCAAGTAGACTTTATTGTTCAAGATGTAACATGTACATCCAAACTGATGAAAATAAGAAATGTTAGGTTTCCTGTCTTTAAAAAGTTCATACGCTGTTTTATTCAGTATGGGTCTGATATAGATCCTGTTCTGAACATAACATGCTGTGTTTACTGCTTCTACCCAAAAATGTTTTGCCAGATTGTTTTCGTGAATCATGGTTCTTGCCATTTCTTGTACGGTCCTATTCTTTCTCTCTACAGCCCCATTTTGCAGTGGAGTTATAGGAGAAGAGAATTCATGGATAATTCCAAATTTTTCACAAAATATTTCAAATGGCTCATTTTCAAATTCTCCACCATGATCACTTCTGACTTTTAGGATTCTTAGTTCCTTTTCAGATTGGACTTGAATGCAGAATTTTGTAAACACATCATATGAATCATCTTTAGATTTGAGAAACTTAACCCAACTCCATCTACTGTAATCATCAACTATAACTAATCCATATTTACTTCCATATAGGGATGTAGTACTAACTGGTCCAAATAAATCAATATGGAGTAATTCCAAGGGTCTGGAGGTAGAAACAATGTCTTTTGATTTGAAAGAAGTTTTAACACAGTGCATCTGAATGATAATCAATGTCTGGTAAGCCTCTGACAAGTTGTAACTTGCTAAGTTTAGAGATTAACCTCCAGTTACCATGTCTCAACCTTCTGTGCCACAACCATTTCTTATCACTCATTGACAAAAGGCAAAATACCTTCTGATCAGTCAGTTCTGAAAAATTAATCTTCTAAACATTGTTCTTTCTCTTTCCCTTAAAAACTACAGATTGATCATCTTTGTTGATCACTGTGCAGTTGTTCTTATTAAACAAGACGTCATAACCATTATCACAAAATTGACTTATGCTAAGTAGGTTATGGCTTAGTCCATCTACAAACCACACATTATTGATTGAGACTGAGGAATTACCAATTGTTCAAGTACCAATAATTTTGCCAGTTTGGTTTCCTCCAAATCCCACAGTTCCTCCCTCTTTCATGGTCAGGGTTAGGAACATAGACTTTTCTCCCGTCATATGTCGCGAGCAGCCACTGTCCAGATACCAGGACTTCTGCTTTTCGTTTCCTTTTAGACATACCTGCAACATCAACAATTTATGTCTTAGGTACCCATATTTTCATGGGTCCTCTTGGGTTAGTCCTAGGAGTTCTGAGTCTCATTTGTGTTTTCTGTCTGACATTGTCTTGTTCTTTCTTCTTCCAGACTCTAGGTTCAGAACCTTTAGTCTTAGAGTGTGACTTAACACAGACAGCTTCCTTCCTCTGAAATCTAGACTTTTGAGTTTCAGACTCTGTTTTCTTCAGAACCGTTTTATTAGGTTCTGATCTTTTCAGAATCTGTAATGTTGGAGCTTTTGATTTAGAGTCATTCGTTACCTTTGCCTTTTGATTCTCAGATTTTGACTTAGCCATTACCTTTGAATTCAAAGATTTAGGTTCTGAATGAGAAGTTTTTCCAGACTCAGACACAAAGTGAGTTTTCAGTCCTTCCTTGATGTTATCAGAACAAGGTTTCAGAATTACTTCTCTAGAGTTTCCTCCAGTGAAACCAATTCCCTTTTTGTTGTTCTAATTTATGCTATAAATCATAGATGCAACTTTGGTTCTATCAATTCTTGTGTTAATAAACTCTTGAAGAGCAGCATCCTGCTCAGATAAAGGTTTATTATCACCTTTCTTAGTCATTGTTTTTAAATCATTATTTTCTTGTTGTAAAGCATCCATTTCCATCTTAGTTGATTCATGGAGTTTTAGCAGCTTAATGTATCGTTGCTTAACTCTCCTCAACTTAGTGGATTGGTTTTCATAATGACCAAGAAGTTCCTTGAGAGAATCAATCAATTCAGATCTAGTGAGTTTAGAATATACCTCTGTTTCAGTTTCAGAGTCTGTACTTGACTCAGCATCAGATGAATCTTGTTCATTTTCAGCAGTAGCTACCAAAGCCAGAGCTATTTTTCCTTCATCTTCAGCATCATCTTTGTCAGACTCAGACTCATTATCCAGATCTTCCCAAGTTGCCATCAAACTCTTCTTGAATTGTTTCTTGAATTTGTTGGATTTGAAGATTTGCTTCTTTGATTTTTCTTTGGATTTTCCTTTCTGCAGGTCTGGACATTCAGCAATGAAGTGTCCAATCTTTTTGCAGTTAAAGCAACCTTTCTGATCTTCTTTTCTAGAGTTTTTGTGACTACTGCCTCTGCTCATGAACTTCTTGTTCTTCTTAGCAAGATATTGTAGCATGTTAGTGAGCATAGCCATCTCCTGAACAATCTTAGGATCTTCATCAGAATCTTCAGATGTAGATTCTTCTTCAGACACTAATGCCTTCAGAGCCTTACTAGACTTGCCTCTAGATTTCAGTGCAATGGACTTAGGCTTCTTGACAGGTTCATGCTCATTAAGACCTATCTCATGACACTTTAAAGAGCTTATAAGATCTTCAACACTCAAGGTGTTTAAATCTTTAGCTTCTTCAATGGCTGTCACTTTTGGTCTCCACTTTGCAGGTAAAGTTCTCGGAATCTTGTTCACATGATTAGACGCTACATAGCTTTTCTTCAGAATCTGAAGTCCAGAAACAAGAGTCTGAAACCTTGAGTACATGGTCTCAATGTTTTCATCCTCCTTCATTCTGAACAACTCGTACTGGTGAACAAGCATAGTAGCCTTAGCTTCTCTGACTTTCTTGTTACCCTCATAAAGTGAGCACAATGAGGTGAACATAGCCTTTGCTGTTGATTTGTCACTCATCTTTAAGTACTCTTTATGAGACAAGGCAGCCACAAGAATGCCTCTGATCGTATGATGTTTCTTATAAAGCTTTTTCTGCTTAGAAGTGTGAGCTTTCCTATCAAGAGCAGCGCCTTCTTCATCCAACTTCAAATCACCAACACCATCTTCAAGAACATCCCACAACTCTTCATCCGTTCCCATGATGTGACTATACATCTTGGTCTTCCACCAAGAGAACATTTCTAGATCACCATTAAACATGGAAGGTTTGTTGTGATTAGTAGATCTTTCATTTCTGTTGTTGTTGCTGTAATCATAGTGCACAGCAGCTCCAGAACCAGAACCAGAACCAGAAGCTTCTTCCCCAGACATGTTTTTCTCCGATCGTTTACTGTAACACGGTTAAGTGCTAGCTACAGAGCCGAAGCTCTGATACCAACTGAAGGTGGGAAAAACACAAGAGAGGGGGGGGGGGGGGGGGTTGAATTGTGTTTTCAAAAACGTTTCTTTCTCACGAAAATAAGTAACTGTTCTCAGGATCAGAGTCTGATAGAGTTCAGAGTCTTAATGCAGCAGATAGAAAGTAAGAAAGCAGAAAACAGAAGAAGAACACAAGTAATTTATGCAGGTTCCTTCCACAATCCGGAAGTAGTCATGTCCCTCTTGCACCTCTAAGGAGAGTTCCACTAAAATGTAATATCAAATTACAAGTTGCTCAAACACACAAGTAAGAGACTTCCTTTGCTCAATCACACAAGAAAGAGACTTCAATGCTCAAGGACAACTCCAAGAGACTTCTAAACAATTACAGAGAATTGAAAAGAAATTTGAATACTTGATATACAATCAGAGGTATCCACAAAACAAAACGAACAGAACAGACTCAGTTTTTCTTAGACACTTAGAAATTCTAAAATATGAACTTTTGTAAGAATTATCTAAGTTGTTGATGAGCAATGGTTGCGACTTTGAATATGAGAAATAGCCTTGTTCGCGTATGTGTATATATGTATCACAACTCTTCAAGTCTTCATCTCTATTTATAGAGAATTTGAGAGACGTTGGGAACTAGCCAGCTCATCACTCTGTCTTGACCGAAGCTTTGATTTATCACCATTGATCTTTTGCCTGATTTGAAGATTGTCCTTATGAAAACAATTTCAAATTCATTCCAAAAACAAATGGAACAATATCTGCAAATATTGTTGTTATTCTTGTCTTGTATAGGAGATACAATGCAGAGATGGTGGTTGCAGAGGCATGCGCAGACTTAGTGGTTGTACATTTCGTACACTGTACTTTGTCAATGCTCTCCATCCTCTGAAGAAATTGGCTTCTGATGAACTTGCTTCTGGAGAACTGGCTTCTGATGACGTCATCTTCAGAAGCGCTTTCTTCAGATGCACTATGCTTCTGACTTTCCAGGAGCGCTTTCAATCAGATGCTCTTCAAGCTTCAATCTAAAATTCCTTGCTCTTTAATTCATTCAGTCAAAACCTCTTGTAAATAACTCTTTGTTAATGGTCCTGTACACTTGAATAAACTTTTAGCATATCCAATTGATAATTTTTAATACCTTGTTATCATCAAAACTTAAGTGGTATATTTGTGAAACACCCTTTGTTCCAACAGGCTCATGCCCTGGAATGTTTATCATTCAACTATTGAGGGCTTATGCCCTGGAACGCCTTATCGTTTAATTGTTGAGGGCTCATGCCCTGTGAATGCTTTAACCATTCAAAATGTTTAGGGCTCATGCCCTGGAATGCCTTGTCATTCAAACGCGTTAAATGGTACCACATGCATGTGCATTGTTTCATTGTTGTTGTTCGTCGTTGTGTCACTGCATAGTCGTTGTCGTCGGTTGAGCTGCTGCTGTGTTGTTGTTGTTGGTTGAAATTAAATATGTTGAAATGTTGTTATCCATGAAGTATATAACTATATTGAAGTATTTATTGATAGTTAGGGTGTTAGATTCAATTGATGAATTATAATTCTATTATTATTGTTTGTGAATCTCACCCCTTCTGCATGAAAATGTTGCCCTTCGTATGGGTAACTTGCAGGTGATCCAGAATAGTAGAAGTGGTGGCTCATGTGTCTTAGGGCTCTGATACGTAACGGGATGGGAATTAGTTGTTGTGTTTTCATTCCTTATGTATCAATTTTGAAGCATGTTGTTGGAGTTTTGTTTTAAAATTAAATGTTGAATATTACTTGTGTTTGGGCCTTTGTGCCAGATTTATATGATGTGGTTGTAATGTTTAAAAAGATTTTTTCGCTGCAATATTATATGTTGTTGACGTTGTTGAATAAATAGTATTTTAAATCTATTTATGAAATTTTGAAAAGCAGTGTGACATTCTCGTATGTTGTGAACTCTGATTTACTAATTTATTTATATAATAATTAGTTGTTGGGATAACAGGGTGTTACAATTGGTATCAGAGCAGATTGGTCCGTCCGACCAAGTAGTAGAGTCGTGGCGAGCCACGTAGTGTCGTGTAATAACCTTACATTGTTTTGTTGTTCTGATTGTTGCTTGCGATGTAGAATTTCAAGATGGCTGGGAGAAATGATGTTGCTATTGCTGCTGCACTCGAAGCTGTTGCTCAAGCTGTAGGACAACAGCCGAATGTTGGTGCTGGTAACGAAGGAGTTAGAATGCTGGAAACTTTTCTGAGGAACCATCCACCAACATTCAAAGTAAGGTATGATCCAGATGGAGCTCAGAAGTGGCTCAAAGAGGTTGAGAGGATCTTCAGGGTCATGCAGTGCAGTGAGGTGCAGAAGGTGCATTTTGGTACGCACATGTTGGCTGAAGAGGCAAATGACTGGTGGGTGAGTCTTCTACCTATCTTAGAACAGGATGGTACTGTTGTAACCTGGGCTGTGTTCAGGAGGGAGTTTCTGGACAGGTATTTTCCGTAGGATGTCCGAGGCAAGAAAGAGATTGAATTCCTGGAGTAGAAGCAGGGAGACATGTCTGTAACTGAGTATGCTGCGAAATTTGTGGAGCTGGCTAAGTTCTATCCTCACTACACTCCTGATATTGCTGAGTTCTCGAAGTGTATTAAGTTTGAGAATGGTCTGCGTGCTGATATTAAGCGGGCCATTGATTATCAGAAGATAAGGAATTTTTCTGAGTTGGTGAGCAGTTGTAGGTTTTACGAAGAGGATACGAAAGCTCATTATAAGGTGATGAGTGAGCGTAGAGGTAAGGGACAGCAGAGTCGTCCGAAACCGTATAGTGGCCCAGCTGACAAGGGTAAACAGAGGCTGAATGATGAGAGGAGGCCTAAGAGGAGAGATGCTCCTACGAAGACTGTTTGTTTCAAGTGTGGTGAAAAGGGCCACAAGTGTAATGTTTGTGATCGTAATGAGAAGAAGTGTTTCCGATGCGGGAAGAAAGGTCACACGATAGCTGAGTGCAAACGTGGTTACATTGTCTGTTTCAACTGTGATGAGGAGGGTCATCTTAGTTCGCAGTGTAAGAAGCCTAGGAAGACTCAGGCTAGTGGCAAGGTATTTGCATTGACCGGTACGCAAACTAGTAATGAGGACCGACTTATCAGAGGTACTTGTTTCTTTAATAGTATTCCTTTAATTGCTATTATTGATACTGGTGCTACACATTGTTTCATTGCTATTGATTGTGCACGTAAGTTGGGTCTGGTTATATCTGATATGAATGGAGAAATGGTTGTTGAAACTCCGGCTAAGGGTTCAGTAACTACTTCTCTTGTTTGTTTGAGTTGTCCTTTGTCTATGTTTGGTAGAAACTTTGAGGTTGATCTTGTGTGTTTGCCGTTGACGGGTATGGATGTAATCTTTGGGATGAACTGGTTAAAATATAACCGTGTTCATATCAATTGTTTTAGTAAGACGGTGCATTTTTCTTCTGCTGAAGAAGAGGGTGGAGCAGAATTCTTAACTACCAAGCAGCTGAAACAATTGGAGCGTGATGGGATCTTAATGTTATCCTTGATAGCATCCTTGTCGGTAGAGAATCAAGATGTGATTGATAGATTGCCGGTTGTGAATGAATTTCCAGAAGTATTTCCTGATGAGATTCCTGATGTGCCACCAGAAAGGGAGGTTGAATTTTCAATTGACCTTGTTCCAGGAACGAAGCCGGTGTCGATGACACCTTATCGTATGTCGGCGTCCGAGTTAGCTGAGTTGAAGAAACAATTGGAGGATTTACTTGATAAGAAGTTTGTAAGGCCGAGTGTTTCACCTTGGGGAGCGCCGGTGTTGTTGGTTAAGAAGAAAGATGGTAGCATGAGGTTGTGTATTGATTACCGTCAGTTGAATAAAGTGACGATAAAGAACAGATATCCGCTTCCGAGAATCGGTGACTTGATGGATCAACTGGTGGGTGCTCGTGTGTTTAGTAAAATCGATTTGAGGTCAAGTTACCATTAGATTAAAGTGAAGGATGAGGATATGCAGAAGACGGCCTTTAGGACGCAATATGGACATTATGAGTATAAAGTGATGCCTTTCGGTGTTACAAATGCACCAGGTGTGTTTATGGAATACATGAATAGAATTTTCTATACCTATTTGGATCAGTTTGTAGTTGTGTTTATTGATGACATCTTGATTTATTCTAAGACTGAAGAAGAGAATGCAGAACATTTAAAGATTGTGTTGCAAGTGTTGAAAGAAAAGAAGTTGTATGCCAAGTTATCTAAATGTGAGTTCTGGTTAAGTGAAGTCAGTTTTCTTGGCCATATTATTTCTGGTAGTGGTATTGCGGTAGACCCCTCGAAAGTTGATGTAGTATCACAATGGGAGACTCCGAAGTCGGTTATTGAGATTAGAAGTTTTATGGGTTTGGCTCATTATTACCACAGGTTCGTAGAAGGATTTTCGAAGTTGGCACTTCCATTGACTCAGTTGACCTGTAAAGGTAAATCTTTTGTGTGGAATGCTCAGTGTGAGAATAGTTTCAATGAATTGAAGCGCAGGTTGATGACTGCTCCAATTTTAATTTTACCAAAGCCAGATGAACCTTTTGTTGTATATTGCGATGCGTCCAAGTTGGGCTTAGGAGGTGTACTTATGCAGGATGGCAAAGTGGTAGCTTATGCTTCGAGACAGTTGAGAATTCATGAACGGAATTATCCTATGCATGATTTGGAACTGGCTGTTGTAGTTTTTGTATTAAAAATTTGGAGGCATTATTTGTACGGCTCTAAATTTGAGGTGTTTAGCGATCATAAGAGTTTGAAATATATATTTGACCAAAAGGAATTGAATATGAGGCAGAGAAGGTGGCTTGAGTTGTTAAAAGATTATGATTTTAGGTTGAATTACCACCCCGGTAAAGCTAATGTGGTTGCAGATGCTTTAAGCAGGAAGACGTTGCACATGTTCGCTACGATGGTAAAGGAGTTTGAGTTGCTTGAACAGTTTAGGGATTTGAGCCTAGTTTGTGACAGGTCACCCCAGAGTGTACGGTTAGGCATGTTGAAGATCAATAGTGATTTCTTGAACAGTATCAAGGAAGCGCGGAAAACGGATGTCAAGTTTGTGGATTTAATGGTTGCTAGTAATCAAACAGCAGATGGTGACTTTAAGGTTGATGATCAAGGTGTGTTGAGATTCAGAGGAAGGATTTGTGTCATACTCTCATTTTGGACCTAAAAATACTCGTTCAAACTTCTTTTCTGTTTCTGATTATTTCAAATTCACTATGTCTATTTTACAGTTTTCTACTGTGTTTCAACCACACATTTTACTGTTTTCGTCTCTAATTTTCTTGCATTTAAAACCATCCAAAATGTTTTCTTGCATTACAAGTCATAAAAAAGGGGTTTCCAAAACTGTTACATGTTTTCCTGCATTTTACTTTGAATTTTTGCATAAAAATCATACAGAAAGGGTATTTTGGTCATTTCCTACAGAGGAGCCCATTTTAGTCCCCACAGTCTGTCCCTGAGTCTTTTCAACTTGTCTGCATGAATCGTCAATCAATTCCTGTCCAAAAATCATCTCAGCATTGCATCTAATTTAGTCTGAGTCAGTCTGAGTCATTTTAGTCCTCAGGGGCATTTTGGTCTTTTCACGACAAATAATTTTTGGGCAGAGAGGTATTTTAAAATACCTCATTTTGGTAGTTTGTCCATTTTAGTCCGTTTTGTCATTTTTAACTGTTTCACTTTACGTTTTTTCAAATTACATTTTTTTACCAATTTTATTTTGTTTTTTTTTGCAAATAAGTCCAAATTTTGGTTTTAATTGCAAATGTGTCCAATTTTAACTTCGAAATAGTCCAATTTCAGTTTTTTTTATTATTTTCAAAATAGTCCTTGTTTCTTTCTAAATTGCAGCTCAGTCCTTAACTTCTTTTTAATTGCAGAATTAGTCCTTAAGTCTTTTTGCAGTTTGGTCCAAAAAATGCCACGCAAGCAGTCCAGGTCCAGGTGTCATGTTCCCATTTGTTCAAAGGCCACATGGCAGCCTATATAAGGCCACGCACTGTGCAAGTCAGAAAGAGGTCCACAGAATCAATGCCAAGTCACAAACAACTCACAAATTTCTCTCTCCATTCAGTTGGATCAAATCACAACCAATTCAGAAAAAATTGAAGAACAGTTTCATAAACCCTAACCGTTTCCAGAATTCGATTCAAGCCAAATCCATGGAATCCATGGCAGCTCTCAGAGATTCAATGGCGAATCTTCATCATTGAGCCAATCCTTCCCGCAATTCAAGCGCGAATTCACAACCAAAGGAAGCAAACTCAAGCGCGATCACAGGAAGGGAAGTTGCGAAGAAGAAGAAAGGAGAATCACCGGTTTACTTCCGGATTTCAAGCCAAAATCAGCAAACAGAATCAAATCCAAAGATTTCTGAAGATTCTAGGTCAAATCTCCGAATAAAACACAGGTGAATCAAAAACTTACCTATTGCATGTTCGAAAACAAGAACGAATCTAAATCGATGTAGATCCGTAGGAGATTCGAAGAGTTTTGGTTCAAAAATCATGAAACCCTAAAAAATCTTTGAAGACCGTAAAGATTCCAAGGTTTACAATGAGTATTAATCGTTGTAAACCAACGAATCCGTAAACAAAACCATTTAGAAAAAGATTCGAACCAAAAAACAGAACCAAAACCGTTCGAAATCCACGATCAAGAATTCAAGATCTACATCGTTTCAGTTGATGCATGTGAATTTCAGTGGTAGATGCATGCCTAGAATGATTAGACGAATCGTTTGAGCCATAATTTGTGAATTTCTGGGTTGATTCGAGTAGGTTAGGGTTAGGGTTTGCATCGGAGAAGAAGAGAGAACGAGAGAAGAAGAGAGACCGGTGAGAGAAGAAAGAGAATGAAGAGAAAAAATGAAAGAAAACCGGGTTTCAAGCTTTTATATAAGGAGCTGGACCGGGTGGGTTCTGACCCGATCTAGCGCCCCGTATTCTTGACCCTTAGATCTAGATGTTAATGGATCCGAATCAATCCAACGTCTCAGAGGCGTTCTGGAGATCCGGATCCATCCACCAGCGTGGGTTTGGGCCGGGTAGCTTTAGTTTTTCAGCCTATTTTCATTTTCTTGAGTTTTCTTGATATGTTCACCCCTATTCTCACTATTTGGACCCCCTGTGCACTCTACTTTTTTTACAAAATTCCGGAAAAATTACTGCGTGTTCTTGGTATATTTGTGACTATTTTTGTGATATTCTTACGTATTGAAAATTGATGAAAATGATAGGTGTTAATTCCCCATTTGATTGGTATATTTTGTGTTTTTTTGTGAATTTTCTTGCATGTTTTAATCCAAATCCTTGTCATAAGATTTTGGTGCTTGGCATTTGATTCCATGATGATTTATCTCTGATTTCATGATAGCTCATTCAATCTTGTTAAGTTTGATGCTTTTGTAATATGCCAAATTTTTCTTAAACTCCAATTTTGTATTATTTTGCAACTTTGTTTAGTTTGATTCTTGACTCCAATTTTGTATTATTTTGCAACTTTGTTTAGTTTAATTCTTGTTTCCAATTTTTGCATTGTTTCCAACTTTGTTTAGTTTGATTCATGATTCCAAGATTGCAATATTTCCAAATTTGCTAAGCTTGATCCTTGTTCACAATTTTGCAATGGTAATTGTTAGTTTCCAATAGTGTTAGTTTAAGTCCATTTGGTTAGTCACCTTGCAATGTTAATTGTTAGCTTCTAATTTTGTTAGCTTAGCTTTTGATTGGCTACTTTACAAGTTTGTATGTTAGCATCCCACTCTTGCAAATGTCTTACATATTAGTTTCTTGCTTTGTAAGTAACATTAGTTTATGTGCATTCTTTCTTCCCATTTCTTCATACCTTGCTATTATTTTTCTTTGTTTAAAATTTTGCTATCATTTCATTTTGCTTTACTAATCATTCTATTTTATGTTTCATGCATAATAAGCATTCCACTTCACCTCCATTCCTTTAAGTTTAGGTTCCATTCAATTTCTCAATGATTAGGTAGTTTCTTTTATTTCAATTTCTTGCAAGACCATAGAATGTAAACTAGGGCCAATGTAAAGGACAATGGACACTATAACGATGTACACCGACACGCACACACGTTGTATGATTTACCGTTAGATGTATGTTTAGGAAGCGCGAAACTTAGAAAAACCTTTTTCAAAAAGTATTAACAATTTCATCACTTGAAAACAATTTTTTCCAATAAACCTTGGAGTCAAAACTCCATTGTACTTCCCTTTTTTTCTTAATCAAATCCAAATGGAAATAACTCTTACTCAGACTTTTTTTTTGTAAATAATTGACCAACCTCACCGTTTTATTTTCTCGAGCCTTTACGGCCTCTTTCTCTTCTTCAAAACCTTTTTTTCTAAAACTAAAATGAATCAAAACTCACAAAGCTTTTCGAGAGAGAACTACATGGAGTTTGATCCCTTAAAAGGGTATGTAGGCAAGAGGTCAAAACCTCTCCAAGTCCAATAAAAATAAATCCCAAACACTTCTTTCCCCCCATTCTTAAAAACAACCTTTTCAATAAATAGCATTAAAAAATAAAGCGTAAACATAAATTTAGAAAAACGGCTCCTATAGAGTACTATAGTCGTTACGGGTGCCTAACACCTTCCCGTAGCGAAAATTTCCCCGGACTTAGAATTTCTAAGGGTTTTCTCAATTTTACCCTTCCCCAAAAAAAATAGAGACATCAATGATTGAAAGGTTCAAGCCTAATTAATGACTTGACACCCGAAAATCGCGATGACAATTTGTATTCCTGATGATGATGAGTTGAAAAAGTTGATTTTGGAAGAAAGTCACAGAAGTAGCTTAAGTATTCATCAGGGAGCTACAAAGATGTATCATGACTTAAAGAAATTGTTTTGGTGGTCCGGGTTGAAGCGTGATGTTGCACAGTTTTTTTATGCATGTTTGACTTGTCAGAAGTCTAAGGTTGAACATCAAAAGTCTGCAGGGTTGTTGACACCGTTAGATGTGCCTAAATGGAAGTGGGACAACATCTCCATGGATTTTGTGACTAGTTTACCGAATACTCCGAGGGGGCATGATGCCATATGGGTTGTTGTTGATAGATTGACAAAGTCGGCACATTTCATTCCGATTAATATCACCTTTCCTGTAGCTCAGTCGGCAGAGATTTATATTCGAGATATTGTGAAATTGCATGGAGTTCCATCGAGCATTGTGTCGGACAGAGATCCGAGGTTCACTTCAAGGTTTTGGAAGAGTTTGCAAGAGGCCTTGGGTTCAAAGTTGAGGTTGAGTTCGGCTTATCATCCGCAAACAGATGGTCAGTCGGAGAGAATGATTCAGTCATTAGAGGATTTGCTGAGAGTGTGCGTACTTGAGCAAGGTGGAGCTTGGGATAGTTATCTACCGTTGATAGAGTTCACGTACAACAATAGTTACCATTCGAGTATTGGTATGGCACCGTTCGAAGCTTTGTATGGTCGGAGGTGCAGAACTCCATTGTGTTGGTATGAGTCGGGAGAAAGTGTAGTGTTGGGACCAGAATTAGTTCATCAGACTACGGAGAAGGTCAAGTTGATAAGAGAAAATATGAAAGCGTCTCAGAGTCGGCAGAAGTGTTACCATGACAAACGTAGGAAGGCCCTTGAGTTCCAAGAGGGAGATCATGTGTTTCTGAGGGTCACTCCATTGACAGGTGTGGGTCATGCGTTGAAGTCTAAGAAGTTGACTCTGAAGTTTATTGGTCCATACCAGATATCTGAGAGGATTGGAACAGTGGCATATAGAGTGGGTTTGCCACCACATCTTTCGAATTTGCATGACGTGTTTCATGTGTCGTAACTTCGGAAGTATGTAGCGGATCCTTCACATGTGATTCCGAGAGATGATGTGCAGGTTAGAGACAACCTTACGGTTGAGACCTTACCATTGAGAATCGAGGATCATGAGGTGAAGAAGTTGAGAGGCAAGGATATACCTCTAGTGAAAGTTTGACATGGGAGCTGGAGAGTAAGATGCAAGAGTCTTATCCGGAGTTGTTTACTTGAGGTAATATTTCGAGGACGAAATTCTCTAAGTTGGGGAGAGTTGTAACGCCCTAGTTGTTATTTAATTATTTTTGAATTATTTAAAGTCTTTTTACGATTTTAAATAATTATTGTTGATGTTGTGGTGTGGTGTATTTTTATTAAATGGTTTATTTTTATTATTTATTAAATTAATATGAAAAATAGAATTTATTGGAGTTTTGGGGGTTACTTTTTAATTAGAGGAATTAAAGGGAGTTATTAGAATTAAGAGGGAATTAAGTTAGAGATAGAGAAATCAGAAAAGCAAAAACGTGCAGTGAGTTTTTGAGAGAAAAAGCAAGGGAGAAGAGCCAAGGTAGCCAAGTGAAGAACCAGGGAGATTGTAGAGCTTTGTTCATTTGAAATTAAGGTAAGGGTGAGACTGATCTCAATAGTAATAGTTGTATAATTCTGATTTTTGATTAACATGATGTTAGTTGGAATTGAGGGATTGGAGGTTAGGTTTTGGAGAATTTGAAAATTGATGAAAATGAGTTGAATTGTTGTTTTGATGTTGTTTTTGTGTTCCTTTGTTATGCATTGTTGTATGTTGAACCTGTAAACATATGTTAGAACACGTTTTGGGTAATCATGGGTTAAAAATTGGGTTTTGAATGAGATAGGGTTAGAAAATCCGAGAGCATTTTTCACTACCCAGATGAATGGTCGCTTAAGCGAACGACCCGTCGCTTAAGCGAGCATTCAAGCTAGTTGCCCAGATTCTTCTGTAGTCAGGTCGCTTGAGCGAGCCACAAGCGAGCTCGTAAGCGAACATTTCCTGACTTTCGTCATTTAGGTCGCTTGAAGCGAGCCACGAGCGAACCATGAGCGAGCTAAACCCAACCATTCTGTGAGGCGCACGTTTAAGCGAGCAGGTCTTCGCTTAAGCGAGCAAGGCTTTTGTCAGCCACATTTTGATCTTTGTTTCGTGCATTAGGGGACCCGTCTAAGCATTCTAAAATGTTTATTTTAACTTGTATAACCTCTGTATATGCACTAAACACTATAAAAACTTCTTGAAAGATGAATTGAATTTATTGATGTGAATATGTGCCATGTTGATGAATGTTTGCCGTGTGAATTGTTGTGTCATATTTGACTAAGTTGGGGAGCATGTCATAGTTGATTATGCCTGTTAGTAGTTGCCGTTGCTGTTGCTGAGTTGTATGCAGATATACACGGTTTTGAGTCCATTGCATACTCATATATTGTTGAGGGCTCATGCCCTAGAATGTTTATCATTCAACTGTTGAGAGCTTATGCCCTGGAACGCCTTGTCGTTCAATTGTTGAGGGCTTATGCCCTGTGAATGCTTTAACCATTCAAAATGTTGAGGGCTCATGCCCTGGAATGCCTTGTCATTCAAACGCGTTAAATGGTACCACATGCATGTGCATTGTTGCATTGTCGTTGTTCGTCGTTGTGTCATTTTATAGTCGTTGTCGTCAGTTGAGCTGTTACTATGTTGTTGTTGTTGGTTGAAATTGAATATGTTGAAATGTTGTTATCCATGAAGTATATAAATATATTGAAGTATTTGTTGATAGTTAGGTGTTAGATTCAATTGATGAATTATAATTCTATTATTATTGTTTGTGAATCTCACCCCTTCTGCTTGAAAATGTTGCCCTTCGGATGGGTAACTTGCAGGTGATCCAGAATAGTAGAAGTGGTGGCTCATGTGTCTTAGGGCTCTGATACGTAACGGGATGGGAATTAGTTGTTGTGTTTTCATTCCTTATGTATCAATTTTGAAGCATGTTGTTGGAGTTTTGTTTTGAAATTAAATGTTGAATATTACTTATATTGGGGCCTTTGTGCCAAATTTATATGATGTGGTTATAATGTTTAAAAAGATTTTTCCGCTGCAGTATTATATGTTGTTGACGTTGTTGAATAAATAGTATTTTAAATCTATTTATGAAATTTTGAAAAGCAGTGTGACATTCCCGTATGTTGTGAACTATGATTTACTAATTTATTTATATAATAATTAGTTGTTGGGATAACGGGGTGTTACACTTATCAAAAGTTCATTTTAGCCATTCACACATAAAACTTAGCACAACTTCACAATTCAAACCACAACCTCACAATTCAAACCACAACCTCACAAATTGAAACACCCATGGTATAATTCAACAACAAGAACACCTCACAACATCCACAACATCATTTAGACACAAATTCATCAACAATCAACACAACAAAACCATTTTACACCAATTTGAGCAAAAATCAACGAAGTCTCATATAACCCTAATCCAAACATGTAAATCCAACAACAACATGTTTAACATCAATTTCACATACCTAAACTTATTGTCAAAGTGGGTACACGAAATTCATGTTTTAAATTCACAAAAAAACACAATTCATAAAATCAGCACTTATGGAAACAAGTTGAAAAAGAGATTATAGCTTAAGTATGAATGTACATTATCCCCCTTACCTCAATTGAGTACAATTCTAGTTTGGGATTCACTTTTGCTCCTTATATCTCTACCCTCTTCTTCCTCTTCAAGCTCTCTTCTTCCAAAACCCTCTTCTCCTTTCTCTAGCTCTTTCTCTCTCTCTACCTCTCTCAAAAGTTTTGTGAAAATGAGTGTGTAAGACCTAATTTCTCTTCTAACCATAGTTTACATAGGCTCTACAATAATGGGCGCAACCCTAAATTGTTTTAAATGGACTTTAAGTCTTACCACTTAATACACAAAGTTTCTACTCATAAAACAGATAAAAACAATAGTTACCGGTCCTTGCTTAATTACTCCAACTTACTAGTAACTTAGTAAAACTAACCTTTATCACTTAAAATAGTAAAATAACGCTCGTACTCAAAAGACTATTTTACACTTGCTCGCAAAAGACCAAAATAGCCCTAAGTTCAAAATGACTAAAATACCCTTCTAAAGTCAAAATCCACTAATCCCAACCAAAATACACACAAAGGGAAATAATCACATACAAGCACATAACATATAAAAATTAATTAAAAAAATCTAGCGGAAAACAGGATGTTACAAGAGACGTTATGCTTGTTGTTGTTGGTTCTTGAATTCGTTCCGTGATGACGGTTGGTCCATACACCGCACTTTAGACATCCACTAATGTTGTTTTATTTTTTTCGTATCACCTGATTGGGTTGGCATACATTGTTTATGGATTCATGGGGTTAGGTTTATCTCCCCCCCAATTTTTTGTATTTCTTTTTGCCTTTTTCTAATAATATATATGAGCACCTAGCAATGACTGGAATCTGCAAGACATCTCAACTTTTGATGAAATGTCTTCTATTCATTTGTAATGTCATTGTGCTATTGACATATAAAAAACAAACCTTAATTTGGAATTTAAATTTAAACACATGACTAATGAAAGATAGCATCATCAAGTTGAATAAAAAAGGGGTAATTAACATGGGGTTGTAAGTTGTCCTCGTGAGCTTAGCTCAGTTGGTATAGACAATGAATAATATATGAGAGGTTTAGGGTTCAAACCCTGGTCACCAAAAAAAAATGGGGTTGTAAGTTGATATATATATATATTTTTGTTACGTAGGTTGATAGATGTTTGGGCACTATAGCCATTTGATCAAGGATTCCATTTCTAATAGGTGTATTTGAAAAAACATATATTAGCGTAGGTTAATTTTGTAAGGGTCATGCTAACTTGTGTTCTTAGGACACATGTTAAGCAATCCAAAAATAGAAATATTTCCTTAATATTTATGCATTCAATTAAATAAAAGTTAAAAAATTAAATTTAATCCACTAATTCTAATAAAAAGTTTTTACATTTGAGAAAGACATGCCTTCTTTATACAAACTTCACTTACTTTGAGCAATTAATCCACCCACCTGAAAGTGTATCTTGAAAAACATCGGGAAATAATGTAAGCTTAATCATTTCATAATAAACGCCCATGATGCTTGTAAAAATAAACCATTTTTTTTTTTTACAAAAAACAAACCTTCTTAATTAATAAAATAGATGATGGTTTTCTTGTCAAATATTTTCACTACTGTTCTGGACTGGGCAAAAGGAACTTTGGCCTATTTACTTAGGCCCAATACAATCCAAAGCCCAGATACCACGTTTGGCAAACATTACTTGCGACACACCCCTTCCCCGCGAGGGGGTGCACGAAGCGAACAAGACTGGTTCAAACGAGCCCCAACATCTCTTTGCACGTTCCCGTAATAAACTCTTTGGCGGTTACACATCCCACAATTTCGTAACCGCTAGAGCCTGGTGTGCCATTACAACGGATTTGCAACCCTCCACCTCTATATATAGGGGACTCCTAGCACTCTTGAGGCATTCCACTACCATTTCAACCATCGCATTTAAAGCACCAACAGTCACCTTTTGATCAGGTACGATCAGTGCCGCTGTCTGTGGGAATTATATGCTCTCCTCGTTTTTATCCCTCTAAAAACCAAAGCTTTCCAAACTACTCACCATGGCTGCCAACGGTGCCAGAACACAGTTGCGAAGCAAAATTCGTATCCCTTAACGTGATGGTATGACATCTTCGCCTTCTCCTGTGGGTACACCCAGAGGGGAACCTGTACAAATAGTTCCTCTCCAACAAAGGCCTCTGCAAGGTCCCTTACGACCTATAGAGACACCTGAAGATACCAATCCAACTGGTGCCTTTGTCAACAACCTGCTCTACTCGGTTCAACGACAGACGTCGTTAATCGAGGAACATAATCTACGCTTGGCAGATCTGGCACGAACACGTCCATTGGTCTGACCCTGACGCTCTCCTTCCCCAACACTTAATAGAAGAGGAGGGAGCCCACACCCTTCACGTTCCAAATCCCCTCGACACTCAGTGAGCGTCAGGTCTCCTAGCTACACTAGGAGATCACCCAAAAGGAGGTCACCCAGACGTTCTCCTCCACGGTGATCCCCACAAAGGAGACTCCACCAAGACACAATAGGTAATCTCTACAATCCATTCACACGACGCATCCGAGAAGCTCCTATCCCCCGCCGATTAGAGAAGCTTCCCCAGATGGACTCATATGACGGGATGACAGATCTGGATGAGCACATCGAGAACATTGAGGCAGTTCTCACTTATCGATCGGTGTAAGGCGCCCTAAAATGCAATCTTTTTGTCCATACCCTACGGCGAGGAGCAGTTACTAGGTTCAAGAACTTACGAAGAAACTCCATCGACTCGTGGAGCGACCTCTGTGACGAGTTCACAACCCACTGCACTGCTTCAAGGACGCAAACAAAGACGATGGCATCCCTTGAAGCCATCGTTCAAGGAAAAGGCAAGCCTCTTCGAGACTACATCGAAAGGTTCAACAAAGAAGTTGTGCAGGTAAGGGGTGCCGACGAAACTATGAAGAGGTACCTCATTACCAAAGGTTTGCGCGAAGGCACAAACGTCAAAAAGGCTGTCCATCTAGATCGCCCAAGGACTCTCAACGAGTTCCTAGCGATCGCAAAGATCTACATCAAGTACGAAGAGGAGTTGTACGCGGACAGCCTAAACAAATCTAGGAAGGAGGAGCCTGCTGCTGAATCCTCCAGAAAGCCCTTCCATGATAAAAAGAAAGAGGGCAAGCCACCAAAGGCTCCGTCAGAGGAAAGGAAAGGGGTAGACAAAACAAAGTATGTCAAGCCACCAAAGGCTTCACCGGGCACGTGACTGACGATTGCCTCCACCTGAAGGACGCAATCGAACTCCTCATCCAATGAGGACGACTCAAGCAGTTCGTCAAGAACCCCGAGTCGGAAAGCAAAACCATCGAGCTCATCACTGATGGCACTGCAACAGACAAGATAGTGGCTATGTCCGTCGAACAGTTGGGCGATTTCCCCAACAACATGGAAATCGTGCCTTTTTCATGCACTTGGGAATAGTTCCCTTCCGTCAACGCTGAACATCTCCATGGGAAGCATGGAAAGAAAATTTGAAGAGCTCATGAGTGTCAACTTGTTGGTCCCCTCCGACTCCAACATCGGAGGAACACCACCCTTGGCATTCTACGACTCTGAAATGCCTGGTGGGGCTTCAAATTCAGCCATCCCTTTGCTCGTGCAAGCATCGATGACCAACATAGATGTCCGTCGAGTCCTGATTGACACAGGGGCCTCACGCGACATCATGTACACCAACCTGTTCAAAACTCTTCAGCTAGCGAAGAAAAACCTTTCTCCCTATGTTTGAAGTGAACTTTATGGCTTCAACGGTTCATCTACACAACATTGGGGCTACGTTCAACTGCTGGTCACCTTTGGCGAAGAGGAGGCTAAGAAAACAATAACAGTCCCATTCCTGGTGATCGTCTATCCTTCTCTTTATAATTGCATTATAGGGAGAACCAGACTTGCCCACATGGGCGTTGCATGTTCAACCGCTCATCTGAAGTTGAAATACCATGCAAAGGATGGCATCATCGCCTCCCTGAACAGAGTCATCGAAGTTGCTAAAAGATGTTTCCTTTAGGCAAACAAAACCCATAGCTCGGTTTCCCAATCAAGCAAATCTGCTGGAGACAAAGGGAAAACTGCTGCTAGTACTCTAGATGCAAACTTGGTCGAACTTGATCCCAGGTTCACCAAGGAATACCTTAAGGAACAAAAGAGGGAGAAGAAGGATCCGCTCAACGCGAAACTTCTCAACCTTATTCCTGACGGTGAATTCGAGATGGTCCCTTTCGAAGACGACCCCTCGAAGAACTTCAAGGATCTTCCAGAACTTATCAAAGCTCAGTTGGTCTCCTGCTTGAGAGAAAACACTGACCTATTCGCTTGGAGTGCATTTGACATGTCCGGAATTGATCCGAGCGTCGCCTGTCACTAGTTGACAGTCAATCCTGGTTTTAGCGTTGTACCTCAGGGACTTACAAAGCAGTCTCCTGAAAAGTCAGAGGCTGCAGAAAAAGTCGTAAAAAACCTCCTAGAGGAAAATTTTATTTCTGAGGCCAAATACACTACATGGCTCTCCAATGTTGTACTTGTCAAGAAATCTAATGGAAAATGGCGTATGTGTGTTGATTATACCGATCTTAACAAGGCTTGCCCTAAAGACGCATATCCTCTTCCTAACATCGATAAACTCGTAGATAATCCCTCCAGCTACAAACTTTTATCCTTCATGGACGCGTATTCTGGTTACAACCAGATACCTATGGTAGAAGAAGATAAACAGAAAACAACCTTCATGACCGAATTAGGGAACTATTACTTCAACGTAATGTCCTTCGGTCTACGAAATGCAGGGGTGACTTATCAACGAATGATGAATAAAGTCTAAAACAAGAAACTTCTGGGCGACATTATCGAAGTCTACATGGACGACATGATTGTAAAATCCCAACAAGAGGTTGATCATGCCGCCCATCTCAAGAGAGTGTTCGAACAAACTAGGAAATACAACATGCGACTCAACCCAGAAAAATGCACTTTCGAAGTTCAAGCGGGTAAGTTCCTCGGTTTCTACTTAACATAAAGAGGAATCGAAGCGAACCCAGATAAATGTCAGGCATTTACAAAGCTTCCTACGCCCCACTCTAAAACATGCATCCAAACACTCAACGGCATGCTGACTGCCCTCTCAAGATTTGTCGCTAAGTCCTCTCAACATGCTCTCCATTTCTTGAAATTACTGAGGAAGGAGACAAAATTCGAATGGACTGAGGAATGCGAAATTGCTTTAAGGCATCTTAAGGAAACCCTTTATGCACCTCTAGTTCTCTCGCGACCTGATCAAGGTGAAATGTTGTACCTCTACCTTTGTGTTTCTTCCGACGTGGTTTGCGCCGTTCTATTTAGAGAAACACCAGAAGGTGAGAAACCAGTCTACTTCACCAGCAAAGCTTTACTAGGGCCAGAAACAAGGTATCAAAAGATCGAGAAGGTAGCTCTCGCTCTCCTCACAACAGCTCGAAGATTGAGGCAGTATTTCTTAGCCCACACAGTGGTAGTCCAAATAGACCAACCCATAAGACAAATTCTGGGACGTCCCGATGTCGCCGGACGGATGATGAAGTGGTCACTCGAGCTATCCGAGTTCGACATATATTACAAATCCAGAAAGGCACTGAAGGCACAAGTCTTTGCTGACTTCCTAGCTGAAATGACCTTCCCCGCGGAAGAAAACACGAAAGAATGAATCGTCTTCGTAGACGGGTCATCCAACTCTAAAGGAAACGGAGCGGGGGTAATTGTAGAAAACGACGAAGGTATTGTCGTTGAAATATCCCTTGGTTTCGTAATTAGTGGCTTAAAAAATAAAAATCTTTAATGATTCTTAATTAGTGGCTTCGCAAGTGACTGGCGATTACCAGGTCCGAGAAGAGCATCTACAATAGTACGTCCAACTAGTACTCAAGAAGATGAGAGAATACGAAACTGTAGAGGTTACTCATGTTCCCCGCGAACAGAATACCGTAGCTGACATTCTCTCAAAACTCGCTAGCACGCGGACTGCAAGCGGAAACAAGACAATAATTCAAGAAGTCCTAAACGAACCCAACGTTCAGAGGCATAAAACTCAACCACTCGAAGTTAACACGATCATTGGGATAGAGGACTGGAGACGACCTATTACACGCTACATAACTAGCGAGGAACTCCCATCTTATCCCCTCAAAAAGAACGAAGCTGAAACGAAGGGCCTGCTCATTCACTCTAGTGGTGGGAATCCTATACAAAAAGGGGTTTCATCACACCACTTATCAAGTGTTTGGGACCTAACGAGACCCAAGAAGTCCTCGCCGACGTCCACGACGGCATATGCATACAACATCTTGGTGCCAAAGCTCTCGCCAAAAAGGTACTACGAGCAGGATACTATTGGCCAACCATGCTAAAAGACGCAGAAGACTATGTCAACCTGTGTGACAAATGTCAACGGCACGGAGACATGCACCTAGCGCCTCCTACCGAACTGACATCCCTGGTCTCTCCTCGGCCGTTCGCATGGTGGGGCATCGACCTTCTGGGACCATTCCCTAAAGCTGCCGGTCAACTCAGATATTTAGTCGTCGCAATCGACTATTCCACCAAGTGGATCAAAACGGAACCATTAGCGAAGATTACAGCCAAAAACGTACTTCGTTTCTTCAAAAGAAATATTCTAGCAAGATTTGGAGTACCGACCCTAGTGATATCCGACAATGGAACCCAATTCACCGATCAGAGGTTCCAAAATTACTTGAGAAACATCGGCATCAAACAAAGCTTCAAATCCGTAAAACACCCTCAAGCCAACGACCTTGCCAAAGCGGCGAACAGGGTCATCTTGCGAGGAATACGCAGGAGGCTAAAGACGGCCAAAACCACATGGGCTGAAGAGGTGCATACAGTCCTTTGGGCCTATAGAACTACTCCCCACTCCACTACTAGCGAGTCACCTTTTCGATTCACGTTTGGGACAGAAGCGGTCATTCCCATTGAGCTAACCGAACTCACTTGGCGAACCGGCGCTGATACTGACCTCCCAACTAACACGGTTAACTTACGTGAAGAGCTCGAATTTTTCGACGAAGTTAGAAGTAAAGCAGCTCTACGAGAAACAGTGCTAAAACAAAAAATAGCCGTTCGACATAGTAAAAAGGTCATAAAACGAGAATTCGAAGTTGGTGATCTCGTCCTCCGACGGAATCAGAAGGACTCTAAAGAGGGAAAACTCGCCGCCAATTGGGAGGGACCCTATAGAGTATGAATGAAAACCGGGACGAGAGCGTACAGACTCGAAGACCTCAATAAAGGCACAATTCCAAGAACTTGGAATGCCGAAAAACTCAAAAAGTATTACACTTAGAAGGCAAACATAGCCAGCAAACTCTAATGTACATACTTAGTTCAAAACAACGAACTTCATGCTCTCCAATAAAAAAATGAGCAACTACAACGGAGGAGGAAAGTCGTGCCACTCCAAATCCAAAAACATAAAGGATAAATGAAATCTACACAACAGATACATTTATTCCTCGGTATGTTCGCTAAATTGCGGCATACCGCTCGGCATGTTAGGTAGAAACCCAGCTCACGATGGGTGATTCACGCCTCAGTGTGTTGAACTTAAATTGGTTTTTTTGTTCATCCGTTGTTCCTTGTCCGAAAACGACTTTGGACACTTCCCGTTGAAAATCAGAGAAAGGGAGTCGAAAACCCATGTCTTTGAGAACCACCTCATACATGGGAAATACATGGTTCTCATACTCCGAACACACTCGATCAGATGTGCTCGAAAATAGTCCTCCCACTTTTCAGATCTACCAACAGAGCTGAAAGGAATCTCGCATGTTCCACCCTCAGCGAACACAGATTCCGTCTCCAAGGGTTCTTCCCCCAGCCAAGAAGAGACAGGCGCGGCAGCTTCCTCGTTCACCAAGGAAAACCTGAAAGAGTAAGGAAAAAGTGAATCCAACATTCAGATCCACCCTTCCTTCACCCATCAGATCGACCACAGCGAGGAAGGGATCGAAACATCACCCCTAAAAGATAGGGGGAAACCGACGGCCAGTCTACTCCAACCATTTCAGAAAACTGGTTCTAAAGCAAGCAGGACTGAAGCTTATGAGTAAAAACTACAGCCTGTCGCCAAGGTTTCTCTCAAAATACAGAAAACAGACATCAAAACTCCTAAAGACTCCTTTCACGCAGTGGAAACCACCGTAACAAACGGCGGAAACCACCGCGTCGAAGTAACTTCTACCCTAAAAACATGCATATCTACGGTTTCTTAAACAGGAAACTAAGGAAGTCAAGCATGAAGGTAAAAGGAAGACGAATCATCAGAGTATTACCTGTTACGATGGATGAAAAACTGAACTTGAAGTGAATAGTTGAAGGATCGGAAAGGTTTCGTCTCTGAAAGAACTCTTGAAATTTTCTAAGTTTCTGAGAAGTGAAGTAGTAAAGGTTCCAAAAAATCGTTTGAACTACTTATACCCGCTTCACAAACCTTTCAAGTGCCAAGAAGCTGCAATTCGGTACAAACCTCCACATACGATTCCTCACTCAAAGTGGCCTACCCACGGTTCAGATCTAATATAACCATCCATCCAAGGGCTCTGATTAAAGATAGCAGCTCCTTAAACATGAGGATTGAATCAACGGTACTGATGACGCCTTGGAAACGAAAACCAAGAATACACTCTTGGCTCTAGGAACTCAAGTACCACAATAGCCTTTACATGTGTCACTCAGAAACCAAAGGTCATGTCTCCTCAACCTTTCCCTCGAGACATGGGCATTAATTGTGGAATGACAATCGACCAAATTTCCTGACGAGGGATTCTTTTTATCTAACAAAGAGAAATCGAGCATTCATATGCTGAACACATATCACTCAACAGGCGAACTTGTCTGGCTATGAAACGACATAACTCAGGGAATAGCAAGTGCGACTGCACAATTATCTTAAAGTATCATAGCCGCCCAAGACTAACAGTTCCCAAATTCAACGCGTTCCCACACGTCCAAACAGCTCAACTTTCCGAGAGCAATCTTTCTTCTTTGTCCGTTCCCGAGGAACAAAACATGCCCGCTCTTAAGTCATCACTCTTACAAAGAGCAACGACTTGGGGGCTACTGTTCTGGACCGGCCAAAATGAACTTTGGCCCATTTACTTAGGCACAATACAATCCAAAGCCCAAATACCACGTTTGGCAAACATTACTTGCGACACATGTAACACCCCGTTTTCCCAACATATAAATTTCTTAAATAAATAATCAGAGTATTCACAACTTAAACAGAATGCCACATTTCTTAAAAATCTTAAGTGAAATAAATAACAATTTATTCTTCAAAACATCTCATAATACTTCGCAGCGGAATTCAATTCAAAAATCTTAATAACTTTGGCACGAAGGCCCCAACGTAAAATCTCATCAAAGTAATTCAACATCATGTTCAGAAAATCTCATAAATAAATACGTAAAGAATAGAAAACATTAACAAGGTTCCCCATCCCGTTACGTATCAGATTACCTAAGGACACAGTGAGAGGTAGCCACTCACAACAGCAAACAACAGCTACTAATCTTGATCACCTGCAAGTTACCCACACGAAGAGCAACATTTTCAAGCAGAAAGGGTGAGATTTCACAAACATTAAAGTTAAGCATATAATTCATCAATTACAGCTAACAATTACAAAACATCATCAATGCAACACATTATTCACATTTGAAATCATAAACAACTCATCACATTTCAAGTATGGAAAACATCTTAACTTCATCAAATTCATCGTGTTAAACAACAAAGGCATTCATAATTAATTCATCAAAGAACATCATCAACGACTCAACTTATTAGACAACACGACACGACTATGCAACTTATCTTCTTACACATCTTAACATCTTATATGCATGTGGTACCATCCGGGGCATGTGCCCCCTTCTTTATGAGCATAAATACACTCACAGGGCATAAGCCCTCAACATAAAGAGCAAAAGCTCACAGGGCATGAGCCCTCAACGTATTGGAGTAAATACCCCCAAGGCATAAGCCCTCAACAAATGAGTATGCATATGGACTCACAACTTACAACTTAGAACATCTTGGACACTTCATACAACTTGACTTCTTAAACAACTTCATCATATAATTCATGTACAATCAATTCAAAAGAAGATTGCATATCATATCACAGCTACTGGAAAGATAATTCAAGTACCAGCAAATCACATATTTATATCAATGCTCATTTCAAATCATAAACAACTTAAAACAACACAAGAATCCAACTTAGAAAATCTAGAACAGCCTAGCTCGCGAGGCGAGGGCTTCTGCTCGCTGTGGCGAACTCACATCAAAGGGTACTCGTGAGGCGAGAAGGGTTACTCGCCTAAGGCGAATAAAAGTAGGTAGCTACGGATTTTGTGACCATTTTACCCCTGTAGTCTCATTTTATCTTACTTTCATCCAATTTCAACCCAGAAACTCATCCAATACTTCTTATATGTGTTTAAACACTCAAAGCCATCTAAAAATCATTCCAAAACATCAAATCAAATCTAACTCACTGGTCAACTCGCTGTGGCGAGCAACATGGCGTCGCTCGCGAGGCGGGAGGGTTTGCTCGCTGTGGCAAACGATGAAGGTCATCACTCGCGAGGCGAGGATCAACGCTCGCTGCGGCGAGTGATGAACAGCAGCACGGGCAGAATTGCTATTTTCTCAAAAAGTCACCTAATCTCATGGTTCTAACCTTAAAACTTATTCCAATTAACGTCCTATTGATTATCTAAGGTCTGTGCACCAGTTTTACATCAAATTAACTGTTAAACATCATCTAATCATCAAATCCTCTCATAACCCTTGTTTTCAAAACTCCTCAAAACTACACCTAATCATGTTAATTGCAATTTCAGAAATCATAGACTTAAATTTAATGAGAGTTAGTCTCACCCTTACCTTAAAAAAGCAAAATCGCAGCTCTCCCTTTAGGCTCCTCCTCTTCTCTGGTTTTTCTCCTTTTTCAAAAAACGTACGTACTGACAACTCTTAACCTAATTTCCTTTATTTATACTCCCTTATCTCTATATTTATTTTATTTTCATATCTTATTCTATTAAATAATAAAATAAGTCACCACATCATATAAAATCACTAAAATCACATAAATCATACTTCTTCACATCTCATAAATCATAAAAATATATTCTACACTCTTCAAATAAATCAAATAATTAAAATAATCTAAGTGGGCGTTACAACACACCCTTTCCCCGCGAGGCGGGTGGACGGAGCGAACAAGAATGGTTCAAACGAGCCCCAACGTCTCTTTGCACGTTCCAGCAATAAACTCTTTGGCGGTTACACTTCCCATGATTTCGTAACCACCAGAGCCTGGTGTGCCATTACAACGGCCCTGCAGCCCTCCACCCCTATATATATAAGACTCCTAGCAGTCCCCAACGTAGAATCTACTCCCTCTCTAAACCTTCATTCTCTGATCTCTACTTACTTGAGCGTCGGAGCTCCTGCATGCACACACCCCCCCCCCCTATTCCAAGAAGCACTCTTGAGGCATTCCACCACCACTTCAACCACCGCATTTAAAGCACTAACAGTCACCTTCTGATCAGGTATGATCAACTACTACAAATACATTCACTATCAAAGAAAATGATTATTGTTTTTAACATTTTTTTAGTGTACTTGGTTTTATATGATATATGATGATTTATATTAACTAAATATACCATTATTTTCTTGAGGGAAACTAAATATACAATTATTAAAAATAGAAGTTAGTTATGGTTTATTTTACTAATCATTTGTTTGTTCAAAATAAATTTGCTTATCTTTTGTTATATTATGCACCACACTCACATATAATATAGAACATTGGAATCCTCTGAACACTCGCAGTGGAAACCACCGTAACAAACGGCGAAAACCACCGCGTCGGAGTAACTTCTAACCTAAAAACATGCATTTCTACGGTTTCTTAAACAGGAAACTAAGGAAGTCAAGCATTAAGGTAAAAGGAAGAAGGATCATCAGTGTATTACATGTGACGATCGGTGAAAAACTGAACTTGAAGTGAAGTGTTGAAGGATCGGAAAGGTTTCATCTCTGAAAGAACTCTTGAAATTTTCTAAGTTTCAGAGAAGTGAAGTAGTAAAGGTTCCAAACAATCGTTTGAACTACTTATACCCGCTTCACAAACCTTTTAAGTGCCAAGAAGCTGCAATCCGGTACAAACCTTCACATACAATTCCTCACTCAAAGTGGCCTACCCACAGTTCAGGTCTAATCAAACCATCCATCCAAGGGCTCTGATTAAAGATAGCAGTTCCTTAAACGTCAGGATTGAATCAACGGTACTGATGACACCTTGGAAACGCAAACCAAGAATACACTCCTGGATCTAGGAACTCAAGTACCACAATAGCCTTTACATGTGTCACATAGAAACCAAAGGTCTTGTCTCCTCAACCTTTTCCTCGAGACGTGGGCATTAATTGTGGAATGACAATCAACCAAATTTCCTGACGAGGGAATCTTTTTATCTAACGAAGAGAAATCGAGCATTCACATACCAAACACACCACTCAACAGGCGAACTTGTCTGGCTATGAAACGACAGAACTCAGGGAATAGCGAGTGCGCCCGCCCAATTATCTTAAAGTATCATAGCCACCCAAGACTAACAGTTCCCAAATTCGAGGTGTTCCCACACGTCCAAACAGCTCAACTTTCTGAGAGCAATATTTCTTTTTTGTCTGTTCCCGAGCAACAAAACATGCCTGCTCTTAAGTCATCGCTCTTACAAAGAGCAACGACTTGGGGGCTACTGTTCTAGACCGGCCAAAAGGAACTTTGACCCATTTACTTAGCCACAATACAATCCAAAGCCCAAATACCACGTTTGGCAAACATTACTTGCGACAAACCCTTTCCCTGCGAGGGGGGTACACGGAGCGAACAAGACTGGTTCAAACGAGCCCCAACGTCTCTTTGCACGTTCCCGCAATAAACTCTTTGGCGGTTATACTTCCCACGATTTCGTAACCGCTAGAGCCTGGTGTGCCATTACAACGGCCCTGCAGCCCTCCACCTCTATATATATGGGACTCCAAGCAGTCCCCAAGGTAGAATCTACTCCCTCTCTAAACCTTCATTATCTGATCTCTACTTACTTAAGCGTCGGAGCTCCTGCATGTACACACCCCCTCCTCCGTTCCAAGAAGCACTCCTGAGGCATTCCACCACCACTTCAACCACCGCATTTAAAGCACTGACAGTCACCTTCTGATCAGGTACGATCAACTACTACAAATACATTCACTACCAAAGAAAATGATTATTGTTTTTAACATTCTTTTAGTGTACTTGGTTTTATATGATATATGATAATTTTTATTAACTAAATATACCATTATTTTTTTGAGGGAAACTAAATATACAATTATTAAAAATAGAAGTTAGTTATGGTTTATTTTACTAATTATTTGTTTGTTCAAAATAAATTTGCTTATCTTTTGTTATATTATGCTCCACACTCACATACAATATAGAACATTGGAATCCTCTGATCACTTAGGTTACTCACAATAACCTCTAGAATAATAAAACCTTAAACTAAGTAATAAAAAAGTAATGATTCACATATCATACTTTGTCATGAAGTGCTTAAATGGGGTAAAATTTTCAAGGTTAACTAACATTATTTTGATGAATAAAGGGAATCCCAAAGAAGGAGAAGAAGACACAGTTGTACTCAAAAATAACCCCTGTAATTCTGCTGCCATCTGCCTAGTAACAGCAGGTAGAGGGGCCAAGCCATTTGTTTCATCAAATTTATGATTGAGTTATGTTTTTCAGATGAATCATCAAAGTCCGTACTTTTATATAATTTCTTGCAACTAAAATTAATTTATTTTAAAAAAAAAAAGCAGCTAAAATACTTTGTACTTTTGATATGTCAGCTTCATATTTTGAAAAAGTTATTAATCGTTAGTCTTGATAAAGTTACACCATCGTAGAGCTCTTTGTATTCTTGATTTGTGATGTAGAATATCTGAAATCATCTAGGTAAGCTCACATTCTTATGGACTATGAATCAACTTTTAACGAATTGATACAACCTACATCGGCTCATAGCTAATACATTCTCAACCGCTTTGATCCTTTTGTGAACATTTGTTGTTTTGTCTTGTTTAAAAGGAGTTTTGTTCAATGAAGAGTTTGAGTGTTGTTTATAAACTACATTTATTCTTGATTCTCAAACAATGTAAGAACTTTTTTTGTATCGTTAACGACACTGGGTTTTGCATATGAATTATACTATGTCTCGATCTCCAAAAATGCGAGACTTTTTGGTATTTTGGAAACAGTATCCCTCCAATTGAAGTTAAGAGCTAAAGTGTTTGTAAGTCCTCAAGCATGATGTAGGTTTGACCCCTACACGACGCACCAACGTTCCGACGTCAAGTCTACAAAAATGCATTTTTGATGTGCTGTTAAGTCGTCCCGATTTTATCATTTCTAAAAAAACGTCTTATTAAATTAAAAATTGTGATTCTTGATTATAAACTATTAAGAACTCCAATTTTATGACAATGGAATATGTTTTTGTTGGATCACACCACCTTTTAAAATAAAGTTAAATTAAAACAAAATATGGCTATTTCAATCTTACTTTTTTAAAATAGAACAGATATTCCCCTTTTTTATGATTTGCATTAAACTAATGTTTGGCTATTGTACTCCTTCCCTTCTTTTGTTGTCAGCTAGATTTTCCAATGAAAGCCTTTTCAAACACTCATTTACTAATTATAATTGAATGATTCAACCAACCTCTCAACAAACTTTAGTTCAAATGCTAAAAGTAGTTGAGAACACTGTAAACACAGATGAAACAGATCTGTAAACGTTTGCCCTATGCTGCAAAATAATATCAATACCTAATTTTCAGTACATATGTTTATTTTATTTGTACTATCAGTAGAATATAATAAGAAAAACATTTATTTCAAATACACTTTATTTTCTACTCTTATAATAGTTCAGATATCAAAGTCACACACGCAATAAACCTTACCCTTAATAACAAAACATCATTAAATGAGGACCCTCAACCATCTATAGTCTCAATCTGTTTCCCTGTTTTAACCATTTATGTCAAAACATAATTAATTTCACATGTTCTTTAATTTCTATAATGTTTATTGCATTTGTTTGAATTTCCCGCTCTTTTTCCTTGAGGATTATTTCAATACTTTCAAAATTTATATAAAATGTTGTCTTTGGGAGATATCGATTTTGTGCATTTGGAAGTCTACCACATTAACACAATCAATACATTAGTGATTGGTGGATAAGATTGGACGATTGATATGTAAAGATCGATACTTTAAATTTTATATACGAAATCTCCAATTTTTGTAGTCTAATGCAGATTCAATTCTCATTGATTCATTTTTCGTCTATAGGATATATTGTCATGGGTAGAGTGAGGACAGATGACAGGTGCCATAGTATTGGACAGCGCTTTGATGCATAATCATCACTTTAAATTAACCTAGACGAAGCACAGCCCGTGCTTAGCACGGGTTTGTTGCTAGTAGGGCATTATGGCATTAAGTGTGCTTATTTCTATTTTGACCATTAGCTTTGGCTTAGTCAAAGGTTATTAAAACTCATTCTTACTTACAGTTCGTAAGTTTTGTTTATAAACCTTTGTTTTTGTGCCTGAAGTGAGAAAGAATAAGAAACAATTATGCCACCACTTAATTGTCATTATTTACACAATATTTTAATTTAATTATGGCTGAACCGAAGAGCATATATACACTTCTTTGACAGAAAGTCTGAAAATATAGTCCCGTACCAAAGAAAATTTTCAATTAATTTTGGGTTTCAGGAAGATATCTTCCTGAAAATATTCTTTCTTGTCAGTTCTGCATTTTTGATTTTATATTAAGAAGGGTCTGTTAAATCACAGAGGATTAGTGTATAATTACGCGGAAAATCCTTAAGAACAATGCGATCAGCACGTCTCAGATTTCTTTCACCGTTTGTTCATTTGATAGTTGTCTTGTTGAATTGATGTTTAGAGATGTCGATTGAGTTATGTCCATGGTCAATTATACAACAATTTCAGGACAGATAAATTTCCTTGAAATCTTCCTTGATTATTTCCATTAACATAAATTGATTCTTATATTTATATTTTGATTATTATTTATAGAGATAATTTTTGCCTAAATTTACAACAGCTAACACTTTGTAAAGAAAAATGTGCTTACCGATGCCTCAAATTGACAATGATAACGATATTTTATTACTATAAAAACCATTAAATTAACCTTTTCTCTTGTAGTGGAGTAAACCAACCAAATGGTCTCGTCTTTGTAATACATTATTAAATTACTTTCTGATTTTAATAATATTTCAATTTAATCACTGTATTTATCAAAAGTTTTTTAATTTGATCATTGTCTTTATATTTTACTCATATGACAAAGGGCTTAACAAAAACTTTTGATAAAGACAAAAACAAATTTAAAATATTAATGGAGTTGGAAACTTATTTAAGAGTGACTTGATCAATTTAATGGTTTATTGCAGTGAGCTAAACTTATATTTACAAGAGCCACAAATAAAAATGTGTATCTATACTAGACTAAACTACATAAAAAGTTCATTAAAATAAAAATACTTATCATGTACCATACTATAATAAATACTGATATAATGAATTGAATAATGAGAGAAGAGGTAAGGAGTAAAGTCGGGACTGGATTCTTCTGCAGAATATTGTCTTTTAATAACCAATCAATTTTGCAGTCCATGACATGGCGCAATTGTGCAGAGAGGGTCAAATTCTTCATGTGTGGCCCTATAATCAAAGGGTCCAAACTCCATAAACCCATGTCTTGTGGGGCCCACACAACAATGTCACGTGATACAACAACCCTAAATTTGTTTTGAAATAACATGATTCTTTAAGTTTATACAATTTAGTGCATCCTTGTTTGACATTAATTTAATGACAATGTGTCGCTTACTTTTGAGAAAAATTAGTTGCCTTAAAAAAGTCTCTATAACTTCGCGTGTTTTTGCAAATCGTCACGGTATCTTTTTTTTGTTTTAATAACACCCTTGTAAGTTGTTAACCGTTAGCAGTTCGTCCCTCCCGTTACAAAAATGTTGTGGTGGCATACTGAAACATACGTGGCGAAGTTTGAGTTGGCAAAAGTTTGCTTATGTGTCAAGAGAGATGATGAATGGCTAGAAGCATGGACCAAAAACAAAAACGCAAAAGTGCATAGCAATGAAATTAAAAAAACGTAAATTTTGTTCATTCTTTTTCCTTTGTTTTTTCTTCTTCATCTTCAACCTCAATGTCTTCATCACCTTCAACCATAAATCTAGTTCACAATCAATCACAAACTTAATTCATTCATCTTCAGAAACAATACATGGTTACGATATGAAACTCAAAAACTTAACCTGAAAATTGAAAACAAAGCAACATATTCATCTTTGACCTTAAAATTAAAACTCTAATTAAAGAATACACAAGCATATGTGTAACGCCCTAGTCGTTATTTAATTATTTTTGATTTATTTAGAGTCATTTTATGATTTTAAATAATATTGTTGATGGTATGGTGTGGTGTGGTGTGGTATATTTTTATTAAATGGTTTATTTTTATTATTTATTAGATTAATGTGAAAAATAGAATTTATTTGGAGTTTCGGGGTTAGTCGCCTTAGGCGAGCTGGAGGCGAGTAAAACTGGGTTAGTAGCCCTGTACCCGAAGTGGTTCTATGTGTTTGATTATTGTTGGTTGAATTCTGGTGAGGATCATGTTTATGATTAATGGTATATTTGAATATTTATATTTATGCACGATATTGAATTATTTTCAAGGTTGAAGTATATTTGGTTGAGTGGTTGGGAGTGTAAGTCATATGTGTATATATATGTGTGTATATATATATATGCGTTGTTGAGTAGTAGTCGAGTTGTATGTTGATATACACAAGTGAAGTCCATTGCATAATCATAAAATTGGTGAGGGCTCATGCCCTGGAACACCTTGTCGTTCAATTTGGTGAGGGCTTTTGCCCTGTGAATGCTAGTTCATTCAATTTGGTGAGGGCTCATGCCCTGTGAATGCTTTAACCATTCAAAATTGGTGAGGGCTTATGCCCTGGAATGCCTTGTCATTCAAAACGCGTTAAATGGTACCATATGCATGTGCATTGTCACATTTTGTCGTTGAGTCTTTCTGGCGTTGTCATGTCATTGCATGAGTCGTTGTTGTTGGTTGAGTAGTCGGTGTATTGCTGGTTGAAATGGAATATATTGATATGATGTTGACCATGAATTATATAAGTATATTGAGGTATTGATGATATTAGGGTGTTAGATTCAATTGATGAGTTATATTTCTATTATTATTGATTGTGAATCTCACCCCTTCTGCTTGAAAATGTTGCCCTTCGTATGGGTAACTTGCAGGTGATCCAGAATAGTAGAAGTGGTGGCTCAAGTGTCTTAGGGCTCTGATACGTAACGGGATGGGAATTCGTTGTGTTTTTCATTCCTTATGTATCAATTTTAATCATGTTGATGGAGTTTGTTGTTGTTGAATAAATGGTTAATGACTAATAATGTAGAGGCCTTTGTGCTAGCATTTTGGATGATAATTGATGTTTAATGATGTTAAGAATATTCCGCTGCAATGATTGGATGTTATTTCATAGTTGATTTTAATAAATAGTATTTTATTCTATTTAAGAATTTTTGAAAAGCAGTGTGACATGCCCGTTGGTTGTTGAACTCTGATTTACTTGTTTATTTATTAAATATTTATTTGTTGGGATAACGGGGTGTTACAATATGCAATTCAAAATTGAAGAATAGCAGAAACGCAACCAACCATTCAACCAAAAAAATTAAAATTCTAATCACCCCCAAAAAAGGGTTGCAAAGTAGAAACACGAGTTATGCCCCACTGGGGCATCAAAAGTGTCAAACTTGAAATCGAATCTGAGATGAACCACCCATAACACATATTCATCAATGGCTTTTTCTTTAGATCTTTTGAAATCCACACCTCTCTCAGCCACAACCTTTGAAATCTGGGTTGACGATGAATTCGAAGGACTAGGATGGAAGCCTCAACCATGTTCCTTTAGTTTTTTCCTTTTTTTGGTCCTTCTCCATGTCTTCTCCTCTTATGCTCTTAGACTCATAAATCTATTTTTTATTCAAATCGTTTCCACAAAACCCATTTTTTTCTTCACTCATTCATTCACTCTCGTCATTTACACTGAGTTTTTGATTTTTGATTTTTCAAGTTTGAAGATTAATGAAGGTGACAAAGCTGAATGAAGATGTAGCTTACTCATGTTATTTAATTGATGCTTCATTTGTTTAAAAGGGAAAAAAAAATAGGTTTAGAGGAATGCTGGCAACACACATTCTAACACACACTTTTTAACACACTCTCTTTGATTGATTAAAATACACATAAGTCCCACCAAATCATGTGGGTCCCATATAAATTTGGTGGATCCCATGTGAATTTTAACCAATCTAATAGAGTGTGTTGAAAAGTGTGTGTTAGAATGTGTGTTGCGAGAACTAAATGGGAAAAATGGTTTATTTTTGTTCATGTTGTTGTTTAACATGTGAGTGATGCTTGGTACGTTCATACTAAAATATGCTAATGCCTGATAAAAGTTTGGCAAGTGTACCAAATACTATTGAAGTAGTAAAAATATTGTTCCCACAATGACTGTTTTAATCTCAATAACTCAAATTCGTTATTTAATAGGATGTGTAGAGTTATTTTGTTTTGCCACTAAGCAGTTGGTTTTGGTTTGATTTTATAAATCAATTAACGGAAAGTAAAGAGTTGTTAAGAAAATATGAGAGAGATGAGATCAGGTCTTTCGAATCCTCTATGTTTCCCTAATTGGTATACTGCACTCTTTTCTCATGAATGATTTTCTAGTTCCACGATAGTTAACAAATTAGCCCTAATCAATCCCTTGAGTTAGGACCCTCTTCTTAAACTACAACCCCTAATTTCTTAAGTGGTCTAATAATCCTTGAAGGTTTAAGCACGTTAACCTAATATCACTAACAAACAATTATCCATTTATAGACTAACCATGTTTATTAGAACAATTCAATGAGTCTACGTTGAAAGCTAGGGTCAGTAGTCATTCATACTCACGATGTTTATATGTGATCAAGATATAAAAGCATTAAAACAATTGAATTGAATAAAAAATAGATAGTCATTCACAAATAATAGAGTTTGTCATACCCTCATTTTGGACCTAAAAATACTCACTCGATTTTCCCTGCTATTTTCTAATGCTTTCAAATCCACTGTGTTTTCTACCGTGCTTCAACTGCATACATTACTGTTTCAGTCTTTTAAATTTTTGCATAAAATCATACAAAAGGGTATTTTGGTCATTTCCTACAAAGGAACCCATTTTCAGTCCCTACAATTTGTCCCTAAGTCTTTTCTGTTTGTTTGCATGAATCATATATCAAATTCTGTTTAAAAATCATCTAGTTTTGCATCTGAGTCAATCTGAGTCGTTTTTGCCCCCAGGGGCATTTTAGTCTTTTCACATCAAACAAATTTTGGGCAGAGAGGTATTTTAAAATACCTCATTTGTGGTAGTTTGTTCGTTTTAGTCCGTTTTGTCAATTTTAAATGTTTCACTTTACGTTATTTTCAAATTTACATTTTTTACAAATTTTATTTCACTTTTTGCAGTTTAGTCCAAACTTTGTTTTAAATTACAAAAGTGTCCAAATACCTTTTAATTTTCAAGTCAGCCCATTTTTCTTCTTTTTTACTTTCAAAATAGTCCAGATTTTTAATTGCAAAACAGTCCCAAATTTTCCAAAATTGCATTTTAGTCCTTTTTTTCAGATTCAGTCCAAGAGGCCACGCAAGCAGGAAAGTCCACATGGCACAAGCTCATTGGTCCAAATGCACATGTGGCAGCCTATAAAAGGCCATCACTGCACAGTGTCAGATACACATTTTTTTCACGCGCCACATCAACAAACAGAATCAACTTTCTCTCTCCATTCAGTTACAGATCAAATCCAACAAATTCACCAAAAAGCTTCAAGAACATCCATGGAACCCTAGCTCAATCCGAAGCAATTCCAGCCACAATCCACACCAAATTCATACAAATTCTTCGAATTCATCACCAAGTTCAATTGACAGAGATAAACAAAAGCAGAATTCATACAAATTCGGTAGAATTTCACACGGTTCTCAGAGATTCAGAGGGAATCTTCATCATCGAACCAAGAACAACTGCAATCCGAACACGAGCACGTCGCGGGAAGCAGCGCGCTACAAGTGTGATCGCGGGGTAAGATCAGAGAAGAAGAGGTGCAAGAAGGATCACAGGTTCGAACCAGAAGAAGAGAGAAAGAGGTGAAACAAGATACCTACACAGATTCAGCGCCAAGGATCAAGGAAACGGCCCCAAACCTCCGAACAAAGACTCAGGTAACGCCTCAGCCTCATCTTATCTCATCAAAATCATCACAAATCCGAAATCATGTGAATCCATAGCCAGTTCGAACTGTTCAAAACCAAACCCTAACCCTAACGCAAAAAAAAGTGTTTGAAAAATCAAAGAAACGTTTCAAGATCCACAACGAGTGCGAATTGAAACAAATCCTTGCGATTCACAGCGGTTTCGTTCCAAAAACTCAAAGAAATTGAACAGTTCGAACCTGTAGCAAAGAGAACACGAGATTCACATGATTCCAATGGTGAAAATCACATTCTTTCGTAGGATCCGTGCTTAGAACAACACTACAAAGCGTTTAAGCCATGAATCTTGAAGTTCTGGGTAGAATTCATGAATTAGGGTTAGGGTTTGTAAAGAGAAGAGAACGGCGGAGAGAAGAAGAGAAGAAAGAGAAGAGGTTTTGGAAAATGAAAGAAAACGGGTATGGAACCCTTTTATACATGCAGTTGGGGTGGGTTGACCCAAACCCGACCCGTTCTTCTCACGCTCTCAGCCGTTTGATTCAGATCCTGATGGATCTGGATCAATCCAACGCTCCTGGGGCGTTAGTTTGATCCGGATCCATCAGATCCGTGGATCCGGACCCATCAGATCCGTGGGCCTTAGGTTTTTAGGTTCTCTTGTTTTTTTTTTTTGCTGCTATACACGCCCCTGCTTGTGATATTTGAACCCCTGCGCGCACTAAAATTTCTTGCGAAAATCCTGAAAAATTAACACATGTTTCTTGATATATTTTCAACCGTTTTGTGGTGTTTTCACGCTTTAAAATGAATAAACAGCATGTGCGTTGATTTTTTTTGGATTTACATGATATATGATTTTTGCGAATTTTCTTGCACTATTTTGGATCCAATTTTTGCTCTATGGTGTTGATACTTGATATATGATTTTTGTGATGTGTTCATCTCTGAATTCATGCTATTTCTACGTTCTTGCATGCCTAATTGTTAATTCTTTGGATTTCAAACTTAATGGATCATTTCTTGCTTTACAAATTAACTCCTAGTCCTCTAGTTCATATGCTCAATAATGACCCCTCATCTTACAAGTCTGCTTACAATCCACAATGCTACAATTTTGTTTGTTAATTTCTCTTTGCAAGTTTAATTGAAAGCTTCTCTTTGGTCAAGTTTAGTTGCTAATTTTGAGATGTAATTTGTTGTTAAAATGTGTTGATTTTAGGGTTTAAGTGTGACTCATAATTTCTCTTTGATTCTTGAAATGTTTTCTTTGAAAAGGGGGTGCTGTTTTGGGTAAAGATTATAGGTCATGGGACTTAGTTTAGATTTTAGGTTTTAGTTTGGCGTCATTTGCATTATTTTTGGTGTTTGTTCTTTTGCAATTTGCTTAATGTTTTTAGTTATGTTCGCTTCATCCTTTTTTCAATTGGTTTAGTGCTTTGTTAATAAATTTCATCTACTATGCATTGCTACTCATGCTATCATTTCTTATTTCATTACTAACCATTTTGTTCTATGTCTCATGCACATTGCAAGCATTGCCTCACTCTCATTTGTTTTTCTTCCTTTAGTCACCCTTATGCAATTTTCTATTTGATTCATGTGATATTTTAGGTTTAGTTTATTTTTCTTTAATTCCATGCAAGACTATAGAATGTAAACTAGGACCCGATGTAAAAGACTATGGACTATGATGATGTACACCGACACACGCACCGACACGCACACACGTTGCATGAGCTAACGCTAGGTGTATGTTTAGGACGCGCGATACTTAGAAAATTAATCTTTTTTAAAAAAAAAACAAACAACTTCCATCACTTCAAATATTTTCCAAATAAACCTTGGAGTCAAAACTCCAAAGGATTTTCCCTTTATTTTCTTAATCAAATCAAAATGCAATTAATTTCCAACTTTAACTATTTTTTGTAAATAAATTGGACTAACCTCACTTGTTTTCAATTCTAATGCCTACACGGCCTCTTATCTTTTTCTTCAAAACCATTTTCAAAACTAAAATTGAACCAACCCACAAAAAAAAAAAACATTTTGAAAGAGAACTACATGGAATTTTGATCCCTTAAAAGGGTATGTAGGCAAGAGACTCAAAATCTCTCCAAGTCCAATAAAATAAAATCCCATCTTCTCCCTCTCATTCTTAAAACCAATCTCTTTTACAAGTAGCAATAAAAGTAAAGCATAAACGTAAAGCATAGTAAAACGGTTCCTATAGGATACTATAGTCATTGCGGGTGCCTAACACCTTCCCGTAATGAAATCAGCCCCGAACTTAGGATTTCTAAGGTTTTCTCGATTTTACCTTCCCCAAAAAAATAGAGACATCAATGATTGAAAGGTTCAAATATAATCAATGATTTGACACCCGAAAATCGCGATGACAGAAATGGCGACTTCACTGGGGAAATTAGGGCTACACCTAGTTTTTCATGCTTTATGTTTATGCTTTGCTTTATTGCTACATGTAAAATTTTCTTGTGTACGTGTGGGGTGAGAATATCAAAAGCCCTATACCCGGGCTGAGTGAACTTAAGATTAGGGGAGATATAATCGACAATCCATTCCGAGGGTTGCCTCGTACATTGGATTACGCGATCAATCTCACATAGCTGAGGCATTTTGGAGGTGATGTTGTCGGCGTGTGTTGTCATGCTTAGGCACTTTACTTCCAATTGACCGATGAAGGCTATGAACCGTAGTTACCAAACCCATCCTTGGCCTTTCTTAGGACGTAGTGCGGTGGCTAAACCGAGCGTTGTCTCGCAATTTAGTCGTCACGCGATACTACACCCAAACTAAACCTTCTTACGGATAATCATGGACGAGCGTTGCTTTGTACTACCATGATATACGCAAGGGAGGTTGTGGTTTGGGAACTTTGTAGAACCTTGGTCACTATTATCAAAAGCCTTAGTTTCACCGGACACCGTGTCCACTTGTTACCTTAGCCCACCGTGCTTTCCTTATTAAAACCATGCATACATGCATTCATGCATAAATTTTCTACATGCATTTATCAAAGGGTATAGACAAACTAAAATTCTTTGCAAATATGATCAGGCATGAAGAGGACTAAGTCTTACAAGTTCAAAGGAGTTGGTTTGGCTAGCCTAAGGGAGTTGGCACTTAAGGTTAAGAATCCGACTGGGTTTCGTCTTCGATATGGTGGTTTGCTTGGTATTCTCCGGACTAATGTAGAAGAGAAGCTGGTGCACACTCTAGTGCAATTCTATGACCCGGTTTTCCGTTGCTTCACTTTCCCGGATTTTCAGTTGGTTCCTACGCTTGAGGCTTATTCTTGTTTATTAGGTCTACCTATAGCTGAGAGGATACCTTTCACAGGCCCAGGATCGTCTCTTACTCCTCTGGTTATTGCTAAGGATCTTTATCTCAGGACTTCCGAGGTGTCTAAGAATCTCGCTACCAAGTCTCACATCCAGGGTTTCACTTCAAAGTACTTACTTGAGCAGGCTAATCTTGAATCTACTTGTCAGGACACTCTTGAGGCTATTCTTGCACTACTCATCTATGGGCTCGTTCTCTTTCCGAATCTCGACAACTTTGTGGACATGAATGCCATTGAGATCTTCCATTCCAGGAATCCGGTTCCTACGTTGTTAGCTGACACATACCATGCCATCCATGATCGGACTCTCAAGGGTCGTGGGTTTATTCTTTGCTGCATACCTCTTCTATATAGGTGGTTTATTTCTCACCTCCCGAACTCTTTCCATGCCAACACGGAGAATTGGTCTTATTCGCAGCGGATTATGGCTCTTACTCCCGATGAGGTGGTTTGGATCACTCCAGCAGCTCGCGTCAAGGAGATTATCACTGGTTGCGGGGATTTCCTCAATGTACCTCTTCTCGGTACCCGGGGAGGAATCAACTACAACCCCGAGTTAGCCATGAGACAGTTCGGTTTTCCTATGAGAGCGAAGCCCATCAACCTTGCTACATCTCAGGAGTTCTTCTACTATTCCAATGCTCCTACCGGACAAAGGAAAGCTTTCACAAATGCTTGGTCTAAGGTTCGAAGGAAGGATATGAAGCATTTGGGGGTGAGATCCGGTATTGCTCATGAAGCCTATACGCAGTGGGTGATAGACCGAGCTGAAGAGATTGGCATGCCTTACCCTGCTATGAGGCATGTATCTGCATCTACTCCGTCTAGGCCATTACCGTTGCTCCCCGCGACTCAGGAGATGTATCAGGAGCATCTAGCTATGGAGAGTGAGGAGAAGCGAGCATGGAAAGCCCGCTACAGTGAGGCTGAGAACTTGATCATGACTTTGGATGGCAGAGACGAGCAGAAGGATCAGGAGAACCGAATGTTGAAGAAAGAGCTAGCCAGAGTTAGGAAAGAGCTTGAGGAAAAGGATGATCTATTGAGGAGAGACTCCAGGAGAGTCAGAGGTCGTCGAGATTTCTTCGCTAGTTATTGTGGCTCAGCTTCAGACTCGGATTCCGAATACTACCCAGTCACTCCCTAGTTCTGGATGATAGGATTGCTATTTGTTATGTTGTTTGCTCAGCTTATGTTTCAGAAGCCTACTCCCTTGGCTCAGTGTATCAAAACAATTTGCTTTGAATAATTTGTTAGTCCAAAAATGTTTGCAAAGAATTCTAATTTCTCTAAAAAAAAAAACCCTTTGGTAATAAAAGAGTCATTTTTTGCATCCGCATCTGCATATCATGCATCATATGCATCATTCATCGGTCACAAAAAAAAACTTCCAAGTGCTCATTGCCTCCTGGTTCTTCTGCCGCAGAGTGAAAAGTGGCTCGTGCTCGAAGGACTGATCAACCTACCAGAGTACATCAGACCAGACAGTACAGAAGGAGAAATCAAGTAGCTATGGAAGAAGAGAATGCACAGCTCCGCACTGAACTAGCCTCTGGGAGAGAAGAGTTAGCCAAAGCTCTCGACGCCATGACTGCTCTGATAGCCGCTCAAGAACAACCGGTCGTGTCCACTCAGGCAGCTACCGAAGAGATTCCCGCCGCATCTCTTGTTATGCCGAGGGGATATCCCTATGGACTCCCACCTTATTACTCTCCCAATACTGCAGCCGGTGTTTCAGGAACCGCGACTTCAGGTGCCGCTAATGTTGGTCAGATACCCCCACCAGTTTCCACATCTCTTCATACTACCTTGCCTCAATCGACCGTCTTCACAGATCTGATTGTGCACTCTACGCCTCAGGGCGCCAATGCTAATGATTACCGTGGAAAAGCTCCTGTATTGGGAACTATGGAAGAAAAAATGGAAGAACTTGCCAGAGAACTCCGTCGCGAGATCAAGGCCAACCGTGGGAGCAGTGACCTCGTCAGAACCCACGACCTTTGTTTGGTGCCGAGGGTGGATGTTCCCAAGAAATTCAAGGTCCCGGAATTTGACCGCTACAACGGGCTGACTTGCCCCCAGAACCATATTATCAAATACGTCCGGAAGATGGCTAACCATGCCGACAATGATTCACTTATGATCCATTGCTTCCAGGACAGTCTAATGGAAGATGCCGCGGAGTGGTATACCGGTTTGAGCAAGGATGATATCCGCACTTTTGATGATCTGGCTACTGCTTTCAAGAGCCACTATGGGTTCAACACCAGGCTCAAGCCGAATAGAGAATTCCTCCGGTCTCTTTCTCAGAAAAAGGACGAAAGCTTTCGCGAATACGCACAGGGTGGAGAGGGGCAGCTGCCCGTATCACTCCCGCGTTGGACGAGGAAGAAATGACTCAAACATTCTTGAAGACCCTGAAGAAAGATTATGATGAGAGAATGATTATTGCTGCCCCAAGCAACTTCTCTGAGATGGTCACTATGGGAACCCGCTTGGAGGAAGCTGTCCGAGAGGGAATCATCGTGTTTGAGAAAGGTGAATCCTCGAATGCACCAAAGAAATACGGCAATGGTCACCACAAGAAAAAGGAATCAGAAGTTGGAATGGTGTCCGCCGGAACCAATCAGTCTGCCCCTGCCGCTCCTGTCAATGCTATACAACTGCCTCAACCGTATCAGTACCTACAATATGCCCAGCACCCGTTCTATCCACCGTTCTACCATCAATACCCTCCTCTACCGGGCCAGCCTCAGGTCCCTGTTAATGCCATCGCCCAACAGATGCAACAACAACCATTAGCTCAACAACAACCGCAACAACAACAACAAGGCCCTCAATCTAGACCATCTTTCCCGCCGATACCAATGGCGTATGCCGAACTACTCCCAACTCTTTTACATAAGGGGTATTGCACCACTAGGCCTGGCAAGCCTCCGCCAAACCCATTGCCTCCCAGGTTCCGCTCCGATCTCAGATGTGATTTCCACCAAGGCGCCCTAGGTCATGACGTAGAAGGTTGCTACGCTCTGAAATACATTGTAAAGAAGTTGATCGACCAGGGAAAGCTATCCTTTGAAAACAATGTCCCGCACGTACTTGACAATCCACTCCCCAACCATGCCGCTGTGAATATGATCGAAGTCTGTGAAGAAATCCCTCGTCTCAATGTCCGTAATGTTGCTACACCCTTGGTGCCACTACATATCAAGCTGTGCCAAACTTCTCTGTTCAGCCACGACCACGCTGCCTGCTGTGAATGTCTTCAGAGCCCTATGGGTTGCAGCGTAGTCCAGACTGATATCCAAAGATTGATGAATGACAACTACTTGACTACCAGTGATGTTTGCATGATAGTCCCGATCTTCCACGATACTCCAGTCAAGAGCGCGCCCGTCAGGAAGGACGTTGAACCATTGGTCATACGGCTGCCTGGACCGGTGCCATATACTTCTGCAAAAGCCATCCCGTACAAGTACAGTGCGACTATGTTGGAAAACGGGAAAGAAGTACCTTTGGTGTCCTCAAGCACAGTGGGCAGTATCGCTGAAGTGACGGCTTTGAGGAGCGGCAAGGTCCGACCCCTTTTGTTTCAGAAGAAAGACGATGTGCAAGTTACGATTCCTGCTGATAAGACTGCTCCAGTGACAATCCCTCCTGTTTTTGAAAGTACCAGCCGTCCAGGCCAATCCATTGAAGAGTCCAATCTGGATGAGATTTTGAGGATAATTAAGAAAAGCGATTATAAGATCGTTGATCAGCTGCTACAGACTCCTTCGAAGATATCCATCTTGGCCCTACTCCTCAGTTCGGAGGCTCACAGGAATGTGTTATTGAAAGTGTTGGAACAAGCCTATGTTGACCACGAAGTCACAGAGGACCAATTTGGTGGAATAGTGGCTAACATCACTGCTTGCAGTAACCTTTGGTTTGGTGAAGATGAACTCCCAGAGGCAGGAAAGCACCACAACTTGGCCCTGCATATTTCCATGAACTGCAAAACAGATATGCTGTCCAATGTGTTGGTAGACACTGGGTCGTCGTTGAATGTGTTGCCTAAATCGACTTTGGATCAGTTGAGTTGCCGAGGAGTTCCCTTGAGGAGGAGTACTTTCCTAGTCAAGGCTTTCGATGGTTCCCGTAAAACTGTGCTTGGAGAAGTAAATCTCCCCATGACTATTGGTCCTGAAACATTCATGATTACTTTCCAGGTTATGGACATAGATGCCTCTTACAGTTGCCTGCTCGGGAGACCGTGGATACACGAGGCTGGGGCAGTCACTTCTACCCTCCATCAGAAGCTAAAGTTCGTAAGGAATGGCAAACTTGTGACAGTGCATGGAGAAGAAGCTTATCTGGTCAATCAGTTATCATCCTTCTCTTGTATCGAAGCTAAGTCTGCCGAAGGAACTGCATTCCAGGGTTTGACTATCGAGGGTACGGAGCCCAAGAGAGCTAGTGCTGCCATGGCTTCATTAAAGGATGCGCAGAGAGCCGTTCAGAAGGGTCAGGCCGCTGGTTGGGGCCAATTGATACAGCTGCAGGACAACAAACACAAAGAGGGTCTCGGTTTCTCTCCGACGTCAGGCATGTCAACTGGAACGTTCCGTAGTGCTGGATTTACCAATGCAATTCTTGATGGTGCTGCTGAAAGAGGGGTCAGACCCGCATTTGTGATACCAGGAGGCATTGCAAGGAACTGGAACGTTATCAATCTCCCTGTGTTTGTGCATGATTCTAAGTAATATGTCTTGCTGTTTAGGCTTTATTTTCAAAATAACAATTCTTCCGCCTTGCCCGAGGCGGAAGTGACTCTTTTGCAAAGGGCATGTTTGTTCCGACATCACCATTATCAATAAAAAACGTCGTTTCTTTCACGACTCTCTTTCTTTCTTTAGTGTTTTTCCCTTGGAAATAATGGTAATGCCAGAAAAAACCAAAACATATGCATTTTCTTATTAATTTCAAAGATCTGCATGAAAATTATTTTCTAAAAAAGCATCCAATCATGTCACGCAGATCGAACCAAAATAAACCCGTTGAACACAGTAATTCTATGTTTCTCCAAACTGTTGAATCCCCGGTATTCGAAGCCGAAGACGAGGATAGTGATGACATACCAGATGAGATTGCCCGACTGCTTCAGCAAGAAGAGAAGACCATTCGGCCTCATCAGGAGGAGATCGAGCTAATCAACTTGGGTACTGAGGATAACAAAAGAGAAATCAAAGTCGGTGCCGCATTGGAGGAAGGGGTCAAGAAAAGGATCTTCCAACTTCTCCGCGAATATTCGGACATTTTTGCATGGTCGTACGAGGATATGCCAGGTTTGGATCCTCAGATTGTGGAACATCGGATACCGACAAAGCCAGACTGTCCTCCTGTCAGGCAAAAGTTGAGACGGACTCGGCCGGACATGGCTCTGAAGATCAAAGCGGAAGTGCAGAAACAGATCGATGCGGGTTTTCTCATGACAGTTGAATATCCCGAGTGGGTTGCTAACATCGTGCCAGTGCCGAAGAAAGATGGTAAGGTTCGGATGTGTGTTGACTACAGAGACATGAACAGAGCAAGCTTGAAGGACAATTTCCCACTGCCTCACATTGATGTGCTTGTTGACAATACTGCCCAGTGCAAGGTGTTCTTCTTCATGGACGGGTTTTCTGGCTATAACCAAATCAAAATGTCACCCAGAGACAGAGAGAAGACGTCGTTCATCACTCCATGGGGAACTTTCTGCTGCAAAGCAATGCCGTTCGGTCTAATAAATGCTGGTGCTACCTACCAAAGGGGGATGACCACTTTGTTCCATGACATGATCCACAAAGAGGTTGAAGTGTATGTAGATGACATGATTGTCAAGTCAAACGATGAAGAACAACACGTCGAATACTTGGCTAAAATGTTTGAAAGGTTGAGGAAATACAAGCTTCGGCTGAACCCAAACAAGTGTACATTCGGTGTTAGGTCTGGGAAGTTGTTAGGCTTCATTGTCAGCCAGAAGGGCATTGAAGTAGATCCAGACAAGGTCCGAGCTATCCGCGAGATGCCGGCCCCGCAAACCGAGAAGCAGGTCAGAGGGTTCCTCGGGCGTTTGAACTACATTTCTAGATTTATATCTCACATGACTGCGACCTGCGGGCCGATTTTCAAGTTACTCAGGAAGAATCAGCCTGTGGTATGGAATGATGAATGCCAAGAAGCTTTCGACAACATTAAGAGTTACTTGCTAGAACCTCCTATCCTCGTTCCACCGGTGGAAGGAAGGCCATTGATCATGTATCTGTCGGTGTTGGATGAATCCATGGGATGTGTGCTCGGTCAGCAAGATGAGACTGGAAAGAAAGAGCATGCAATCTATTATTTGAGCAAGAAATTCACCGATTGTGAGACTCGGTACACAATGCTCGAGAAGACCTGTTGTGCACTAGCTTGGGCTGCCAAACGCCTGCGCCATTACTTGATAAATCATACAACTTGGTTGATATCCCGGATGGACCCAATCAAGTACATCTTTGAGAAACCGGCTGTCACTGGAAAGATCGCACGTTGGAAAATGTTACTGTCAGAGTATGATATTGTGTTTAAAGCTCAGAAAGCCATTAGAGGGAGCATCCTGGCTGACCATCTCGCTTGCCAACCACTTGATGATTATCAACCTTTGAAGTTCGATTTCCCTGACCAAGAGGTCATGTTTTTAAAATCAAGAGACTACGAAGAACCACTGATCGGTGAAGGTCCAGACCCTGATAGCAAGTGGGGATTGTTCTTTGATGGTGTTGTTAATGCCTATGGCCGAGGAATTGGCGCAGTAATTGTGGCTCCGCAGGGGCATCACATTCCTTTCACAGCCCGGATTGTGTTTGAGTGCACCAACAATGTGGCCGAATACGAAGCATGTATCTTGGGAATTGAAGAAGCCATCGATATGAGAATCAAGCATCTCGACATCTATGGAGACTCTGCATTAGTCATCAACCAGATAAAGGGAGAATGGGAGACCCATCATGCCAATTTGATCCCTTACCGTGATTATGCAAGACGTCTGTTGACGTATTTTACAAAGGTCGAGTTGCACCATATCCCCCGAGAGGAGAACCAAATGGCCGATGCTCTTGCTACCTTATCTTCTATGCTTCAAGTGAACCATTGGAATCATGTGCCGATGATCAAAGTACAACGCTTAGATCGGCCCGCTCATGTGTTTACTGTCAGTGATGCAATTGTACAGACAGGTTCAGGCGGAATCGACGTCAAACCCTGGTATTATGATATCAAGCAATTTCTGCAAGGCCGTGAGTACCCGCCGGGTGCTTCCAACAAAGACAAGAAGACGTTGCGCAGGTTGGCTAGCAAATTCCTGCTGGATGGTGGTGTCCTATACAAAAGGAATTTCGATATGGTGTTGTTAAGATGTGTTGATGAATGTGAAGCAGAGCAGCTGATGCACGATGTGCACGACGGCACCTTTGGGACCCACGCATCGGGGCATGCTATGTCTAGAAAGCTGTTGAGGGCTGGTTACTACTGGATGACCATGGAGCGCGATTGCTATCAATACGCCAGGAAGTGCCATAAATGTCAAATATATGCGGATAAGATTCATGTGCCTCCGCACACTCTCAATGTTATGTCTTCTCCGTGGCCTTTCTCTATGTGGGGCATCGATATGATCGGAAGAATCGAACCGAAAGCTTCAAACGGTCATCGTTTTATCTTGGTAGCAATCGATTATTTCACCAAATGGGTCGAAGCTGCATCTTATGCCAACGTGACTAAGCAAGTGGTAGTCAAATTCATCAAGAACAATATCATCTGTCGGTATGGTGTCCCTAGCAAGATCATCACTGACAATGGTACCAACCTGAACAATGACATGGTGCAGGCCTTATGTGAGAAATTCAAGATTGAACACCACAATTCTTCTCCTTACAGACCTCAGATGAATGGTGCAGTCGAGGCCGCCAATAAGAACATCAAGAAGATTGTGCAGAAGATGGTAACAACATACAAAGACTGGCATGAGATGTTTCCCTATGCTCTACATGGCTACCGCACTACAGTCCGTAGTTCAACCGGGGCTACGCCTTTTTCTCTTGTATACGGCATGGAAGCAGTCCTCCCATTGGAAGTGGAGATTCCGTCTCTCCGTGTGATTATGGAAGCAAAGTTGTCTGAGGCTGAATGGTGCCAGAGTCGGTACGACCAGTTGAATTTGATTGAGGAAAGACGCCTAGATGCTTTGGCTCACGGTCAGATGTATCAAACAAGGATGAAAAATGCTTTTGACAAGAAAGTCCGTCCTCGGGAATTCAAGGAGGGTGAACTCGTGTTGAAAAGAAGAATGAATCAGCAACCCGACCCAAGGGGCAAATGGACGCCTAACTATGAGGGGCCTTATGTTGTCAAGAAGGCTTTCTCTGGCGGTGCTTTGATTCTCACACACATGGATGGTGTAGAACTTCCGAATCCTGTGAATGCCGATATAGTCAAGAAATACTTTGTCTAGATATGAAAAGAACAGCGTGGTAGGTCGAAAACCCGAAAGGGCGGCCTAGGCAAAAATGCGCTTCCCGGTGGATCGAAAACCCGAAAGGGCGGTCCAGGCAAAATAAGGGACAAAAAACAAAAATGTAAGAGCTCGCTGAGATTACGTGTAACTCAGGCAAAAATGAGCGTCTCGATGAGCCGAAAACCCGAAAGGGCGGTTCCTGCAAAAATGAGATTGAAATAAAAGACAATTGACTATATCTGGCAAATTACCATTCCCCTTGGGATCTTTGCAATTGATGTTTGGCTGTTCTCATCCGAGGTTCCGACGCCTGTGGATTCAAGAGTTTCAGATACCATAGCAGTTACTGTGTTCAATGTACCACCAACCAATAAAATTACCATTTTCCAAGATTTGTAAATCTGTGGGGTCGCGCCTTTGGCCGGCTACCACCCTTATACAGCAATTTGAGCCTATGCTTTTGTTTGGCACTCATTTTCCGTTCTACTTTCAAAGCTTTATACAAAAGATTTCTTCTATGTTAATAATGATGTGTCTGGAATAAACATTATAAAAATTGAAATTTTTTAAGTATTTTGAAAACAAGCCTGAACAGCTAAGTACATTCAAATGAACATGCATGAACGGATCTACATTGATATCAGTTCCAATTCAAGTTGCTAGCAGGCCTTCCCTCCAGTGACGGTCTGTGGTCAATGGCAAGAATGAAAAAACAGAATGAAAAGCATGAAAAATGAATACGCTCGCTAAGTCGAAAACCCGAAAGGGCGGCTTAGGCAAAAATGAGCACCCCGATGGATTGACAACCTCCAAAGGCAATTCAGGCAAAAACAGGGGCAACACAAAAAAAAAAAAAAACTATTCCCCGGTGGGTCGAAAACCCGAAAGGGCGATCCAGACAAAAATGGGATGATGAAAAAATGAAAAAAAAAAGAAAATGAAATGAAAAAACAAACATGCAAAAGCATTGACCACAGATGCGATGTCCAAAGCACTTACGTGACCGTTCCAACAAGCAACGATACCATTCAGACTGTTTTTCTCTACAATTTTACAGCTTCCTGCATTCAAGCGATGGTCTCGATGTATCTTCAAACGACTGCATCCCCAGAAGAGGAGCTTTTGCAAATACATGTCCGAGCGCGAGCCATTACGTGCCCAATACTCCAGTGTTCCGTCTGTCTCTGCAAAATCATGTCTACAAATTGCCAATCATCATGCATTTCAAAACATTCATACATGCATAATCATGCATCTTACATGTTCATGCATTTGATAAAATTGTCATGCTATTCATACGCATCTGCATTCTCAATTCCTATGTTAATCTCAATCAAAATCAATCTTGTCAACTTTCAAATTTCCTCTGTCAACAACAAATGTCTACCGTCATGTCAATTTCAAAGTTCAACAGTCTTGTCAACATTCCTGTCAAATTCAAGCTCCTGTAGTTATGTCAATCAAATTTAAGTCTTTTTCAAATACAATTCGTTTCTGTTATCGGTCAAGCAGCAGGTTCGTACCCAAGAACAGCTTGTACCTATCGATTTGTTTCTATTATCGGTCAAGTAGCAAGTTCACATCCAAGAACAGCTTGTACCTACCCTTTTGATATCCGCCGAGCGACTAGTTCAGATCCAAGAACAGCTCGTGCTTTCTACCTTGTTTTCTGTCAGCCAAGTAACTAGTTCGCGTCCAAGAACGGCTTGTGCTTTCTACCTTGTTTTCTTTCAGCCAAGTAACCAGTTCGTGTCCAAGAACAGCTTGTGCTTTCTATATTTGCTTTCAGCCAAGTAACCAGCTCAAATACAAGAGCAGCTTGCGCCTTTTGTTGTCAATATTCCCGGTCAAGTGGCCAGTTCGTGTTCAAGAACAGCTTGTACCTGTCAAATTTGCTTTCGAGTCTCCCCAGTGAGTCTTGTTATCTGCTATTCTGTCAATGTCAATCAGTCCCGCAATGGATACGACATATTCCTTTTTGCTATTCTGTTAATATCAATCAGTCCCGCAATGGATACGACATACTCTATTGTTTGCTATTCTGTCAATGTCTACCAATCCCGCAATGGATACGACATATTCTGTTAAATTCAATTCTCAGTCTGTCTTGCATTCATAACACAAATGTTGCATGGCATACATAACATTTGCAAATGTATTTTTACGCCCAAAATCTGTGCTAATGTCGATATTTAAGTATCTTCGTCATGTCAAGCCAAAGACTCCGTCTCTTGACTCTCCAAACGAAGAAACTTAAATAGGGGCAGCTGTCATACCCTCATTTTGGACCTAAAAATACTCACTCGATTTTCCCTGCTATTTTCTAATGCTTTCAAATCCACTGTGTTTTCTACCGTGCTTCAACTGCATACATTACTGTTTCAGTCTTTTAAATTTTTGCATAAAATCATACAAAAGGGTATTTTGGTCATTTCCTACAAAGGAACCCATTTTCAGTCCCTACAATTTGTCCCTAAGTCTTTTCTGTTTGTTTGCATGAATCATATATCAAATTCTGTTTAAAAATCATCTAGTTTTGCATCTGAGTCAATCTGAGTCGTTTTTGCCCCCAGGGGCATTTTAGTCTTTTCACATCAAACAAATTTTGGGCAGAGAGGTATTTTAAAATACCTCATTTGTGGTAGTTTGTTCGTTTTAGTCCGTTTTGTCAATTTTAAATGTTTCACTTTACGTTATTTTCAAATTTACATTTTTTACAAATTTTATTTCACTTTTTGCAGTTTAGTCCAAACTTTGTTTTAAATTACAAAAGTGTCCAAATACCTTTTAATTTTCAAGTCAGCCCATTTTTCTTCTTTTTTACTTTCAAAATAGTCCAGATTTTTAATTGCAAAACAGTCCCAAATTTTCCAAAATTGCATTTTAGTCCTTTTTTTCAGATTCAGTCCAAGAGGCCACGCAAGCAGGAAAGTCCACATGGCACAAGCTCATTGGTCCAAATGCACATGTGGCAGCCTATAAAAGGCCATCACTGCACAGTGTCAGATACACATTTTTTTCACGCGCCACATCAACAAACAGAATCAACTTTCTCTCTCCATTCAGTTACAGATCAAATCCAACAAATTCACCAAAAAGCTTCAAGAACATCCATGGAACCCTAGCTCAATCCGAAGCAATTCCAGCCACAATCCACACCAAATTCATACAAATTCTTCGAATTCATCACCAAGTTCAATTGACAGAGATAAACAGAAGCAGAATTCATACAAATTCGGTAGAATTTCACACGGTTCTCAGAGATTCAGAGGGAATCTTCATCATCGAACCAAGAACAACTGCAATCCGAACACGAGCACGTCGCGGGAAGCAGCGCGCTACAAGTGTGATCGCGGGGTAAGATCAGAGAAGAAGAGGTGCAAGAAGGATCACAGGTTCGAACCAGAAGAAGAGAGAAAGAGGTGAAACAAGATACCTACACAGATTCAGCGCCAAGGATCAAGGAAACGGCCCCAAACCTCCGAACAAAGACTCAGGTAACGCCTCAGCCTCATCTTATCTCATCAAAATCATCACAAATCCGAAATCATGTGAATCCATAGCCAGTTCGAACTGTTCAAAACCAAACCCTAACCCTAACGCAAAAAAAAGTGTTTGAAAAATCAAAGAAACGTTTCAAGATCCACAACGAGTGCGAATTGAAACAAATCCTTGCGATTCACAGCGGTTTCGTTCCAAAAACTCAAAGAAATTGAACAGTTCGAACCTGTAGCAAAGAGAACACGAGATTCACATGATTCCAATGGTGAAAATCACATTCTTTCGTAGGATCCGTGCTTAGAACAACACTACAAAGCGTTTAAGCCATGAATCTTGAAGTTCTGGGTAGAATTCATGAATTAGGGTTAGGGTTTGTAAAGAGAAGAGAACGGCGGAGAGAAGAAGAGAAGAAAGAGAAGAGGTTTTGGAAAATGAAAGAAAACGGGTATGGAACCCTTTTATACATGCAGTTGGGGTGGGTTGACCCAAACCCGACCCGTTCTTCTCACGCTCTCAGTCGTTTGATTCAGATCCTGATGGATCTGGATCAATCCAACGCTCCTGGGGCGTTAGTTTGATCCGGATCCATCAGATCCGTGGATCCGGACCCATCAGATCCGTGGGCCTTAGGTTTTTAGGTTCTCTTGTTTTTTTTTTTTTGCTGCTATACACGCCCCTGCTTGTGATATTTGAACCCCTGCGCGCACTAAAATTTCTTGCGAAAATCCTGAAAAATTAACACATGTTTCTTGATATATTTTCAACCGTTTTGTGGTGTTTTCACGCTTTAAAATGAATAAACAGCATGTGCGTTGATTTTTTTTGGATTTACATGATATATGATTTTTGCGAATTTTCTTGCACTATTTTGGATCCAATTTTTGCTCTATGGTGTTGATACTTGATATATGATTTTTGTGATGTGTTCATCTCTGAATTCATGCTATTTCTACGTTCTTGCATGCCTAATTGTTAATTCTTTGGATTTCAAACTTAATGGATCATTTCTTGCTTTACAAATTAACTCCTAGTCCTCTAGTTCATATGCTCAATAATGACCCCTCATCTTACAAGTCTGCTTACAATCCACAATGCTACAATTTTGTTTGTTAATTTCTCTTTGCAAGTTTAATTGAAAGCTTCTCTTTGGTCAAGTTTAGTTGCTAATTTTGAGATGTAATTTGTTGTTAAAATGTGTTGATTTTAGGGTTTAAGTGTGACTCATAATTTCTCTTTGATTCTTGAAATGTTTTCTTTGAAAAGGGGGTGCTGTTTTGGGTAAAGATTATAGGTCATGGGACTTAGTTTAGATTTTAGGTTTTAGTTTGGCGTCATTTGCATTATTTTTGGTGTTTGTTCTTTTGCAATTTGCTTAATGTTTTTAGTTATGTTCGCTTCATCCTTTTTTCAATTGGTTTAGTGCTTTGTTAATAAATTTCATCTACTATGCATTGCTACTCATGCTATCATTTCTTATTTCATTACTAACCATTTTGTTCTATGTCTCATGCACATTGCAAGCATTGCCTCACTCTCATTTGTTTTTCTTCCTTTAGTCACCCTTATGCAATTTTCTATTTGATTCATGTGATATTTTAGGTTTAGTTTATTTTTCTTTAATTCCATGCAAGACTATAGAATGTAAACTAGGACCCGATGTAAAAGACTATGGACTATGATGATGTACACCGACACACGCACCGACACGCACACACGTTGCATGAGCTAACGCTAGGTGTATGTTTAGGACGCGCGATACTTAGAAAATTAATCTTTTTAAAAAAAAAAACAAACAACTTCCATCACTTCAAATATTTTCCAAATAAACCTTGGAGTCAAAACTCCAAAGGATTTTCCCTTTATTTTCTTAATCAAATCAAAATGCAATTAATTTCCAACTTTAACTATTTTTTGTAAATAAATTGGACTAACCTCACTTGTTTTCAATTCTAATGCCTACACGGCCTCTTATCTTTTTCTTCAAAACCATTTTCAAAACTAAAATTGAACCAACCCACAAAAAAAAAAACATTTTGAAAGAGAACTACATGGAATTTTGATCCCTTAAAAGGGTATGTAGGCAAGAGACTCAAAATCTCTCCAAGTCCAATAAAATAAAATCCCATCTTCTCCCTCTCATTCTTAAAACCAATCTCTTTTACAAGTAGCAATAAAAGTAAAGCATAAACGTAAAGCATAGTAAAACGGTTCCTATAGGATACTATAGTCATTGCGGGTGCCTAACACCTTCCCGTAATGAAATCAGCCCCGAACTTAGGATTTCTAAGGTTTTCTCGATTTTACCTTCCCCAAAAAAATAGAGACATCAATGATTGAAAGGTTCAAATCTAATCAATGATTTGACACCCGAAAATCGCGATGACAGAGTTTCACAGCAACATGGATCAATTAGGGTTACAAAGAATCATCTCAGACCTAATATCTAAGAGATTTAGCTACTCATAATCGAGTTTACAAATAGCATAATCAATATAGGAATTAAAACATACATGAACTGATAAAAGGATGAAGAAATCGCCCTCCTAGCTGTCTCTAGATGTCAAAATCGCACAAAAATAGGCACAAAAATTCGCCAAAAATTGTGTCACGTTTTAAGTAAATCGTGACACGTTTTCACCTTGTGTAACAAGAAACTGAATTAGAGTTTCACAAAATTGTGTCACGTTTTAGCCATCGTGACACGTTTTCTTCCATGTCGTGACACGTTTTGAAACTTTGTCGTTTCACGTTTTAGCCACCGTGACACGTTTTCACCTTGTGGAATCGTGTCACGTTTTTGACAAATCGTGACACGTTTTGAAACTTTGGATTTTCTAAAGTTTTCTTGCTTTCTTGCTGCTTAAGTTGCCTTGTGAACTCCAAAATGTAATAAAATTTACATAAAAATTACGTAATGACAGCATGTCATCACAACCCCAAACTTGCACCATTCCTTGTCCTCAAGGAATTTACATGCAAAATTGACAATTGACAGTAAAATAACTTGTACCTGATCGAGCGAAAGTAACCAAAAATTCATCTCCCTACTAGCTAAAGATGAGCTAGTTTGACTTGAATGCATCCACCAATACACAAGTCCACGCAACAATATGATAAGGGTTCACACTCAATCACATGCAAGATTACATATTACCATACGCTTGAAAAGTTTCTAAACGTCAATCAAAATCAATTTCAATACACACTTTGAGGTCTTTCAGGGTTATAACGGGGCTTAGGTGAAGGTGGGATAATATTTGGATAAGTAGGCTACACAAAATTTGAGTTAGGCACTCCTACGAAAGTTAAAGCACAATTTCAATCCATCTTTCACCTATGGAACAACAATTCTTTTGTAAAGGAGCTAGAGAACATTTGTAACAACTAGGACATTCGAGTTTTACTTTACTCAGATTTTCAATGTTTTGTCCCTTTTTTCATTCTATTTTTCTCTTTTTTTTTATACACCATTTTTTTTAGTGTATGTATTTTTCATGATAAAGTTCAGTTCTTTGTTCTCTAGTTCCCCCACCCCAAACTTAATTGGTTGCAAATTTCAATAGCAACCCCAAACTTAATTTTTAGAAACATTCTACAATGCCTAACTCAGAAATAACAATTTGGGATAAATCCTGAAAGTCTCTAATTTTAATGTAGTTTGTCACCGAACAAAAAGTTTTAAACCTACCGGCGCAATTTGGCTAAGAAAAGGATAATTAACAATTAACAATCAGGATAGGCTTCAAAAGGCTCACAGGACCAAGCACTTTTGCCTCAGTGTGTATATGACAAAGGTCAATTAACAGTAGAGAAACAGTGCAAGTTCTAGAAATGTAGCAACATGGAACATTCTATATAAGTAAATTGGAAAAATAAAATTTGGCCATGAACCTTACAGTTTAGATTTCTGGGAGTTGTGACTAACTATCTTTCACTGCCATACACTTCGCCTTTGGAACACAAGTCACGCCTCCTTATGAACTTTTGGAAACATCTCTTAAACACACATTTCTTACTAAACTGGAAAAAGTCAATTAAACACATAAATTTATCAATAATAAACAAGTTCATGAACAATTACATAACAGGGGGATACAATTGATTAAACTTAAAGGAAAGCAAATAAAATTTGTTCGAACATAAAAATAATAGTGCATCAAAAGGTGCTGAAACAAATAAAAGAAACATCAAAGAAAGTGGGCCATCAGTAGCCCACTCAGTCCTGCATCTGGTCCTGGTTGATCCATGTGCTAGGGTTCTCCTCCTCATAAGAATCCTCTCCAAAATGATACCCTGACCTAGCACCACCAGCAACAAAGTCTGCTCTAATCTCCTGCTCTCTTGCTTGGGCACGACCTTTGGTGACTGTTGGAACAAAATGTGTTTAAACACTACCTCTTGAGAGTTTTGATGAAAACAAGGTATTAAAAAATTTCAATTGGATATGCTAATATTTGTTCAAGTGTACAGGACCATAGACAAAAATTTGAGATCGTTATTAAGTTCTGGAAAAACAAAAGAGAATAAAGGAATCAACAAAATGGAAGTTTAAAACGTCTGAAGAGAACTGCTCATGAATACAAAGTGCTCCTGAAGTGATGACGTCATCAGAAGCAAGTTCATGAGAAGCATCTCATCACAAGATGAAGATCACCAGAAGCTTAAGTTCATTAGAAGATGAGAGACTTAAAGCTTCAAAGGTTGTTCAATGGATTTAATCTCATCTAAGCATTGCAGAAGACTAGAAGAGTGAAGCAACGACTAATTCAAATGAATTTGAAGGCATTGGATGCTTGTTCTTTGAAGAGCGTTAGCAAAGTACAATTGTACGAAGTGTACAACAACTACCTCCATTACTCAGTTTTTGTCTCTGGTACAAGACAAGAATAACAGCTTTGCGTGCAACGATGTTCCTACAGACTTGGAATGGATTTGAAATTGATCCTTCATAAGACAACAACCATATCAGGAAGAAGATCATTGGTGATTGATCAAAGCTTCAAACGACTCTTATTTTGATGCGCTGACAATTCACAACGTCTCTTTCACACCTCTATATAAAGGAGTGAAGACTTGGAGAATTGTAAGAGACTCAACAACAATTTAAAAGCGCCAAACCTCTGCTGAAATTGTTCTGCATCAAAGGTTCACTTAGAATTTCTTATCAAAGGTCATGTCTTAGAAATTCTAGAGTCTTAAGAGTCTGTATCTGATTTGTATTGTGAACACCACTGATTGTATATCAAGTGTTCAACATCAAAAAATTTCTTTGTAATTCTGTTTGATTAGAAGTCTCTTGCAGTTGTGCTTGAGCATAGAAGTCTCTTGATTATGTTCAGGAGCATAGGAAGTCTCTTGCAGTTGTGCTTGAGCATTTGAAGTCTCTTGCTAGTTTTAGCAGTGAGCATTTGTAATCAGATATTACATTTTAGTGAACTCTCCATGGAAGTGCAATGGGGACAAGACTACTTCCGGTTTGTGAAAGGAACCTGTATAATTGCTTTATGTCTTTCCTCTCTCTCTCTCTCTCTCTCTCTCTCTCTTTGTTTTATCCGCTGCTTTTAGTATCTGAACATCATTTCAGAAGTTGTATTCTATCTACTTCTGACCAATGATTTGAGTAGGAGAAAAAGAAGAAAAAGCCAACACAATTCAACCCCCCTTCTTGTGTTTTTCTCACCTTTAATTGGTATCTAGAGCCTTGGTTCTGTTGAGAACACTTAACAGTGTGACAGTCCAAGATCTGAGAAAAACATGTCTGGTGAATCATCTGTTTTTGGTTCTAGTGGTAATCATAATGATGTACCTTATGATTACAGTGATAAGAAAGCTGACTCAAGAAAAGTTCCATAGTTCAATGGAGATACGAAAGAGTTCTCTTGGTGGAAAACCAACTTCTACAGTTATATCATGGGCTTAGATGAAGAGTTATGGGATATTTTGGAAGATGGAGTGGTGACTTGGATCTTGATGAAGAAGTAGCTGTTGTTGACAGAAAGAAACATACTCCTGCTCAAAAGAAGATGTACAAGAAAGATCACAAGATCAGAGGTTCACTTGTTCTTGCTATATCTCGTGCAGAGTATATGAAGATGAGTGATAAATCTACTACAAAGGTTATGTTTGCTTCTTTATGTGCAAACTATGAAGTTAGCGAGAAGGTTAGAGAAGCTAAAACACTTATGCTTGTTCATCAGTATGAGTTGTTCAAGATGAAGGATGATCAAAGTATTGAGGAGATGTACTCAAGATTTCAAACCTTAGTCTCTGGACTACAAATACTGAAGAAAATCTTGTTGCTTCTGATCATGTGAGCAAGATACTAAGAAGCTTGCCTGCAAGATGGAGACCAAAGGTAGTAACCATCTAAAGGGAAGTCATCAAAAGCTCTTAAAGTCATAGAATCTGAAGAAGAATCACCTGATGGAGATTCTGATGAAGATCCTGCTGAGATGATGGCTATGCTTTCAAACAGGTTGCAGTATCTGGCCAAGAAGAACAAGAAGTTCTTGAGCAGAAGAAGTGGTTACAAAGGCTCCAGGAAAGAAGATTAGAAGGGTTGATTCAACTTCCAGAAGCCTGGACATTTCATGGCTATACCTGGACATACTCACGATGTTTATATGTGATCAAGATATAAAAGCATTAAAACAATCGAATTGAATAAAAACTAGATTGTCATTCACAAATAATAGAGTTTCACAGCAACATGGATCAATTAGGGTTACAAAGAATCATCTCAGACCTAATCTCTAAGAGATTTAGCTACTCATAATCGAGTTTACAAATAACATAATCAATATAGGAATTAAAACATTTATGAACTGATAAAAGGATGAAAAAATCGCCCTCCTAGTTGTCTCTGGATGTCAAAATCCCACTTTTCTCTTAAAGATTCGTAACCCTTATTTTCTGAATGGTCTTCAGCTTAAATATGCACATAAATTCGCCCAAAATCGTGTCACGTTTTAAGTAAATCGTGACACGTTTTCACCTTGTGTAACAAGAAACTGAATTAGGGTTTCACCAAATCGTATCACATTTTAGCCATCGTGACACGTTTTCTTCAATGTCGAGAGCATGCATTCTGCCTTGTGGAATCGTGTCACATTTTTGACAAATCGTGACACGTTTTGAAACTTTGCATTTTCTTCAGCTTTCTTGCTTTCTTGTTGCTTAAGTTGCCTTGTGAACTCCAAAATGTGATAAAATTTACATAAAAATTACGTGATGACAGCATGTCATCAATGCCTAAGATGGTAGAGCTTTAATTGGGGTTGGAGATGAAGAAGAAAAAAAATAAAGGGAGAGGAATGAACAAAATTTACGGTTTTTTTAATTTCATCCTTTTACAATTTTGCGTTTCTGGTTTTGGTCCTTTTCTTTCTAGCCACTCATCATCTCTCGACACATAAGCATGCTTTTGCAAACTCACCCTTCGCCACGTGTGTCTTTGTTTGCCACCACAACTTTTTTGTAACGGAAGGGACTAATTGCAAACGGTTAGCAACTAACAAGGATGTTTTTGAAAAAAAAAGAAAAAAAGAATGATTTGCAAAAACACGCGAACTTACATGAACGTTTTGCATATTTAAGCCAAATTAGTTTCATCAATACAAGTGTGACACCACATTTTTATAAATATGAAACAGGTAAAACCATATCTTAAAAAAAAATCCATGTTCAATTTGGTTTTTATGAATTGTTAGTAGAATTAGAAAATCACAACTCTTATCCTCTCAAGTTATTACTACTATTTTTTTTTTTATATAAATCATTGATACAATAAAAGTAAAAACGAAAATTATATAGATAGTGAAATGATAATATTAATTACATCATGTACTATATCCTATCCTATCAAATAGAAAGAAAAAAAAATATTGAGTCAACAAAAATAAATGTATTTTGTTTAAAATTTGGTCTAAATGCATCAATTTTTATTGATAATTTTTTAATAAAAAGGAGTAATACATAAGACTTATGTAACCAATAAAAAGACCAACTATCTAAACTAACTAACCAAGTGACTAGTATAACTAACTTTTCTGTCTAATACAAGTCATGGCTATCTAAGAATCCTTACAAGAACAAATTAATTCATTTACGATTTTAAATTTGAGACATGAATTTAGATTTCTATAAATTTGAATTAGCATTCTTTTTTAAAGATTAAAATGGTAATTCAATCATACTCATAACCAAAATAGTTTCATGCACCAATGTGTCTAATATATTCCCTTGAATCACCATCACCAATCCTTCTCTTTCTTCTTCATCTTCAACCTTGATCAATTTCTCCATGTCTTCTCCTTCGATCAAATTATCAATGTCATCCAAAACTTCACACTTCGCACATGGAAACTCTACAACTCTTTTCAACACTCTCTCTGTAAGCTCTGTAACTGTCCACTTGTCGCTCAATCCATTCAAAAAACATAACCTTTTTTCGCCACCATTAGGCTTCAAAATCTCGATTAGAATTTCATCCACCAAATCAAACAATAATTTTCGATTCCAACGATGACCAAGTTGGTTTTTTATGGAAAAGTTTTGATCATAATCATTAGTACTTTGTTCAAGGTGGTTGAACATTGACGGGTCAAGCAGGTGTGTTGAAGAGAACCATTTGTTAAAAGACACATTTTTTGTAGTGATTGTGCAATGTTTGTTTAAGATTTCACTGATGTACTGAAATTCTGGTTTGTAAGTTTCTAGGGTTGTGGCACCGTTAAATTTGTCTTCTATGACATTGGTGCTTGGTTCTTGGTTGAAGAGTATGACTGTTCCTTCTTGTTTGTACCTTTGGCTCGAACAACTAGATAACTGTGACCAGAGTTTGGAGTCTTGAGTTTCAGATACCTGTGACTGTTTTTGTTTTTAATGTTTTTTTTAGTAAGCAACATGAAAATACAAATGGTTAGAAAAAGCAAAGAAGATTTTAACTTTTATTTTAATGCACCGAAAAAAAGATTAACTGTTTTTTTATTACTAATTTACTATGATGGTGAAATACAATGTTGTATATGGAATGGAAAATGTGCTACAAAAAATATAAACTAGTGATAGACTTTGATTTTCATTTTTTTCTTAAATAAGAGCATTGTTAAATGTTATGGCGTAATTGTCAATCAAAGTTTAAAAATAATGGTAAAATGATTTTTTTTTACTATATTATTGTAAAATGCTTGTTTTTTACGAAGGAATTGTTAAATGTTAAGGATGGTGTGAATGCTTGTTTTATCAATATTATAGTAAAATGTGTATTTTAATTATTTTTCTAAAATACACAATAGAAAAACAAATCACATATGAAGATGAGGGTATGAAAAAAATTTGACTTTCATAAAAAAAAAAAAAATTATTGCATGAACACAAAATATATAAAATTAAATTATGGGAAATTAGTACCTGTTTGAGAGGAATTTTGTTGGAGAGATGAGAAGACTCTGTCCCAATAGAGAGAACATTTGAAATTCTCTTGCTTTTTGTATTACTTTTCATGTCAATTGCTCTAGAATTTGATGTTGGACGAATGTTTATATCTGATGTCTGCGGAGGCCTTTTGAATCTTGAACTAAACTTTTCATTGGCATCTTTCTTACATTTTAACACTAATTTCCTGTTACTTGATTCTTGCTCTTCTATCAATTTAGCCTTTGGTTTTGTGTTTTGATAGGTTGTTATTGTTGTGTTTGGCTTGTGTTTGTTGTCAATGAATCTAATCCTTGGTGAACATGATGATTTAGGATTTGAATCTTTCGATGATGTGGTTTTAGGACATCTTTTGATTCTTAATTGTCCTAAAACTTCTTCTCTTGTTAGTAATTGATCTTTTCTTGATAAATTATTTGGTCCGTTGGAGTTTTGTAGAGTATCGATCCCCTAAAAGTAAAAACAATTCAAAATTAAATTTGCTTCAAAATAATGAAATATACTATGTTGCATAGGTATGGATACGGTACCGGTACGATACGGGTACTGGTACGAGAATACGACAATTTTTAAAAAATCAAGGTTGCACGTACGTCAATAAAATCATCAATTCACAGCAAAATCATCACGATAAAAGTTTAAAAAATACAACAATGAGAAATAGTTACATCAACAAAAAAACTCATACATATATAATACTATATCATATTAATATATATGAGAAAACCACAGTTTTCATCTACAATAGAATAATGAGCAAAAATAAAGTACTATGAGTACCATAGACATACTTGATACGGATGAGTATCCAGTATGGGTACTTCACCGTTTTACAAGTACTCATGCTTTAGAGATGAAAAATAAAAAAAAATAAAAAATGACATTAAATGATTAGATATTGTAACATATCCAACAAAATTTTAAGACATGAAAGTGTTTACCTGATTGCTTTTGAGAGTGTTTGTAATGTCTTGACCAACTTTTCTACTCACAACACTTTCCTTAACTTGTTTAACAATTTGTTTTGCATAGTGATTTGGACTTTTGCAACTATTCTCATCAATTTTCCTCTTTGAAAATGAAAATCTAGGTAGCTCAAAATCCTCACCACCAAGATTATTCTCTTTGTTTATTTGAAGAGAGAGTCTATGATGATCAAAATCTGTTTTTCTAGATGAGGACATTCTTGTAATTTCACTACTATCAATGCTGTTTCTCGCTTTGGTTTGAAATTGTTGTTGCTTTGTTCTAACTTGGTGAAGATGTTGAATAATGTTGTTCTTCCCTTGTGAATTTGGTGTTGAAAGTGGTGAAGAAAAAGAGGGTGAGTTTGGATTTGGAAGAAGATCCAAACCCATTAATCTTGCAACCAAAGTTGGTGTCTTTGTTCCTGGTGAAGTGCTAATTTCTGAGGACAAATCAGTCAAATTTCCACCATTGCACCTTTTTGTTTTGATTTGTATAGTCTTCTGGATTTTAGAAAAATTATAAAAAATTAGTAAGTGGGTCAAAATCAAAATCATCACTTCATAGTACCCCATCATTACTCACTTTACAAAATAAACAAACTGACATACAATTTGAAAAAAAGGATTTAGATTTTGGCTCCACAAAAATTATTAGAAAATATATGGAAAAAAATTAGCATATATATAAGGTTTTGCTAGAAGACACATTTTATGAAGGTGTATTTTAGCAAGTTTATAACTAAAAAGTGGAAATCACACCTTGAGGTGTGGGTTGCTAAAAGACACATTCATAGATGGCTTCTAACATAACCCATATATATATATATATATATATATATATATATATATATATATATATATATATATATATATATATATATATATATATGCAGGCAGTTTTTTTTTCCCACTTGCACTTCAAATAATATACATAGTACAATATACATTCAATATTTTCTGCACCATTTTCTTTTACAATTTTTTAAATAAAATCTAACATTTTCAGAACTTTTAAAAATGACATTACACTATTTTTCAATAGTTCTATTCATAAAAAATATTGTTATTCAAAAAAAATATTCTAAAAATATATTTTTCTTAACTTATCTTTCACCTTATCTCTTTTACAATCCATTACATTTTCGTTACCTTGTTAACAATTAAAATCAAGTTAAATTTTTAAAAATAAAAACTAAAAACATTTCCAGGTATTAGCCTGAGTCTATTTTATACAACACATAAATTTGTTTATACAAATCATACAATATTTACTTTATGTACTTTTTTTTTACAAAAATACTTTATGTACTATGAAGTGAACATTTTAAAGAACTGGAATCCAAAAATACATAGCTGAAAAAAGAATGGCAAGTAATTAATAAACTTACTGGAAATTTTAAATTTTCTTCTTTTGAAAGAGAAGCTGAAACCATGCTATCCTCAGATTTCAAGCTATTCCTAGGAGCTTCAGCACCTGAAATTGTACAACAACATTAAAAGAAGCATGGAGAAAAAGACAAAGAAAGAAACATAAAAGGTAGTTAAACAACAAAACTTGTTTGACAAAAATTTAACCTCAAAATACTTAAAAAATAATCAAAAAAAATTATTATACCTTTTGGGACACTAGTAGTAGTAGTAGTAGTGTGTTCTTTTGAGATGCAAGAAGAAGATGTGATTTCTTGTTGATGAGTTATTGTGTTTGGAAAGTGACATGGATGAAAATCAAAGAATTGAAAAAAAGCACACATGCAACCACTAGGTGGTGTTGGTGTAGTTTCATTATTTCCTTCAACTATAACATTTCTTTTGGAAGATTTTCTAACCCCATACCATTCCTTACCCATAATTGGTAACTTCTTGAGGATTAATTATTTGATTGAGTTTGAAAACAAGCTTGGAAGATTATATGGAAAAATGGGTGGCCAAGTAAGTATTAGCCTGTGTGTGAGAGAAAGAGGGAGAGAGAGGGTGGAGAGAGAGAAGTTCTTAGTATATGTAGATGGAGAAGAGAGAAAAGAGGATCCTTGAAGCATAAAAGGGTCACAGTGTAAGGAATTAAGTACACAAACACTGAGAACATAAAATATGGGAATATAAAATAAAATGCAGACAAAAATATGAATTTTTTATTAAGTATACTTTTTTAATGATGTAATAAAATATAAAGTAATATTTATCAAAAATTCAAATATACATACACTCATAGTTTTAAAACTCGGCTCGGTCATTGACTCGGTAGGGGTACTGGGTCACTGGGTCAATGGTCGAACCACTGGGTCATTGGTCGAACCGCATGAATGAACCGGAACCACTCGGATGACTCGGTTAGATAACTCGGTATGGAGATTAAATTTATATAGTTATTTAACCGGATTAACTTGGATTGAATTAGTGACTCGGTCACTTTTAAAACTAAAATAATGTCACCTAAAATTAAAGAAAAACTATCCAACAATAATAATTTCATAGGCTAATTGCTCAAATTCAAAACATAGTCATAACTCAAAATAGAACTTAGTAGTAAAAATTCAAACAGATCCCAAAAAAGTATAATTCCAACATAAATTCAAATAAGAGATTGCCCCAGTTATAAAAGTCCAAAAAGATCTCAAGAAAGTATAATTCCAACACAAGTGTTATCATCAATAACATTTCTACCCTTTTCTGACCTTTCTAATTTCAGTTTTTTCTTTTTTTTTAATTGCCAAATCCAAAACGACGTCATTTTAGTTGAGTAAAAAAAAACCGGTCTGACCTGCAACTCGGCCGAGTCACCGGTTTTAACCGAGTTAACTACATGGCCGATCCAAATGTTGGCTCGATCCAGCTTACCCACCGGTTCACTGTCCAACTGGTCCGACCGACCAGTCCGAGCCGAGTTTCAAAACTTGAACAACACAAATCTTATTGGCAAAAGTTGTAGTTTATATCACAATTTCGTTCCATGAAGTCTTAGTGTGTTAGCAAAGTAAAAAATATTTTAGAGATTTTAATATGCATTGAATGTGGACTTTTTTTTTGTTACAAAGATAAAAACTAGAGAAACAAAATGTAACACCCCGTTTTTCCAACATAAAAATTTCTTAAAACATTTATCAGAGTACACATCAAACAACGGGATATCACATATGACATAATCCGAAAACAGTTAAATAATAATTTAACCAAATAACTTCAAAACATTGCAGCGGAAAAATACTTATCATTCATAAAATGTTTGGCACGCAGGCCCCATAAAAATGTCTCAAAGGAATTAATTGCATCATAACAAAATAACATAAAAATCCACGTAAAAGAATGAAGCATGCATAATAGATAACCCCATCCCGTTACGTATCAGAGCGACCTAGACGACACAGTGAGGCAAGGCCACTCACGAAGCAACTGCACACTAAGCACGATCACCTGCACTTGCCCACAAGGCGGCAATTTCAGCAGAAGGGGTGAGATTTCATAACAAAATAATATTAATCAACATAATTTAGAATAATAATTAACATCAAAACATTCTTAAACAACTTCACTTAAATGATAAACAAATATCACGTAATCACATCTTAAATGATAAACAATTATCACGTAATCACATAATCAATCCTCATCAAAAATGCATCATTTTAGACACAACAATGCAACAATGCTCTTAGACTCCTTATATGCATGTGGTACCAAACTTCATCATAAGTATTAATATACTTTAAAACGTGCGGAGGACAAAGCTCCTAATAAACGTGCGGAGGACAAAGCTCCTATCATGGTGAGGACTAAGCTCAATGTATGCTAATGCATGGACTCAAATCAAATCAACAATATCCTCAATCACCTTATCAACGTGCATCCAAGAAATTGGAGCTAAACAATAACTTATCATTGTATATATAATATATACATATATCATAAAGATTCAGTTCAATAACATCAGCAGCATAATTTAAACATCAAAACAGAATGATATCATCATATCAATTACTATTCAAAGCAACATAAACTTTATCATATTTGCATAAGGTATAATACTTTAATTCTTACTCAATATCATGAATATATCTTAATCAACTATACGGATTACTCTCAACATTGCCATTAGGTCTCACTAACCCTTAGGGATCCCCCCTCAAAGTCTTGTGCAAAACAGATCGCAATAGCATAGGGAATGTGACATTCTGTCACAACACATGTCGCCGTGGCGAGCTCAGATGCTGGCCTGGCGAGAGATTACAGGTCTCTGTCGCCATGGCGAAGGAAATCCTGCCTGGCGGGGAAATTACAGGTCTCTGTCGCCAAGGCGAGCAAAATCTCGCCTGGCGGGGAAATTACAGGTCTGTCGCCATGGCGAGCAAAATCTCGCCTGGCGGGCGATGAACAGTTTGTCGCCATGGCGGGATATGTCCTGCCCGGCGGAACGGTGTCAGAACAGGTTACGAGTTTATGAACTTTTTCACCCCAAATCCTATTTTTCACCATATTAGACCCCAAATTCGACTGAAATAACAACATTAATCCTATTCTAGGTTATGTAATCCATTCCTACATCAAATAAACAAATTATACCGTTCAATTCATCAATTCTAGGGATTTGACCTAGTTCTCTCATTCTCCCAATTCAATCCTAATTCTTGTTAATTGATCATCATAACTATGCTAATTAACATTATCAAGTCATTAGTCTCACCCTTACCTGGTTTAGAAGACAAAATCGCAGCACTCCTTCCTTCTCCAACTCTCCCCCACTTAAAAGATTTTCGTCCTCGAAAATTTACCTCAAGCGAACAACTCTGGATCAGACTCCAGCATCTTACTCTCAAGCTCCCACGTCAGGCTTTCACCAGTCGCTCCCGACCAAACGACTCTAACGAGAGGTATATCCTTGCCTCTCAACATCTTCACTTTCCGATCATCAATCCTTACCGGTAAAGTCTCCACCGTAAGGTTTTCTCTAACTTGCACATCATCACTCTGAATCACATGAGATGGATCCGGAACATACTTCCGAAGCTGCGACACGTGGAAAACATCATGCAAATTCGAAAGATGCGGTGGTAATCCAACTCGATACGCCACCGTCCCAACTCTTTCCGATATCTGATACGGACCAATAAATCTCGGAGTTAACTTCTTTGACTTCAAAGCACGTCCAACACCAGTCACAGGGGTGACTCTCAAAAACACGTGGTCTCCTTCCTGAAACTCAAGATCTTTCCTTTGCTTATCATGGTAACTCTTTTGTCGACTCTGCGACGCTTTCATCTTTTCTTGAATCATCTTAACTTTCTCAGTAGTTTGCTGAACAATCTCCGGTCCTAAGACCACTCTTTCACCTGACTCAAACCAACACAACGGAGTTCTGCACCTTCGACCATACAAAGCCTCAAAAGGTGCCATTCCAATATTAGAATGATAACTATTGTTGTATGTGAACTCGATTAACGGAAGAAGACTATCCCAAGTTCCTCCTTGCTCAAGAACACAAACCCTCAACAAATCCTCTAGCGACTGAATTGTCCTCTCCAACTGACCATCTGTCTGCGGATGATACGCCGAACTCAATCTCAACTTAGAACCCAAAGCTTCTTGCAAACTTTTCCAAAATCTAGAAGTAAATCTTGGATCTCTATCGGATACAATGCTCGAAGGAACACCATGCAACCTCACAATCTCCTTGATATAAATCTCTGCCAACTGGGCAACAGGAAAACTAATATTAATCGGTAGAAAATGAGCCGACTTCGTCAATCTATCGACAATAACCCAGATTACGCCGTTCCCTCTAGGAGTATTTGGCAAACTCGTCACAAAATCCATGGATATACTATCCCATTTCCACTCTGGCACATCTAAGGATACCATCATGCCAGTCGGTTTCTGATGCTCAATCTTTGACTTCTGACAAACTAAACAGGAATACACAAACTGTGCCACATCTCGCTTCAATCCAGACCACCAAAACAACTTCTTCAAATCATGATACATCTTCGTAGCTCCCGGATGAATAATCAAGCTACTTCTATGACTCTCTTCAAGAATCATCTTCTTAATTTCCTCATTGTCGGGAATGCAAATCCTACCTCGGAATCTCAACACTCCTTGATCATCGACTTGAAAATCACTATCTTCAGTCTGATTACTCGCAACTAATAAGTCCACAAACTTGACATCTTCTTTCTGCGCTTCTTTGATACTCATCAAAAAGTCACTATCAATCTTCAGCATCCCCAGCTTTACACTCTGAGGTGTTCTTTCACAAACTGAACTCAAGTCTCTAAACTGTTCAAGTAATTCGAACTCTCTAACCATCATAGCTGACATATGCAAGGTCTTCCTACTCAAGGCATCTGCTACCACATTAGCCTTACCCGGATGATAATTCAACCCAAAGTCAAAATCCTTCAACAATTCAAGCCATCTTCTCTGCCTCATATTCAGTTCCTTTTGGTCGAACAGATACTTTAAGCTCTTGTGATCACTAAACACTTGAAACCTCGCACCATACAAGTAATGTCTCCACATTTTCAATGCAAAGACCACAGCCGCAATTCTTCTCATGAATTCTCAACTGTCTTGAAGCATAAGCTACCACTTTACCTTCCTGCATAAGCACACCTCCCAAACCCAACTTAGACGCATCACAATACACCACAAAAGGTTCGTCGGACTTCGGCAAAATCAGAACTGGAGCAGTCGTCAAACGCTTCTTCAATTCGTTGAAACTGTTCTCACAATGAACATCCCATACAAAAGCTCTACTTTTACAAGTCAACTGGGTTAACGGGAGAGCTAACTTGGAAAATCCTTCAATAAACCTTCTATAGTAACCAGCTAAGCCCAAGAAGCTTCTAATCTCCGTAACTGACTTCGGGGTCTCCCATTGCGATACGGCTTCAATTTTAGACGGATCCACTGCAATACCATCACCAGAAATAACATGGCCCAGAAAACTTACTTCCTTCAACCAGAACTCACACTTAGACAATTTAGCATAAAGTTTCTTCTCTTTCAACACTTGCAAAACAATCTTCAAATGTTCAGCATGCTCTTCCTCAGTCTTGGAGTAAATCAGAATATCATCAATAAACACAACTACAAAACGATCCAAAAATGCATGGAAGATGCGATTCATATACTCCATAAACACTCCAGGTGCATTAGTAACTCCAAAAGGCATAACCTTGTACTCATAGTGACCATAACGCGTTCTGAAAGCTGTCTTCTGCATATCTTCATCTTTTACTTTAATCTGGTGATAACCTGATCTCAAATCAATCTTGCTGAAAACACGTGCACCCACTAACTGATCCATCAAATCATCAATTCTCGGAAGTGGATACCTATTCTTGATAGTTACCTTGTTCAGCTGCCGATAGTCAATACATAGCCTCATACTACCATCCTTCTTCTTCACTAGCAACACTGGCGCTCCCCAAGGTGAAACACTTGGTCTAACAAATTTCTTCTCGAGCAAATCTTCCAACTGTTTCTTCAACTCAGCTAACTCGAAAGCGGACATACGATAAGGTGCCATCGACACCGGCTTCGTTCCAGGAACAAGATCAATAGAAAATTCAACTTCCCTCTCAGGAGGCACATCAGGAATTTCATCTGGGAAAACTTCAGGAAAATCGCATACCACTTGTAGTTTATCGATCACCGCTTGATTCTCTAAAGACAAAGAAGCCATCAGCGAAAACATCAGCATACCATCACGTTCTAGTTGCTTCAGCTGCTTAGTAGATAAGAACTCAGCACCACTTTCCTCTTCAACAGACGAGAAATGCACCGTCTTGCGAAAACAATTGATAAGAACGTGGTTGTATTCTAACCAATTCATACCCAGAATTACATCCATACCGCTTAAAGGTAGACAAACTAAATCCATCCCAAAATCGCGACCAAACATAGACAAAGAACAATTCAAACATACGAGAGAAGTAGTCACCGAACCCTTAGCTGGAGTTTCGACAACCATCTCTCCATTCATATCAGACACATCAAGACCCAAAGCAGAAACACAGTCTAAAGCAATAAAGCAATGTGTAGCACCAGTATCAATAATAGCAACTAAAGGAGTATTATTAATATAGCAAGTACCTCTGATCAAACGATCATCACTGTCTGTCTGAGTACCAGTCAGGGCAAAAACTCGACCTGTAGTAGGCGCCCTCTTCGGCTGCTTGCACTGGGAACCAATATGACCCTCTTCATTGCAATTGAAGCACACAATATCATTACGCTTGCAATCAGCTACTATATGACCCTTCTTGCCACACCTGACACATTTCTTAATCTCTTCAGGGCAAACATTGCTCTTGTGGCCTTTCGCACCACAGTTGAAACACACAATCTCTGTAGGAGTACCCTTCCTTGCAAGTTGCCTGTCAACAACCATCCTCTGTTTCCCTTTATCAGCAGGAGCACTGTACGGCTTAGGACGACTCTGCTGGCCCTTAGCTTTCCTATCGTTCACTACCTTGTAGTGAGCCTTGGTATCCTCTTCATAAATCCTGCAGCTATTAACCAAATCCGGAAAAACTCGAATCTGTTGGTACCCAATCGCCCTCTTAATGTCGGGCCTCAAACCGTTCTCGAACTTGATACACTTCGAAAACTCAGCAGTCTCTGCAGCATAGTGCGGGTAGAACTTTGCCAACTCCACAAACTTGGCAGCATACTCAGTCACTGACATATTTCCTTGCTTCAGCTCAAGGAACTCGATCTCTTTCTTCCCGCGAACATCTTCCGGAAAGTATCTCCTCAGGAACTCTCTCCTGAACACAGCCCAAGTCACAACAGCTCCATCTTGCTCAAGGCTAGGTAACACGCTAACCCACCAATCATCGGCTTCCTCGGACAGCTGGTGTGTACCAAAGCGCACTTGCTGAACTTCGGTGCACTGCATCACCCGGAAAATCCTCTCGATCTCCTTAAGCCACGTCTGGGCTCCATCGGGGTCATACCTCCCTTTGAAAGTTGGAGGGTGATTCCTCATGAAAGTCTCCAACATCCTAGTCTCAGCATTCACGCCAGCATTCACGTTAGGTTGTTGTCCCACAGCTTGGGCAACAGCTTGAAGAGCAGCAGCTAACGCAGTATCATTCCTCCCAGCCATTCTGATATTCTACAACAAGCAGTAACAGCAACATAAGATTAGTAATACAAATATTACTAAGACTCAATACGACTCTCTAACTGGCCGGACAGACCGACTGGCTCTAATACCAATTGTAACACCCCGTTTTCCCAACATAAAAATTTCTTAAAACATTTATCAGAGTACACATCAAACAACGGGATATCACATATGACATAATCCGAAAACAGTTAAATAATAATTTAACCAAATAACTTCAAAACATTGCAGCGGAAAAATACTTATCATTCATAAAATGTTTGGCACGCAGGCCCCATAAAAATGTCTCAAAGGAATTAATTGCATCATAACAAAATAACATAAAAATCCACGTAAAAGAATGAAGCATGCATAATAGATAACCCCATCCCGTTACGTATCAGAGCGACCTAGACGACACAGTGAGGCAAGGCCACTCACGAAGCAACTGCACACTAAGCACGATCACCTGCACTTGCCCACAAGGCGGCAATTCCAGCAGAAGGGGTGAGATTTCATAACAAAATAATATTAATCAACATAATTTAGAATAATAATTAACATCAAAACATTCTTAAACAACTTCACTTAAATGATAAACAAATATCACGTAATCACATCTTAAATGATAAACAATTATCACGTAATCACATAATCAATCCTCATCAAAAATGCATCATTTTAGACACAACAATGCAACAATGCTCTTAGACTCCTTATATGCATGTGGTACCAAACTTCATCATAAGTATTAATATACTTTAAAACGTGCGGAGGACAAAGCTCCTAATAAACGTGCGGAGGACAAAGCTCCTATCATGGTGAGGACTAAGCTCAATGTATGCTAATGCATGGACTCAAATCAAATCAACAATATCCTTAATCACCTTATCAACGTGCATCCAAGAAATTGGAGCTAAAAAATAACTTATCATTGTATATATAATATATACATATATCATAAAGATTCAGTTCAATAACATCAACAACATAATTTAAACATCAAAACAGAATGATATCATCATATCAATTACTATTCAAAGCAACATAAACTTTATCATATTTGCATAAGGTATAATACTTTAATTCTTACTCAATATCATGAATATATCTTAATCAACTATACGGATTACTCTCAACATTGCCATTAGGTCTCACTAACCCTTAGGGATCCCCCCTCAAAGTCTTGTGCGAAACAGATCGCAATAGCATAGGGAATGTGACATTCTGTCACAGCACATGTCGCCGTGGCGAGTTCAGATGCTGGCCTGGCGAGAGATTACAGGTCTCTGTCGCCACGGCGAAGGAAATCCTGCCTGGCGGGGAAATTACAGGTCTATGTCGCCATGGCGAGCAAAATCTCGCCTGGCGGGGAAATTACAGGTCTGTCGCCATGGCGAGCAAAATCTCGCCTGGCGGGCGATGAACAGTTTGTCGCCATGGCGGGATATGTCCTGCCCGGCGGAACGGTGTCAGAACAGGTTACGAGTTTACAAACTTTTTCACCCCAAATCCTATTTTTCACCATATTAGACCCCAAATTCGACTGAAATAACAACATTAATCCTATTCTAGGTTATGTAATCCATTCCTACATCAAATAAACAAATTATACCGTTCAATTCATCAATTCTAGGGATTTGACCTAGTTCTCTCATTCTCCCAATTCAATCCTAATTCTTGTTAATTGATCATCATAACTATGCTAATTAACATTATCAAGTCATTAGTCTCACCCTTACCTGGTTTAGAAGACAAAATCGCAGCACTCCTTCCTTCTCTTCTCTTTCACGCGTGCGTTTCTTTTTCTCCCAAAAGTCTGATACGTTACTGACTTTCTAAACCTAACTTCCTTATTTATACTCCCAACAAATCTTATCTTATTTACTCTTTCTCCCACATAACTCTCTAAAATCCAAAACTAACCCACAACTAAATATTTTATTTTATTTTCAAATCTTATTTTATTTAACAATAAAATAAGTCCCTTAATATTATCCTTAAAATTATAACTTATCACAAAATCATCCAAAATCATCAAAACATATCAAAACACATATATATTATATAAATATAATATAATCACCTAAAATTGATTTAAATAAATAATTAAACGACAGTGGGCGTTACACAAAACAGAAAAGAAAGAACAAACTAACTACTCCCTAAGAAATAAAGTGCTAGCGGCATCGCTTTTTAGGAGATCAACAAGACTAGCAGGGGGCAAATTATGAAAAAGAAACTCAACATCAGAAGAAGCTTCAAACTTTGTCATATAGTGTGCACATTTATTCCCCTCTCTAAGAGTGTGAGAACCCGTTACATTCATTTGTTGAAGCATTTGTTTTATGTCTTGTAAGATAACAACATAGATGTGGTACCTTTCAATGGGGCCAAATATAAGGTTGATGCAAGCAAGAGAATCAGAATAACACGTAAGTTTACATCCCAAATATTTTGCCATGATTAGTCCGTGATAGATAGTAGAAAGCTCACCTAGTAAGATGTCATCTAAACCTGAAATGAAACCAGAGATGCCCGCAAGGAATAAACCTGCATCAGTACGCAAGACCCCACCAATGTGTCATGACAACTTTCATCCACATTAAGAATAACACCTGAAAAATTATTTGTGTTTCATCTGATGTACTTATTAGTTGTAACAACAGAAGCAAAAGGAGAAAAGCTGATTACAATGCTCTTGATTGAATTTTTTATGTTTCAAGCCAGGTGATGTAAAGACCAATTAGTTTCGCCACCCAAACATATAAAATTCTGATGCCACCAAGACCACCCAATGAATGTGCATTTAAGTGTATGAATAGGATTTAACGACTTTATTAATATATGTTTTTCAAGAGATAATTGTTAATATATATTAGTTATTATGATAATTTATATCCATCCATCAAGATTTGAACTCCATTGTTTCTTAAAATGAGTTTTGAAGTTCAAGATTTCAAGTCATTCAATTCTGCAATATTGAGCTTATGTTTATGTTTGAAGATCATGAGTTAGCATATGGCTAAACATACGTTAAATCATGAGATTTTTTAAAATTTGTATTTGTAGTATTAATATTACTGTTAGTAAGAGATATAATTAATTGTTCTTAAAAATAATATGATCATAAAAAAGGCAGAAATTTAATTTCATTGGTTTAATTTTTATGATAGTAATGATATAGTATCCCAAAAAAAAAAAATGATAGTAATGATAAAGTAAAAAAAGGTGAGGGGACAAAGGTGTTATTGTTTCTCAAAAAGGTATAATATTTTTTCTCAAACTTTTTAACTTTATAACACTCACTTCCAAGCTCTAACTAGACCAATTCCAGAAGGGGCCAACGGTGCCCTGATATTGGGAAGTGAAATTGGTTTAAGCAATTAAGAATTAGGGGAGGTATGAAGATATGACCATGCACCAACGATTCTCTCTCATCGTGTCTAATCTTCATTTGTTGGTGAAGGATAGAGAAATTCTAATATGGTCACAAGACCAAATAAAAAGTCTTTGGTCATACACAAATAATTTTTTTTTTTTAATAATAAGGTGGAAAATGATAAAAAAAGTGATTGAATATTTTAAGAAGAATATTTTTATGTGTGTGTGACTAAACACTTTTTATTTGGTCATGTGACTATGGAAGAATACCTCGTGAAGCATATACCCTAATGAGCCTAATCCTTGCATCACATGATTTTAATTTTTTTCCATGTGTGTTTGGTTCAGCTTTGGATAGAATTGATTTTGTCAGAATTGATACTGATAGATTTGATTATGAGATAATTGATTTTGAGAGAATTAATTTATGTTCGGATACTTTAATGTAAAATTGATTAAATAAACTAAATGAATGGAAAAACCTAGTCTTCTCTTAAATTCTTCTCTTCCCCCTGCACTATTCGCTCGCACCGAGTTGAAAATCCAATAATGCCCCTGCGTTAGTTAAGTCACACAGTGTGACTTAACTAATGCAAGTTATAATCTATGCGTGAGTTAAGTCGCGCACCACTGACATGTGCGCGAGTTAACTCACACATGTTGGCCGGTGGTTTGTTCTCAAGAACACACATTTTTTTGGACGGTGGTCAGTTTTCAACCTTCAATCTACACGTTTTTTACATATCATACACGTTTTTTTGACCACATTTATGGTAGTTATAACCTATACTACCATTCCCACCTATAAATACCCCTCCATACTTTCTTATTTCCTCACACCATATCTATTTCTCGTCCTCCTCACTCTCTCCTCCTATAAATCTTCTTTTTTTAGTTTTTGTGTTTTTACATTTTGGGGTAAAAAGAGGTCAATCGAGGGCTGAAAAGAGGCCGATCTTGTGGTTTCAAAAGATCAATCGACTTGGGTCACAACATCGTCAACCCTTTGGGCTAAAACTAAATTCGTTTCTTTTTACCCAAAAAAACTTTTTACCGTGGGTAAAAAGAATCTTCTTGGGGTATAAAAAGAACCTGATTTAGATTTACCCCATGGGTTGATGTCTTTATGCCCCCACGAAGATTGGTCTCTTGGAATCCCAAGTTTGGTCTCTTTTTAGCCCAAGATTGGTATCCTTTTACCTCGTAAAAGTAGATTTAGAAAATTCGAATAAATAAAATGTATCAATTATTGTATAATGATATTCATTGAATAAAATGATAAGTTATTTGTTTCATTTATGTTCCTTTCTTGCTTTCTTTTTATTTATTTCGCTACCTTTATGATTTTGTCATTTATTTTTGTTCATTCCTTTTTATTTCAGTTCATTAAAATTTGTTATTGAATAAACTCGAAAAAAAAAGTAGCGTGAATAAAGTAAATAAATGAATTAGAATAAATTCAGCGTGAATTAGAATAAAAGTTGCGTATTAAATAAATTCGAATAAAAGTTACATTACATTACATAAACGAAATGTATGTCAACTATATATGTTCATAAATATGTCATATCATTACATTACATTACATCCGAGAATGCACCTTCCAACTACAACAAACGTCTTGCCTCTAAATGGGGGTAAATTCAAACTTGCTAATCAGCAGGACTCGAGCATACGCCCCAGAAGTGCTTTTGTTCCATTCAAAAGGTTAAATTCTTGTTGGTCTTAGTTTTAAATGAGAGTATCCAAGTGCTAACAGAATGAGGTCCAGACCTTGACACTTCAATACTATCATTTAAACGAAGCCAACAAGAATTTAACCTTTTTGAATGGAACAAAAGCACTTCTGGGCGTATGCTGGAGACCTATCGTTTAACAAGTTTGAATTACCCCATCTAGAGGAAGACAAATGTTGTAGTTGGAAGTTGCATTCTCTATCTAATGATGATATTTTAGCGGAATCAAACTATTGATAATATCTTCGGTTGATATCAGCAACGTTACACACATATCGATCCACTCGAACATGCTGTGCTCATAAAACATGCTCGTCACATTTTCGTCGTTCGTTAATTCCACCCAACTGAATGATACTCTCCCCTCGTCGAGCGTTGGACGTTTATACCGAACGTATTCCACCCTCATTGTGTCTCCGGGGTTGACTCCTTGGTTGAATTCATTCAGTTCATCCTTGAGACCTCTTAAGAGAAAAAATATAACATATAAACATAAAAGGTTAATGGTGTTTGATTATGAAAACTTACTTGTTATTGGAGTGTTGTTTGATTTGTACTTGAAGGAATTTTGGTTTTGGGTGATTTGAGAGAGGTATTTGAGATTTTTGGAGATTTTAGATGAGAAATGAGGAAATGAGGTTTTCTACCTTGTTTAAGACAGCACGTAGCGTGAGTTAACTAACGCCGTGCTAGTTAACTCACGCAGCGTTACATAAGTAACGCAAAGTTTATATAGTAATGGAAGGGCATTATTGGCATGGCTGCAGGGCGCGAGCAAAAAATGCAGGGAGAAGAGCAGGATTCTTATGTTTATATACCACCATCTAATTGGGCTAAGTTTCTATCCTTCCAATAGGGCCTCAAAACTCTTACCAACTATTTCTGAAAGTTGTTACTCACTTAAACCGTCAAAACACCGAATAAATGCCACTCTTAATAATTACCCAGTCCACTAGTAACTTGGTAAAAATAATCATTCTCACTAAAACACTAAAATAAACTTTTTAATGAAATTACTAAGTTACCCTTACTTGCCAAATGACCAAAATACCCCTTAGTTTAAAATGACAAAATTACCCTTCTAGGCTAAAAATCCACAAAGTCCCACACAAATACACACAAAGGCAAATAAGCACATATAAACACACATAAATACATACAAATAATAATTAAAATAATTCTAGTGAAAAACGGGCTGTTACAAGCATCAAGACCCTGGTTCTCTTCGATAACGGCTAATCATTAGAAGAGTCGATATGACGAACAAAGAGCCTAAAGCGGAGTACAATATAGCTCCTATTTTTTACTATGAAAATTATGTATGACTATTGGAAAGAATGCTTGATTGTTCACATTCAATCGGTTAACATGGATGTTTAGGATGTCGTTGTCGATGGGTGGTTGGAACCGCAAATAGATGTCAATGATGTCGTGCAAAACAATCAAAAGCGGATTGGACGAATGATGACAAGAAAAAAGTCCAATACTATTTGAAAGTGAGAAACATACTCATTTGTGCCCTCGGCGTAAATGAGTACCACTCGGTTTCACATTGTAAGACCTCTAAAGCAATATGGGAGCCATGGAACCCCTCCATGAGGTTACCGATGACGTTAACAAATCAAAAATTAATACCCACATCCAACAATATGAGTTATTTCACATGGATAAATTCATAACCATCTCCATGCAAATGAGGTTCACTTGCACCGTTAAGAAATTAAAAAACTTAAGAAATACCATCTGAAATTAAGATTGTACTAACAAGGTATTGAGATGCATGACTAGATAATAGCAGCCTAAAGTCACTGCCATCAAAGAATCTCAAAACCTCAACACTCTTCAAATCACCCCTCTTTTTGGCAAACTCAACGAGCATGAGCACAAGTTCCCAAGGTTGAAATCTAGTGACGAAGATATCAATAAAAAGGAAAAGAAGTCCTTCGCGTTCAATATAACAACTCGTTTTTTGCTAGAATTATTTTATTTAATTATTATATGTGTTTATTTGCTTGTTTGTGTGTTTGATTTAGGATTAGTGGATTTTTAGACGAGGAGGGGTATTTTGGTCAATTTTAGGAATGAGGGTATTTCAGTAATTTGAGAAGTGGAGGTAGATTAGTAAATTTAGAATGTAGATTATTTTAGTGTTTTAGTGCGAAGGGTTATTTATACTAAGTTATTAGTAACTTGCGGTAATTATTTTTGAGGTGATAATAAAACGATGTTTAGTGAGTTAAGTGTGTATTAACTTTTAGAATTAAGTTGTAAGAGTTTTTAGGCTCATTATGAATTGAAGTAACTTGGCCCATTATTGGAATATATATATATAGATAACTCATGAGAGAAAATTAGGATTACACTCATTTCACACTTTCACACATTATAGAGTCTAGAGAGAATTGAGAGAGAAGAATATAAGAGAAAGAAGAAGGCCCAAGTGAAGAGAAAGCTAGGATCATAAGAGAAGAATGGATATTCTTGGAGATTATCTTAAGCTCAAGGAAAACAAGGTAAGAGGGATAGGTTTGCTCTACTTAATAATCTATAATCAACTTTTAGCTTATGAGTGTTGAATATATGTGAAGATTAATGAAGATTAATGAATATATGTGTTGAATTTCGTGCTTGGATTTAAGTGTTGAATTTGGGTATGTGAAAGTTGATGAAAACTTGTTGTTGATGCTTAAATTTCATTGTTGATATATGTTAAGTTATTCACTTTGAGATTTTAGCTTAAATTGGTAAAAATGATGATGTTGTTGATGATTCATGATGAATTCATGATTGATTTATATGATATGAATGTTGTTTGGTTAAGTTGTTGTGTTTTGGTGATTTTTGTGGAAATTGGTCAAAAGAGGAGAATTATGATTTTGATGATTTTGAATGGATTCATGGAGTTGTTAGGATGAATTGGATGGAGTAGAATTTCTGTTTTTAATTGTTATGTTTTGGAGAGGAATCGTTTAGGTGAAAATGGGGGTTTTTGAACTAAAAGTCGTTTTAAACACTTTTGTGAAATAAGTAATTTTGGGTGTTTTGAATTAAGTTGTTTTGAAATAGAAAACATTGTTTTTATAGTAGAACTTGAGTGGTTTAAGTTAATGGGACGCATTGGTAAAAATGGTTCGAAAATGAGAATTTTAAGCGCGACATGGCATAAAACGAAAAATCGGAAAATCATGCGTTGTCAGTCGCACACGACCATGTGTAATGGAGGCACGACCGTGCCAACTGTGCAGGGTCGCAAAATGTCGATTTTTCATAATTTTTGGGTTCCTAATGAATACCTATGATGAGTCCCAAACAACTAAACCTAATTAATTGAAGTGTAATTGAACTTATATGACTGATTTAACATAGTATTGCCTTGAAAAAGGATTGGTTTTGAAACATAAGAAAAATGAGACAAACTTTGAAAATTTTGAGAAAATGAATGGACTTGTGAAACAAAAATGCTATGAATGGATCACTAAGGTGTTAGTTAGATGATATGTAGGAATGTTTTGATGATATATATGAGCTTAGTATCCTATTTTTGTCGAGAAAATTGAAAATGGTTAATTTTTGTGAAAATAGACGAACTTGGTCAAAATGAGCTTTTATGATTTGAAAACTTACAAGTGGCTTGTATTCATGATAAAAAGATGAAATGAGAATCAATCAATGATTTTTGGTTGTACGATATGTTTTTCATCTTGACGTGGTTGATTGTCCGTCTATTATGTGATTTGTGCTTCATGAAACGATGTTGTTTCTTTGGGTTGATAATTGTTAATGATGATTGTGTTGATGACTCTTTTGATGATCATGCCTTGTTGTTTGTGTGGATGTAAATGCTTGATAATGCAATGGCGGGTTTTTGGTGAAGATATTATATGATGGAGGGATTATATAGTATAGTGTTATGAATTTCACATCATCGGGTCTTTACTTGTATGTTCATGCATTTATAGTCATGTCGAGTCTTTGGTGAAGAACATAACCAGAGGGAGTTAAGTTAGAAAGTAATTAGAGGGGATTACATTAGTAGATATTCGGTAATAGTTATCTCCGATTCCAAGATATTGGTACCACATGCATCTAGAGGTGTCTAGAACATTGCATGCACATGAGTTTTGGTGAAATGTGTCATACATGATTATATGACTATGTGATTATGTGCATTGGTGTATCTTGGTGTATTATGTGGTTATGTGATCCGGTGAATGGTGTAAACTCATGTGAATCTATATACTTGAAATGAAAGTGATTGGTGATGTGGAATTGATGTTTCTAGTTTGTAAATGGGTGTGGATTTATTGGGAGAACCAGGCTTTATATGAAATGTTGTGTTATGAATGAATTATGATAATGTCCACATGAATTTTGTATCTTAGGACTGATAAGTGTGTATATGTGATATAATCGAAAATTCTTAAATGCTTTTTATTGATTATAATTATTATGTAGAATATTATCTAACCCTCAATGGTCATTTTGTTGACCGCCTACCTATTTGTATGAATGGGTAGACAGCCTGTAGGATTGAGTTAGTTTTTTTTTGTGAGTACTTGAGGACTAACTTTGGATGCTACCTCTTTATTGTAACGCCCCATTTTTATTTAATTATTTTTAGTTGATGTTTGAGTATTTTTATATGATTTTATACGACTATATTTGACATATATGATTTAGATATGATTTTATGTGAAATATATGACTTGGTATGAATTGTGTGATATTTGGTGTGATGATAATTTATTATATGATTTATGGTGTTGTGTTTTATTTAAATAAATGTTGTTTGGTTATTTTATTTATTTAATAAAAAGGTAGAAAATAGTATTATTTGGTTTAAAGGGAATTAAGTATAATTATGAGGAATAAGTGGGAGTTAAGGAAATAAGAGGGGGTTATAGTTTACAATAAAAAGAAAAGGAGAGTCAGAAGGAGTTTTACGTACAATTGAAAGAAGAGGAGAAAACCTAGAACCAAGAGAAGAGGCTAGAAGAAGAGAGAAGAACGCAACTTAATTCAGGAATCATAATCTAAGGTAAGGGTGAGATTATCTTTCAATAGTAATAGATTGTATATCTTTGATTTTGAATTTAACATGAAATTGTAGAAAATTATGAAAATTGGGAATTTAGGGTTGGAGTGTGATTATGAGAGATTAATGGTGTAGATTGTACTGTAATGATGTTAGAATGCAATCAGGTTATAGGCATAACTTTATTACATTTAGTGGATTGTTTTGGGGTTGGAAATTGAGAAAAATGGGATTTTTGGGTGAGAACTGCGTACTGCCCGTGCTGACATTCATCGCTCGCCGCGGCGAGCAGCATGACTCGCCAAGGCGAGTGAGCATGGTTCATAGCTCGCCTCGCGAGCAAAACCACTCGCCACGGCGAGTAGGGCCTTAGAAAAATGTGATTTTTTAAATGTTGTTATAAGGTGTGGGATGAATAGTTTTGTGTACCTTAATATTTTTAGAGATGACTGGGACAATTTTCAGATTAAAAAGATGATTAGTGAGCTTAAAAATGAAGTTTTGGTGAGAAAAATGTCAAAAAGGCCGAGAGCTCCCAGTTCTACTCGCTCCTAGCTTGCCCCTAGCTCGCCTAAGGCGAGTAGCCCATTCTTTGAGCTCGCCATGGCGAGTAGATGTACTCGCCGAGGCGAGTAGTCCTGTATCTGAAGTGAGTTTCTATGTTTGATTACTTGGTTGATTAAATTTGGTTGATTATAATAACATGGTTGTTGGTGTATTTGTATATGTCTATTATATGCTATTGAACTTAGTTTCAAAGGTTGGAGAATCATTGATTGAGTTGTTGAAAATGTAAGTCATACCTCGTATATGCATTGTTGAGTTGTTGTTGTCGTCATCCAAGTTGGGGAGGGTGTCTTAAATGATTTAGGCACAGTTGTGGTTGTCATAGTAGCTGTTGTTGTTGTTGTTGGTTGTATGCTGATATACACCATGGAGTTCATTTTATACTCATATGCATTTGTTGGGGGCTTATTGCCCTGGAATGTTTATCATTCACCCGTTGGGGGCTTATGCCCTGGAACGCTTTATCGTTCACCTGTTGAGGGCTTATGCCCTGGGATGCTTTAACCATCCAATTGTTGAGGGCTCATGCCCTGGAATGCTTGTCATTCAACGCGCGTAAAATGGTACCACATGCATATTGCATTTGTTGTTGTCGTCGGTGCATTGTCGGAGTCGTTGTTGGTGAGTCGTTGTCGTTGTTGTGGTTGTTGTTGTTAGTTGAGTTGAAGGTGATGCTAATGTTGTTGATTTAGTGTAAATGATGTGTATTGAATCACTTTGTTGATATTTAGGGTGTTAGATTTATTGATAAGTTATACTTCTATTATTTATTGTTTGAGAATCTCAGCCCTTCTGTTGGAATTGCCGCCTTGTGGGCAAGTGCAGGTAATGAAGACTTGTAGGATGTCGGCTCAAGTGTCCTAGGGCTCTGATACGTAACGGGATGGGAAACGTTGTTGTGTTATTTCATTCCTTTATGTATCGAATTTTTAAATAATGTTGTTGAACCTTCATTATGTCGGATATCGTTTCATTGTTGAGGCCTTTGTGCCAAGATTTTGTTGAAGAAGATTTATTATGTTGAAAAGAAATTCTCCGCTGCAATTATTTATGAGATTAAAGTTGTTGAAGTTAAATAGTTTTATTTTCTATTTAATAAATTTTGAAAAGCAGTGTGACATGCCCGTTTGTTGATTACTCTGATTATATATTCTTTATTACGTTGTTTTGGGAAACGGGGTGTTACAATTGGTATCAGAGCAGGTCGGTCCGTCCGGGCAATTAGTAGAGTCGTGTCGAGCCTAGTAGTGTTGTGTGACAGCTTTACACTGTCTTTTGTTGTCATGATTTGTTGTTTGTTGTGTAGAGAACTAACATGCAGGAGTCTTATCCAGAATTGTTGCATGAGGTTCATTTTCGAGGACGAAAATTCTATAAGTTGGGGAGAGTTGTAACGCCCCATTTTTATTTAATTATTTTTAGTTGATGTTTGAGTATTTTTATATGATTTTATATGACTATATTTGACATATATGATTTAGATATGATTTTATGTGAAATATATGACTTGGTATGAATTGTGTGATATTTGGTGTGATGATAATTTATTATATGATTTATGGTGTTGTGTTTTATTTAAATAAATGTTGTTTGGTTATTTTATTTATTTAATAAAAAGGTAGAAAATAGTATTATTTGGTTTAAAGGGAATTAAGTATAATTATGAGGAATAAGTGGGAGTTAAGGAAATAAGAGGGGGTTATAGTTTACAATAAAAAGAAAAGGAGAGTCAGAAGGAGTTTTACGTACAATTGAAAGAACAGGAGAAAACCTAGAACCAAGAGAAGAGGCTAGAAGAAGAGAGAAGAACGCAGCTTAATTCAGAAATCATAATCTAAGGTAAGGGTGAGATTATCTTTCAATAGTAATAGATTGTATATCTTTGATTTTGAATTTAACATGAAATTGTAGAAAATTATGAAAATTGGGAATTTAGGGTTGGAGTGTGATTATGAGAGATTAATGGTGTAGATTGTACTGTAATGATGTTAGAATGCAATCAGGTTATAGGCAGAACTTTATTACATTCAGTGGATTGTTTTGGGGTTGGAAATTGAGAAAAATGGGATTTTTGGGTGAGAACTGCGTACTGCCCGTGCTGACATTCATTGCTCGCCGCGACGAGCAGCATGACTCGCCAAGGCGAGTGAGCAATGTTCATAGCTCGCCTCGCGAGCAAAACCACTCGCCACGGCGAGTAGGGCCTTAGAAAAATGTGATTTTTGAAATGTTGTTATAAGGTGTGGGATGGATAGTTTTGTGTACCTTAATATTTTTAGAGATGACTGGGACAATTTTCAGATTAAAAAGATGATTAGTGAGCTTAAAAATGAAGTTTTGGTGAGAAAAATGTCAAAAAGGCCGAGAGCTCCCAGTTCTACTCGCTCCCAGCTTGCCCCTAGCTCGCCTAAGGCGAGTAGCCCATTCTTTGAGCTCGCCATGGCGAGTAGATGTACTCGCCGAGGCGAGTAGTCCTGTATCTGAAGTGAGTTTCTATGTTTGATTACTTGGTTGATTAAATTTGGTTGATTATAATAACATGGTTGTTGGTGTATTTGTATATGTCTATTATATGCTATTGAACTTAGTTTCAAAGGTTGGAGAATCATTGATTGAGTTGTTGAAAATGTAAGTCATACCTCGTATATGCATTGTTGAGTTGTTGTTGTCGTCATCCAAGTTGGGGAGGGTGTCTTAAATGATTTAGGCACAGTTGTGGTTGTCATAGTAGCTGTTGTTGTTGTTGTTGGTTGTATGCTGATATACACCATGGAGTTCATTTTATACTCATATGCATTTGTTGGGGGCTTATTGCCCTGGAATGTTTATCATTCACCCGTTGGGGGCTTATGCCCTGGAACGCTTTATCGTTCACCTGTTGAGGGCTTATGCCCTGGGATGCTTTAACCATCCAATTGTTGAAGGCTCATGCCCTGGAATGCTTGTCATTCAACGCGCGTAAAATGGTACCACATGCATATTGCATTTGTTGTTGTCGTCGGTGCATTGTCGGAGTCGTTGTTGGTGAGTCGTTGTCGTTGTTGTGGTTGTTGTTTTTAGTTGAGTTGAAGGTGATGCTAATGTTGTTGATTTAGTGTAAATGATGTGTATTGAATCACTTTGTTGATATTTAGGGTGTTAGATTTATTGATAAGTTATACTTCTATTATTTATTGTTTGAGAATCTCAGCCCTTCTGTTGGAATTGCCGCCTTGTGGGCAAGTGCAGATAATGAAGACTTGTAGGATGTCGGCTCAAGTGTCCTAGGGCTCTGATACGTAACGGGATGGGAAACGTTGTTGTGTTATTTCATTCCCTTATGTATCGAATTTTTAAATAATGTTGTTGAACCTTAATTATGTCGGATATCGTTTCATTGTTGAGGCCTTTGTGCCAAGATTTTGTTGAAGAAGATTTATTATGTTGAAAAGAAATTCTCCGCTGCAATTATTTATGAGATTAAAGTTGTTGAAGTTAAATAGTTTTATTTTCTATTTAATAAATTTTGAAAAGCAGTGTGACATGCCCGTTTGTTGATTACTCTGATTATATATTCTTTATTACGTTGTTTTGGGAAACGGGGTGTTACATTTATCGCTTTGCTTGGAGTCTAGTTAAGCTTTGATTTAGGAGTGTCGGGACTTTGTCTCTTCTATGTTTTATCTGTTGGTGGATTTATGTTGAGATTATTGTTAGGTGTGTTAGGTTTTTAGACATATATTGGCTACTTTTTGTTAAAACATTAGTTCTAGCAAGATGTCAAACATGATATCTTAACTTGTTGGTACGACATCATAGCGTGTCTTGTTTCGCTTACTTGGAGATTCATTTTAAAAGTGAAGATTTTCAAATATTTTCTGAAGATTTGTTTCACGTGAAGAGTTGACGGATAAAGCGTGTTTCTAGAAGCAGAGGTAGGCGGTTTATGCTTAACATGTTTCTGAAGAATGTTGTTGCAATATTTAAGGAAACATTTGATATGCTTCAGAATACTTGTGCTGAAATCTCGTGATTCAGATGATTTGTTTAACCCGATTAGTGCATCAAGCCCATTCAACAAACATGTTATATAAAGGAAAACATAAGACCTAATTGAGCACTGAAGCCGTAATTTACAAAATATTATTTTAGGGTTTTATTTTGTCTTTGTTATTTGTGAGCCACTCTTATATCACTTTGATATTAGAGTTGGACTTTGTAATCGAGTTTTAAAACTCAGAATCTCTCTAAGCTTGTAAGAACGAGTAGATTATTTGTCTAGGAGAGTTTCTCCATATTTGTTAGTACTTCAAGGACAATCACTGGTTTGTGATTAAGAGGAAATGGGAGGGGGATCTCTCATATCTAGGACTAGAGAGAGTCGTAGTTAGAAATTACACGGGTAGTGATTAAGTGAGAAGTTAGTAGGCTGGTGAAAGCTTTTATGTATGCTTTGAATTGATACTACTATAGTGAATTTCCTTCCTGGCTTAGTAGCCCCTAGATGTAGGTGAAGTTGAACAGAACTGGGTTAACAAATAACCTGTGTCTTTTACTTCTTGTTCTCTCATTAGGATATTCATTTGTTATTTATGTTGTCCTGATGTTCTGATATCTTACTTGACATCTGATTTGTCATAACATCGTGTTCAACATATGTTATACCTACGTGCCGTAATTTCAATGTGTATGAGACCTATGACATGGTGTTGAGTTTTTGTTCATGTATTTGAGGATTATTACATGATGTTGAGATATTTTGTATGATGATTTCTGTGGCGAGTTTTATGAAAATTTAGATTATGCATGTTTTTGAGAAATGATGACGTGACAACTTAAACTCTTTTGAATAATTGATTTATTCACATGATTTATTGCATTCAGAGTTTAAGGGTGTTACATTCAAAGCTTTGTCATCCAAGGCTAAACACTTGGTGGAAGAGTATAATGATATCGATGAAGACCTCATCAAGATGAGGAGATGGAATTATTTGTGTACCAGTACCATATATACATTGAGAAAAATAGACTGAAGCATAGTGACAAAAATATCATAAACTTTAGGATAGAAATTCTCAAAGTAGCTAAACTCAAGAAGGAAGAAAATGTGGCAAATTGTTATGGATGTGGAAAATTGGATCACTTGAAAAGTGTGAAGGGGAGAAAAACACAAGAAGGGGGGGGGGGGGGGGGGGGGGGGGGGGGTTGAATAGTGTTAGTCTTTTTTCAAGTTTTCTCAAAAACTCTAGAACATTGTGATCAGAAGTAATGTGGATAGCTTCTGAAGAAGGTGATCAGGAGCGTGTGCAGCGGAATGAAAACAGAGAGAAAAGAGAAGAAGAAAGACACAAGCAATTTATACAGGTTCCTTCCACAAACCAGAAGTAGTCCTGTCCCCCTTGCACTTCTAAGGAGAGTTCACTATAAGTAATATCTGAGTAAAAATGCTCATGCACACAAGCAAGAGACTTCAAATGCTCAAGAACACAATCAAGAGACTTCTAATGCTCAAGCACACAAGCAAGAGACTTCTATCAAACAAAATTACAAAGAAAATGTTTGAGATTGAACACTTGATATACAATCAGTGGTGTTCACAATACAAATCAGATACAGACTCTTAAGACTTTAGAATTTCAAAGATATGAACTTGAAAACTGAAATTCTAAGTGAACTTTTGGATGCTGAGCAATTTGACAGAGTCTTGGCGCTTTCAAAAAAGTTGTAGAGTCTTATTGTTCTTCAAGTATTCACTCCTTTATGTAGAGGTGTGAAATGAACGTTGTAAGTGCCAACACATCCAAAAAGAGTCGTTGTTGAAGCTTGATCTTTCACCAATGATTCTTTGCCTGATTAAGTTATTGTCCTATGAAGGATCAATTTCAAATCTATTCCAGTTGAGAGGGAACATAGATGCAGGCGTGGTTGTATATGAGAGTTGTTATTTTTGTCTTGTAGTAGGGAAAAAGAAACAGAGTAGTGGAGAAGGTGGTTGTATAGTTCTTACAGAGTACAATATCAACGCTCTTTGCATTTTAGCAACCGGATGCCTTCAAATGCTTTCAAAGAGATCATGTGACTTCCATGTGATCTTCTGCCACTCTTATATGAATTACGTTCCATAATACAACACTTGACACATTTAAATCTTGAATCATTTTGCTTTTGGTGATGTACTGCAGCTTCTGAGGAGCCAGCTTCTGATGACGTCATATACTTCAAGACGCTTTAAGCTTCATATTTTTGGTTTCTTTGCTCTCTATTTGTTCATTCAGAACCTTTGTAAGATATAAAACTTTGTCTATGGTCCTGTACACTTAAACAAATGTTAGCAATACCAATTGTCTATTTTTAATACCTTGTTATCATCAAAACTCTTTAAGGTTTATTGTTAAACAGATTTTGTTCCAACAATCTCCCCCTTTTTTGATGATGACAAACAATAGTATTTAAAACTTGATCAATTGTTGTTAATCTAATTAACAAGTTGACTTATAGGGTACGAGGTTTGTAAGCTCCCCCTGTGTCTAATAGTACTTTTAAGGTGAGGTTTGTAAGCTCCCCCTAAGTTCTATCTTGTTAATTAAATTTATTTATCACGCAATATAATTTTCAAAAGAATAGAAGTGATAGATGAGAAATTATGGTTCAATTAAGTTATATTGAAAAGAAATTTTAACACTTCTCCTGAGGTTCAGAACTTAATATCTTAATACTTAAGACTGAGAGAAGTTTTAATTTCAATATGTACTTAATGGGGCTTAGAGCCTTTAAATACTATCTTTATTACTCCCTCTTTTGTCATTAACAAAAAGAAAAAAACACAGAGAGATGAGAAACAATCATAGAGAGATAGCATATAAAAGCATTAGATTAATATACATTCAGAAGATAAAGACAAGTATTTCATAGCATAGGATGTTCAGGAGCACAGACATAGTCAGAAGCATAAATCATTTAGAAACACAAGAGTCAAATCAGAATCTAGAAAAACATAGTTAATGCAAAAAGTAAACTAAAAATGGTGTGCAATCTATGGGTTGGCTTGTTTTTGCATCATCTTTTGCATCATCCTTTGCGTTTCTTCCATCTGAGCTTTCTGAGCTTCTGCTTGCAATTTCATCTCCTTTTTGAATTCTTCATTATCCTTAATTAGCCTTTCTTCCTTGTACTTAGCTTCTGCTAGCTTAGATTCAGTAGAGTTCTTGTAGTCCAGGAGCATCATCTTTTGCTCCAGAAGCTCTTTCCTCAAGGCATGATTCTCCTTTTCTAGCAAGCTGTTTCTTTGAACTAAGGCCAATTGAGTTGAAGCTTCTTTCAAACTAATCTTTGTAATCCAGTCCAAATTCAGATCTCTTGGGTGAATAATGGATGGAATTACAAATCCTGCTTCAAGACAGAGAGGAGTTTTGACCCAAGTTCTGAGAACCTTGACTTTGTGAACTTCAGACATGACTCCCTTGAGCCAGTCTTTTAGCTCCTTCTGAGCTTGAGCTTGATCATCCAGACTTGACCTTTGAATCTTAGAGAATACTAGATGAACTCTTTCAACAACTCTCTTCCATTGCTTTTCATAGTCTTCATCATGAACCAAATTACGTCTAGTTTCAATGAGATGCTTTGCCTTCTTGAAGACATCCAAACATACAGTTGCTAAAAAGGGTAAGTTTAGAAAGATAGATGGTGGTTTGGGGATATCAGAGAAGGTTGGCTCTACAGGTTCAATGGACATGTTGGAAGAAGAGGGATTTTGGTCAAATGTTGTTTGATCAGACTCATTTTGATCAGAAGCACTAGGTTCAGGATCAACAAATGTTTCAGGTTCAGTTTCAGGTGTTTCTGATTGAAGAATTGAGTCAGAAGTATTTATGTGGCCTCTGTTTTGGTTTGGTTGTTGTTGAGGGGGCTTTCTATCATAACAACTTCATCAGAAGTTATGTCAGAGGTCATTTGTTGTTGGTATTCAGGCAGTTCTCCTGAATAGTGACTTTCTAGGTTAGAGATGACAGTTTGTTCAGGGCATTGATTATAGTTGGATGTATTTGGTGTTAGAGAGTTAGGAGTAGCAACTGATTCATTTAAGATATCAAGATCTGTCCCTGATAAATTACTTGCACCCTCTGCAGAAGCAGGTAAAGATTGAATTGCTTCAATCACAGGTGGTTGTAATGGGTGATTTTCAGGTAGATTCTTGCATTTTTCTAGTCGAATTTGTTGCAAAGAAATGATACTTGCGTCAACAGATTCATAGACTGGCATGAATGAATCAATAGCAGGTTCTTTGTGAAGTTTGGTTGATGGTGATGGGGTTTTATTTCTGAGTGAAGGTACAGCTCTACTGATAGGTATATCATCACTATCAGTAGATGAGGATGATGAGGGTTCAGAAGAAGAGGATGAATAGGGTGATTCAGAGTTTGAACTAAGGGTTACAACTTCAGCAGCTGTAGTTTTGGAAAGAGAATTACCTTCAAGGGATTCTGGTTGAAGATGCTCTTCAGAGGCATGTTGCTCAGAAGCTCCTACTTCATAAGCTGTTCTCAGCACCAGATTCTCTACTTCAGAAGCAGCTAGCTCCTGAACTTCTCTAGACACATTGATTACTTCAGCAGCAGCTGCAATTGCAGTCTCTCTATCCAAAGCTTCCTTTCTGACATAGTCCATAACCTCATTCACCAGCTCTTTTGCAGTCCCATCTGTAACTTCATCAACCATTTCTCTAATTTCTTTCTCTTCTGCTTCAGATGTGTACTTCAATTTTCTAACAGCTTTCTTTCTAGGCTTCTTGGGAATCCTAGGAACTTGTGTTGGAGAAGGTCCAGCTTCTTGACTATCTCTTGTTCTCTTTCCGAGAACACCTTTAGCTTCTTCTTGAATAGGTTGTAGTCCAGAACCACCTTCTTCAGGTGCTTTGACAACAGTGCTGGACTTGATCTTCTTTGAGGGCTGCTCCTCAGCCAAGTATTCTTCTTCAGACAAGTCTTTCCTCTTAGACTTTCTGCTTTTGGCTACAGGTAGCTCACCTCCGTACATTTCTTCTGGCACTTCATCTAGACTGATGAGCTTGCCATGGGTCTCATAGTAGTCAGCAATGAGAGCCATTTATACAGCCAAAGTGTCTTTCTTGCAAATAGGAGGGATGTCCTCCATCAGATTTGACACAACTCTTGACTCGTTTATGTCAGTCTTTAGCTTTGTTACCTTAGGAATCAGCCTCATATTTTTAAGAGTGCTGGCATTAATCACTTTGCCAGTCTCAGTCTCCAGTTTCTCATCAGTGAAGTAGTTGACTTCACTTATAGCCTGAAGGATACCTCCTTGATGGAAGATTTCTGAAATCAGTCTTCCATAGGGAACCCAGACTCTGCATTTCTTCTGGCTTTCCCTCAGTTCTTTGATCATGTGCCTGAAGATGTACTTGGGCACATTCACCTTTTCTCCATTGATGATGTGATGAAGAAAGACCTTGTGAGCCAAGGACGGTTGATCACTGCCACCACCTTTTGGTAGCAGGTTTTCGTACTGAATCTTCAGAAGCATTTTGTTCTTCATGCTTAGATCACTATATTTTCCTGGTGTTGTTGAGTTGAACAGAGTCTTGTTCACAATATCATTCCATGAGCTTGTCTTGGAGTTTGGTATCTCAATACCAGAGTATTTTCCTGTTGCTTCTGCTCCAATGACACATGCAATGATTTCCTCAGAAATATACACCGAAATTCCCATAATACTTGATCTTATCTCAGTTTTCTTGAAGGGTTCCAAACCCATTTCTTCTCTAGTCTTTCCAGCAAGTGTGGGGTCAATCAGTACCTTCTCCCTTTCTTCTTCTTCAGATGCTTCTTTATCATAGACTGAAGCTCTTACCCAAAAATACCTGATGAGTGTTTTGTACGTAGGGCCATTCAGCATTTTGAAGTAGTTCATCAGCCCTTGAGTTTCATAGTATTTCTGAATGTCACAACCATGATGCGCAAGAGACGTGAAATCAATTGGATTCTCTGTTTGAATATTTAGTTGCCATTCTTTTAAACTCATGGTTACGCCTTTTAATTCATAAGCAGCTTGTTCTTGCTGACCTTCAGCTTGTTGAGCAGTAACTTGAGCAGAACTTGAGGATGCCATTGATGATTGAAGAAGATGATAATTTTTAGGGTTCTAAGGTTTTTGAGAGAGAGAGAGAGAGTTTTTACTTGGCTATTACGAAATGAAAGTGTATGTAGTGAAGTGAGAGGTGTGTGATGTGACTAAGTGTTTTCAGTAAAACGTTTGAATACACAGGGGACAAACAAACACTGCATTAATGACAATTGGGGGCGCGAGGTAGTACTTTCAAAGCATAGACATCATCATTGCCCTTTGAGTTACACACCAATACACTTAAGCCACGTTGACAAACTTCAGATACGCTGTCTAAGTTAGTGGGACAGGTGTCACCAGAAGTAACTCAAGAAATTCCACTAACTCCTACTATTCATAAGCACAAGGATTCCACTTCTGAAGTTTGAAATTTTGATGACATCATCAGGAGCACATTTTCCTCAGAACCTCAGTTAAGAGCTTCTGATGGACCATGGCTTCTGAACTGACTTCAGAACCTAAACTTCTTATTCAGGAGCAAGCAATTTTAATCAGACACATAATGCATGTTCAAATTTTTCTTTATAAAATCAAATCTTTCAACTATTAAAGGCTTAGTAAATATATTAGCCCATTGATTTTTAGTGTCAATGAATTGTATATCTAAAATTCCTTTTTGAACATAATCTCTGATAAAATGGTGTTTGATCTCAATATGCTTGGCTCTTGAATGTAGAATTGGATTCTTTGACAAACAAATAGCAGCAATATTATCACAAAAGATGAGAATACTGTTAGCATTAATCAGATAATCTTCCAACTGATGTTTCATCCAGAGTAGTTGTGTGCAACAACTTGCAGCTGAAATGTATTATGCTTCTGTTGTAGACATAGCAATGGTTGCTTGTCTTTTGCTAGCCCAGGATATTAGATTATCACCTAGAAATTGACAATTGACACTGATTGACTTTCTTTCAATCCTATCGCCAGCATAGTCAGCATCACAAAATCCAATCAACTTGTAATATAAGGATTTCCTATAGAGGAGTCCAAGATTAGTTGTTCCTTTCAGATACCTGAAGATTCTTTTAACTACAGTTAAATGAGATTCTCTAGGATCTGACTGAAACCTTGCACACAAGCATACACTGAACAAAATATCTGGCCTAGATGCAGTGAGGTATAACATAGAACCAATCATACCTCTGTATAGCTTCTGATCCACTTTTAATCCTTCATCTTTTATGCTTAAGGTGCATGTAGGATGCATTGGAGTGTTCATTACTTTACAATCTTCAAGCTTGAACTTCTTCAGAAGCTCCTTTGTATATTTAGTTTGATGAACATATACTCCATCTTTGCATTGATTGATTTGAATGCCCAGGAAGAACTTCAGCTCTCCCATCATGCTCATTTCAAATTCATCCTGCATTAACTTAGAAAACTCCTTGCAAAGAGATGCATTAGTAGAACCAAATATTATATCATCAACGTATATTTGCACAACAAGAATGTCTTTCTCAAGGGTCCTTCTGAAGAGTGTTGTGTCAACTTGATCTCGTTTAAAATCATTTTTAATCAATAAATTACTTAGTCTATCATACCAAGCTCCGGGAGCTTGTTTCAAGCCATATAGTGATTTCTTTAGTTTGTAAACATGGTCAGGATGCTTCAGATCCTCAAAACCAGGAGGTTGTTTGACATACACTTCTTCTTCAATGACACCATTGAGAAATGCATTCTTGACATCCATTTGATATAATATTATTCCATGATTAATCACATAAGATAAAAGTAACCTGATTGCTTCCAATCTCGCAACTGGAGCAAATGTTTCAGTGTAATCAATGCCTTCTTGTTGACTGTATCCTTGCGCAACAAGTCTGGCTTTGTTTCTGGTTACTTCACCTTGTTCATTCAGTTTGTTTCTGAATACCCATTTTGTTCCAATAATGTTCTTCTGAGAAGGTTTGGGTACCAGATCGCACACATCATTTCGTTGAAATTGATTCAGCTCTTCTTGCATAGCTAAGATCCATCCATCATCTGAAAGTGCTTCATCAACTGTTGTAGGTTCAATCATTGATATCAGTCATATCATTGAATCTTCTTGTCTGAAGTATGATCTTGTTCTTTTGGGACTTTCTTTGTTTCCAATGATTTGATTCTCAGGATGTGAAGACTTGTATTTGAAAGTGTTTCTGGAGGAATCTGCTTGCTCAGAACCATTTTGAGCTTCATCAGAAGCAACTTCATCTTGTGCTTCTGAGGTGGGTTCAGCTTCTGGAGAAACCTGTATCTCTGCAACACCTTCATCTTGCTTTGAAGTTTTATCTCCAAGCTCTTTGTCATCAAATTTAACGTGCATAGATTCTTCAACACAAAGTGTCTCTGAATTATACAATCTGTATGCCTTTGACCTTTCAGAGTAACCTAAAAAGATTCCTCTTTGGGCCTTGGCATCAAATTTCTTTAGGTAGAGCTTGTTGTTCAGAATGTAACATGTACATCAAAATTGATGAAAGTAAGAGATATTGGGTTTTCTTCCTTTAAAGAGTTCATATGTTGTTTTCTCCAAGATAGGTCTGATATAGATCCTATTTTGGACATAACACGTTGTATTCACTGCTTCTGCCCAAAAATGTTTTGCTAAATTGTTTTCATGAATCATGGTTCTGGCCATTTCTTGTAAAGTTCTATTCTTTCTCTCTACAACCCCATTTTGTTGTGGAGTTCTAGGAGAAGAGAATTCATGGAAAATTCCATGTTTTTCGCAAAAAGCTTCAAATGGCTCATTTTCAAACTCACCACCATGATCACTTCTGATTTTCAAAATCTTTGTTTCTTTTTCAGATTGAATTTGTGTGCAGAAGTTGTTGAATACATCATATGCATGATCTTTACTTCTCAGGAATTTCACCCAAATCCATCTACTGTAATCATCAACAATAACTAATCCATATTTACTTCCATATAAAGATGCAGTGCTTACTGGTCCAAATAAATCAATATGGAGTAATTCTAAAGGTCTGGAGGTATAAACAATGTCTTTTGCTTTAAAGGATGATTTCACAATTTTTCCTTTCTGGCATGCACCACAAAGTGCATCTGAATGATAATCAATGTCAGGAAGGTCTTTGACAAGTTGTAACTTACTAAGCTTAGAGATTAACCTCCAGTTAGCATGTCCCAACCTTCTGTGCCATATCCATTTCTTATCACTCATTGACAGAAGGCAAATTACCTTTTGATCAACCAGTTCAGAGAAATTGATTTTGTAGACATTTTCTGTTCTCTTCCCTTTGAATACTATGGACTTTTCAAACATCACGTCATAACCATTGTCACAAAATAGACTGATACTCAATAGGTTATGTTCAAGTTCATCTACCAACCACACATTATTGATAGAGATAGAAGAATTACCAATAGTCCCCGTACCAATAATCTTCCCAGACTGGTTGCCTCCAAACTTTACATTTCCTCCTTCTTTCATTGTGAGGGAGAGGAACATTGACTTCTCTCCAGTCATGTGCCATGAGCAACCGCTGTCTAGGTACCATGATTTTTGCCTTGGCTTTGCTTTTAGGCATATCTGCAACATTGACAGTTTCAGATTTAGGTACCCATTGTTTTATGGGTCCTTTAGGGTTAGTGCTGGAAGTTTTACTCATCATTCCATGTTCCTTGAGGTGCGCTTTGGGTAGCTTCTGATTAATCACTACCTTAGGTTTTTCACCTTTTGGTTTTGATACTTCAGAAACAGCAACTGTTTTGCCCTTCTGAACCTTAGACTTTAGGACATCAGATTCTGACTTCATCAGACTCTAAGGAACAGGTTCTGATCTTTTTAGAATCTTAATCTTTGAGGTCTTAGATTCAGAATTTACCACAACCTTAGGCTTGAAGTTCTTTGGCTTTGAAGTAATCTTAGCCTTAGAACTGGAAGCTTTAGGTTCTAATTGAGCAACAGTTTCCGTTTTGGCACCTTCAGGAACAAAGAAGGTTTTTAATCCTTCCTTAATGCATTCACAATATGCTTTAAGATTGGTTTCATTAGACTTAGCTTCTGAAAACCCAATCCTTTTGCTATTGTTCTTGTAAATGCTATAAGTCATAGAAGCAATTCTGCTTCTGTCAATACCAGAAATAATGAAATCTTCAAGAGCAATCTCATGGTTACTTAAAGACTTTCCATCACATTTTTCTTGTAGCTTCTGGCACAAGAACTTGAGCTTGTCTTCATAAGTTTTACATATAAAGTCAAAACCTCTAAGTCCTTCTTCAAAAGCTTTCAGATCCAATAAAGTTGATTCTTGTTGCTTCATCAAAACAACATATTTTTCTTTCAAAACTTTCAACTCATTGGTTCTTAGTTCAAAATGAGTGAGGAGTTCTTTAAGTGACTCTATCAGTTCTTCTCTAGGGATTTTGGAATATACCTCATTTTCATCTTCTGAATCTAATTCAGTTTCAGCTTCTGAAGTTGTCGTAGCTACTAACCCAACAACTATCTTTGCACCTTCATCAGATTCATCTTTGTCAGACTCAGATTCACTTTCCAAATCATCCCATGTGGCCATCAAACTCTGCTTGATTTGTTTCTTGAACTTGCTTGACTTGAATGTTGGCTTCTTTGACTTATCCTTTGATTTTTCCTTCTGAAGATCAGGGAAATCAGCAATGAAATGACCAGGCTTCTTGCAGTTAAAGCATCCCTTCTGATCTTCCTTCTTTGAGCTTCTGAAGCTACCCCTTTTGGACATAAACTTCTTGTTCTTCTTGGCTAGATACTGAAGTCTGTTTGAGAGCATAGCCATCATCTCAGTAACTTCTTCATCAGAATCTCCATTGGGTGAATCTTCTTCTTCAAACTCAACCACTTTAAGAGCTTTCGATGACTTGCCATTGGATGGAAGAGCTATTGATTTACTCTTCTTAGTAGACTCATGTTCATTAAGACTTAACTCATGAACTTTGAGAGAACTAACAAGATCTTCGACACTTAAAGTGTTTAAATCTTTAGCTTCCTCAATGGCAGTCACCTTTGGTCTCCATCTGGCAGGCAGACTTCTGAGTATCTTGCTTACATGATCAGAAGCAACATAGCTTTTCTTCAGTATTTGAAGTCCAGAGACTAGGGTTTGAAATCTTGAGTACATATCCTCAATACTTTCATCGTCCTTCATCTTGAACAACTCATTGATGAACAAGCATCAGTGCTTTGGCTTCTCTAACTTTCTTGCTTCCTTCATAGTTAGCACATAAAGATGCAAACATAGCCTTTGCAGTAGATTTATCACTCATCTTCATGTACTTTGAATGTGGTATCGCAGAAACAAGAGAGCCTCTGATCTTGTTATGTTTCTTGTACATCTTCTTCTGAGCAGGAGTATGAATCTTTCTATCAACAGCAGCTCCTTCTTCATCAAGGACTAAGTCACCAACTCCATCTTCTAGAATATCCCATAGTTCTTCATCTAAGCCCATGATATAACTGTAGAAGTTGGTTTTCCACCAAGAAAACTCTTCAGGATCTCCATTAAACTTTGGAACTTTCCCTGAGTCAGTTTTCTTTTCATTGTAATCATATGGCACAACATTATGATTACTTCCAGAACCAGCACAACCAGAAACAGATGATTCAGCAAACATGTTTTTCTCAGATCTTGGATTGTTACACTGTTAGGTGTTTATCAACAGAACCAAGGCTCTAGATACCAATTGAAGGGTGTAACGCCCTAGTTGCTATTTTATTATTTTGGTTGATTTTAAGTATTTTATATGCTTTAAAATAATTTATGTGATGTTGTTATTTGATTTATATTTTATTATATGATAATCAGTTATGATTTTGTGTTATTTAATAAAATAGGAGAAATATAATATTTATTTGGTAAAAGGGATTTATTTAGAATTAAGGAGGACTTAATTAGAATTAAGGGAATTATTAGGAGTTAAATGAAATTAAGGAGGGGAGTAAAGAGGAAAAGAGAGGTTATGTTTTGTGGAAAAAGGAAATAGGAAGAGTCAGACAACTTGTACGTATCAGTAGAAAGAAAATAAGCTTTTGGGAGAGAAGAGAGAAGAGCCAAGAACTAGAGGATTTTGCTAGAAGAGAGTTCGATTCTGTAGCTTTTTGTTCATCTAATCAGGTAAGGGTGGGTTAGCATTTCAATTGTTAATATATATATGCATGTTTCATGAATTTGGATTGGGAATTGCTATTCTGTTTTAGGTTTTTCAAGAATATGATGAATTGCCTAATGTTGTTGATTATGCTGTTGATTGTGTTATTCTGAGTTGTTATTGTCTATACATTGTATATTAGACCTGTAAACGTTTTGTAAATTAACTTGGGTGATTGGGGGGATCAAAATTGGGTTTTTGGATGAAAAAGGGTTTAAGAAATCGTAGTTTTGAAACTGCCTAGATGAGCGCTCGCTCAAGCGAGCAAGTCGTCGCTCAAGCGAGCGACACTTTCCCTGCCCAGGATTGAAATTTCGCCCGTTCGCTCAAGCGAACCATAAGCGAACACCAAGCGAACTTGAACCTGACTTTCGACATTTGCGTCGCTTAAGCGAAGTCCCCGTCGCTTAAGCGAGAAACACTAAATTTTGCCCAGATTTTTGAAAAATAGCCGTTCGCTTAAGCGAACCGTAAGCGAGCTGCAAGCGAGCAAAACCCAAACTTTCATCATTTGACTCGCTCAAGCGAGCAGAGCTTCGCTTAAGCGAGTTGGGTCATGTGCGACCATTTTGTGTGATTTTTCTAAGTGCTCCTAACCCAAACCTAAGCTTCCTAATAAGTTTGTTGGATTTATTTAATATTGTTTAGATGGTAAAACTTATTTATGAAGATGAATATGATGGAATTATGTATACATACATGAAAATAATTATCCGTTGCTAAGTGTGAAGTTTGCCATTGATGTTGCTGAGTAGTATTGTCCAGTTGGGGAGTGTGTCATAGTTGTTAGACACAATTGTAGATGTCCTAAGTAGTTGTTGTTGGTTGTATGCTGATATACACCATTAGATGTTGTTGGGTTGTATGCCGATATACACCATTGAGTCCATTCATACTCATATGCATTTGTTGGGGGCTTATTGCCCTGGAATGTTTATCATTCACCCGTTGGGGGCTTATTGCCCTGGAATGTTTATCATTCACCTGTTGAGGGCTTATGCCCTGGGATGCTTTAACCATCCAACTGCTGAGGGCTCATGCCCTGGAATGCTTGTCATTCAATGTGCGTAAAATGGTACCACATGCATATTGCATTTGTAGTTGATGTCGTTGCATAGTTGATGTCGTCGCATAGTCGGTGTCGGTGAGAGTTGTTGTTTGTGAGATGTCGCCACAAGAGTTGTTGTTGTAATTTATTTAAAATGAAGTAATGTTGTTGATGAATGATAATGCCATATATGTATGGATATTGATATATTTGTTGATGTATTTTAATTCAAGTTAATGATTCACTATATATATATTATTTTTGATTTGTGAACTCACCCCTTCTGTTGGAATTGCCGCCTTGTGGGCAAGTGCAGGTAATGAAGGCTAGTGAGATGTTGGCTCTTGTGTCTTAGGGCTCTGATACGTAACGGGATGGGGAATCATTGTCTTTTCTTGCATTCCTTTATGTATCATTTTTCTTTGAAGAACATGTTGTTGAAGATTTATTTGTTGGATGATGTTTTAAAGTTGTTGAGGCCTTTGAGCCAAGGATTTTGTTGTAGTTGAATGTTGATGATTTTAAAAGAATAATTCCGCTGCAGATTTTATAAGAATGATATGTTGAATTAAATAGTTTTATTTTCTATTTAGGAAAGTTTTTGAAAAGCAGTGTAATGCTCCGTTTGATCTTGAATAACTCTGATTATAATTATTATTACGATGTTTTGGGAAACGGGGTGTTACAAAGGGGAGAAAAACGCAAGAAGGGGGGGCGGGAGGTTCAATTGTGTTAGTCTTTTTCCAAGTTTTCTCAAAAACTCTAGAACATTGTGATCAGATAATGTGGATAGCTTCTGAAGAAGGTGATCAGGAGCGTGTGCAGCGGAATGAAAACAGAGAGAAAAGAGAAGAAAGACACAAGCAATTTATACAGGTTCCTTCCACAAACCAGAAGTAGTCTTGTCCCCCTTGCACTTCCAAGGAGAGCTCACTATAAGTAATATCTGATTAAAAATGCTCAAGCACACAAGCAAGAGACTTCAAATGCTCAAGAACACAATCAAGAGACTTCTAATGCTCAAGCACACAAGCAAGAGACTTCTATCAAACAAAATTACAAAGAAAATGTTTGAGATTGAACACTTGATATACAATCAGTGGTGTTCACAATACAAATCAGATACAAACTCTTAAGACTTTAGAATTTCAAAAATATGAACTTGAAAACTGATATTCTAAGTGAACTTTTGGATGCTGAACAATTTTACAGAGTTTTGGCGCTTTCAAAAAAGTTGTAGAGTCTTATTGTTCTTCAAGTATTCACTCCTTTATATAGAGGTGTGAAATGAACGTTGTAAGTGCCAACACATCCAAAAAGAGTCGTTGTTGAAGCTTGATCTTTCACCAATGATTCTTTGCCTGATTAAGTTATTGTCCTATGAAGGATCAATTTCAAATCCATTCCAGTTGAGAGAAAACATAGATGCAGGCGTGGTTGTATATGAGAGCTGTTATTCTTCTCTTGTAGCAGGGACAAAGAAACAGAGTAGTGGAGAAGGTGGTTGTATAGTTCGTACATAGTACAATGTCAACGCTCTTTGTATTTTAGCAACCGGATGCCTTCAAATGCTTTCAAAGAGATCATGTGACTTCCATGTGATCTTCTGCCACTCTTATATGAATTACGTTCCATAATACAACACTTGACACATTTAAATCTTGAATCGTTTTGCTTCTGGTGATGTACTGTAGCTTCTGAGGAGCCAGCTTCTGATGACTTTCAGCTTCTGATGACGTCATATACTTCAGGAGCACAAATCTTCAAGAGCGCTTTACTTCAGACGTTTTAAGCTTCATATTTTTGGTTTCTTTGCTCTCTATTTGTTCATTTAGAACCTTTGTAAGATATAAAACTTTGTCTATGGTCCTGTACACTTAAGCAAATGTTAGCAATACCAATTGTCAATTTTTAATACCTTGTTATCATCAAAACTCTTTAAGGTTTATTGTTAAACACATTTTGTTCCCACAAAGTGAATGTCCAAAATTGACCAGAGCGAGTAGAAAGTCCAACTTTAATTTCAATGGAAAGATAAAATAAAGGAGAGCATATATTTCATAGGTAAACAATGATAACTCATCCACTCTAAGTGATCTGGATATTAGTGATATTGTCGACCTATCTCGTGGGACACAAGCATCATGAGGTAATTCATTCCAACTCCGACTCCGATTATAATCGTTCTTATTGTGAATTACAAAATGGTCTTGAATAAATGCATGGTGATGCAATGAAGAAGTTTAAGAAAATAAGTGCCCAAAATAAGGTAATTCTTAAATTGGAAGCAGAACTCTCAAAACCCTAAAATTATATTGAATCTTTAAACGATGATCATGCATCTCTAGTAAATGAGCATATTGTAATGCCCTCCATTGAGCCACCTAAATATGGTTCAAATTGGATGGGTTTTGCTAAGTGTGAAGTTTGTCCTAGTGTACACGAAGAGATTAAATCTCTAACATGTAGCTAGAACAAGCGTCCAAAGCTCCCACAGTTTTTTCTATGAATTCAAAATGTGAAAGAGCTCCTTTTAAGAGACCTTATAAAAAAGAAATATTATGTTAAAAACAACAAAAAATCATAGCAAATTCCATGGACCTACATTAGGTGTCACTATTGTGGAAGAAGCGGTTATACCACACCTCCTTGCCACATTAGGAACGTTGAAGTTCCAAAGGGGAAATAATGTGGGTGCCCAAAATTCTTAGTTGCGCAAAAAATCCCATGGCCCAACATTTGTTGGGGACTTAAAGGCTCCAAATTTATTGGCCTCAAAGGATATTTCCATGGCTTTCATAATTGAGTTATGGAGTAATCCGACATCTGTAGGAATATTCTTAGATGTTAATTAATAGGTATTTTGAATTAATCCAACATAGAAGGAAGATGTGATTCAAGGATTCCATAATCAATGTTACACATCCAAATCACACAAACCTAATCTCACATTTGGACAAGGCAATTAAACATCTCTTTTCTACTTTTTTCTAATAAGTTTTTCTAATTACCGAGTTGAATGGCAATCCATGTGGAGACGATAAACTTATTATTTTATTACTTGTTACGATTTGATACACTTGCCAATTTCGTCCATCAAGGAGAAATTGAGTGGGGGTAGGGGGAGGGGGGGTTACAACCCTTAAATGTGATCATTAATCAGTAGTCACATGCCCATCCTTTCTCCCTTTTCTTTTTTATTTTATTAAATGGTGAGATACACATGTGAAATTATCTTTTACTTTTAATTTGAAAATCACCTATGTGCCGCCCAACTCACATAAGTGAGGTGCCATATAGGCGCTGACCATATCAAGATTAGACACTTGCTAAATGGGGTAAAGTAAGGGGGGTGAATTGTTTTTTAATAGGGGCCAAAAATGTTGGTCTATATGTTAAGCTAGAATACGCACTGGAGGGGGGGGGGGGGTGAATAGCATTTTTTAAAAATCGAGTTTAGCAAAAGCGCGTTTGAAAAAGAGTTTGACTAATTGGATCCGTGCTTCATATCGATATCAAAATTAAAGCAATGAATAATACAATAAGATTTACTATTCAATTGAGAGATTTAATTGCTAAATCTTAATACAATCAACTATCAATAATTCTTAACACAATATACAAAACTAGACAATTCCTAAACCAAACCTAAAAGCAATAAAACAAGCTATTACTAATGAACACAAGGTATATGAACTTGATGAATTGAAACCTGGTTGAATTCAATTGAGATAAATATTGAGTTAGAAAGAAAACTTAATTCAATGAATCAAGACTAGGTTTACAATTAAAGCTTTGATCACATTCAAACCAACTAGCAATAATTATCAAACGTTCATATACACAAATAACACAAATTAGAAGAGGAAAGGGAAGAGAAACGACATCGAGATTTATAGTAGTTCCCCCTTTCGTCCTCGCTTCGGGGTACATCTATTCTTCTTGATAGGAAATGTATCTATCAAGGTATTCCACTAAAATTGAAATTTGATTATAATTTTGTTACTACAAGAAATCCTTCAATTACCTTAATTTTTAATCCCTATGGAAAGAGAGGTTTGGAGACTCTAGAGAGAATAGATGCAAATGATTCAGTAATTCGGGAGTTGTGAGGATATGACTATATATAGAAATGACTAGGAAGTGCAAAATTTCGACCAAAAACAACTAAATGAACTGAATCATTAGAAGCTTGATTCGTATCAAACATATGAAAAAGGATGAATCCGGAATTATGAAGATTGATACGAATCAAAAAATATATGATTCAAATCAACCCTTCCCAGATGAAGGTTTATACAATTCAAGAACATGTGAACCGAATCAACACATTGAAAAACAAGTCGAGAAAGAATCATTGATATGAATCACATAAATTTGAATCGATTCATAAATGATACCATGGAGATACCCATACATGGTGGTTTGGTGTGGCAAAAGAAACTATCAACTATATATTTGATTTATAATATATATATATATATATATATATATATTAACAATGTGAAAATATATATTATAAAATGTTTATAGCAAAATAGCTTTGACAGGTAAAACTCACCTTAATGGCTTAGGTTCAAGTCCTTTTAAACATATTTTTTTTAACAGAAAAGCTGGGAGTTGAACCTACCACGCACCATTCATTAAAGGCTTCTCTAGCTCTACGCCAAGCATAGAAATGTGAAATATCAACGACATATATGGTATATATCTAATATTTTCGGTTTGGTATAAAAAATATTGGCTAATAATCTGGTGTGACTATAGCCTTACTCAGCCATACGGTGGGTCCGTGTAACGCCCTAGTTTTTATTTAATTATTTTTGGTTGATTTTAAGTATTTTATATGATTTTAAATGATTTATGTGATTTTTTGGTGTGTTGTATTTTATTATGTAGCTATTTTTATTATTTAATAGAAATAGGAGAGAATTAGAATTTATTGGTGTTTTGGGGGTTATTGAGAATTAATAGAATTTAAGGGAGTTAAGGAAAATAAAGGGGAGGTTATGTTTTACTGAGAAAGGGAATAGAGAAAAGTCAGAAACGTTTTCACGTAAAAGAAAAACAAGAGTTTTGGGAGAAAGGGAGAGAAACCAAGAACAAGGGAGAAGAGCCAAGAGGAGAATCTGAATTTTGTAGAGCTTTTGTATCATCTAAATTCAGGTAAGGGTGAGACTATCTTTCAATAATAGTATTGTTATAATTCTGATTTTGGATTTAACATGATGTTAGTTGGAATTGAGAGAATGAGAGTTAGGTTTTTGGAGAGAATGCAATTGTTGAGAAATGAATTGAATTGTTGTTTGATGTTGTTGTTCTATGTTCTTTGTTGTGCATTGTTGTATGTTGAGACTGCAAACAATTGTTAGAACACGTTTTGGGTGATCAGGGGTTAAAAATGGGGTTTTGGATGAAATAGGGTTAGAAAATCCGAGAGCTTTTTCCCAACCCAGATGAATGGTCGCTTAAGCGAGCATTCAAACTTTGTGCCCAAAATTTGAAAATGACCGCACGCTCAAGCGAGCCTTAAGCGAGCAACAAGCGTGCAAAACCTGTAGCTACGTGATTTAGGTCGCTCAAGCGTACCATAAGCGAGCAGTAAGCGTGCAAAACCTGACCTTACGTGATTGAGGTCGCTCAAGCGAGCAGCCCCTCGCTCAAGTGTGTTGGGCGTTTGTCAGCCACTTTTTGATTTGCGTTTCGTGCATTAGGGGATCCGTCTGAGCATTCTAAAATGTTTATTTTATATTGTATAACCTCTGTATATGCACTAAATCTTATATAAACTTCTTGATATATGGATTGGATTGATTTATGAGAGTTATGCCATGTTGATGAATTTTGCCATATAAATTGTTGTGTCACATTTGACCAAGTTGGGGAGTATGTCATAGTTGATTATGCATATTAGTAGTTGTTGTTGTTGTTGTTGTTGGGTTGTATGCAGATATACACAATCGAGTTCATTCATACTCATACCTTGTTGAGGGCTCATGCCCTGGAATGTTCATCATTCAACTGTTGAGGGCTTATGCCCTGGAACGCCTTGTCGTTCAACTATTGAGGGCTCATGCCCTGGAATGCTTTAACCATTCAAATTGTTGAGGGCTCATGCCCTGGAATGCTTTGTCATTCAAACGTGTCAAATGGTACCACATGCATATGCATTGTTGCATTGTCGTTAGTTGTCGTTGTGTCTTGCATAGTCGTCGTCGTTGATTGAGTTGTTGTCGTTGTTGTTGATGTTGTTGTTGTTAGTTGAGTTTGAAGATGATGATAATGTTGTTGATTATTGAAAATTATGTATATTGAAGTATTTTGTTGATAATTAGGGTGTTAGATTCAATTGATGAATTATAATTCTATTATTATTGTTTGAGAATCTCACCCCTTCTGCTTGAAAATGTTGCCCTTCGTATGGGTAACTTGCAGGTATTGAAGACTAATAGGATGTCTGGCTCAAGTGTCTTAGGGCTCTGATACGTCACGGGATGGGGAAACGTTTTTTTGTTTATTCATTCCATTATGTATCAATTTTGAATATGACGTTGGAGTTTTGTATCGTTGAATGATATTTTATTTCGTTGAGGCCTTTGTGCCAAGATTTGTTGGAGATTGATATTATGTTGAAAAGAATTTTCCGCTGCAAATTTATGAGATTAAAGGTTGTTGAAAATAAATAGTATATTTTCTGTTTATGAAATTTTGAAAAGCAGTGTAATGCTCCGTTTGTTGATTTACTCTGAATTATTATATTAATATTACGTTGTTTGGGAAACGGGGTGTTACAGTCCGCCCCTAAATAATACGATTCAAAAAAATCATGAATCCTATCCAAATGCATGATACAAGCCCAACAATGTCAGAGAGAAGAATTGATACAATTCAGAAAACTTTGAATCAAATTAGGTACACAAAAAAAGTTTTCCGACTCAAAAGAAATATTTTTATGCTTATGAAAAACACTGCATCTAAGAATCATATGAAATGACTACAAAGAGTGCTAGGTGCTTTAAAAAGTTTTTAGGCCATTGCTACTATCTATATAAACATCATCAAGGAAAACTATAGCTATCATTCTATATCAAAACATCATCAAAACAAACCTAATGATATAAACAACTTCAAAAATCGCAACTTTTGAAAAGTTAGGAGGCCAAAAGTGCATTTTAGCTAATTTTTTTATTCCCGAAAATGAACCTTGCTCAATATTAACAATGTGATTCATAGAGATGAAAAGACAAGACAAAAAACAAAGGAGACTAGAATTCCAATATAGTAGTGTATGGTATAAACAATACAAAACAAAAGAAAAGTATTGCTCCAGATTGGATTTTGGCCCACACAACAGCCCAATTCAACAAGCCCGATAATCCATGGACCATCTTAAAGGATGATCTGATCGTTCAATTGATCTATAATTGACTCTCACGTTTTTGTCAGGTTTCACGAAAGTATCTGCAAGAAATCGTCTTTATAAGCATGACATCACCGCCATACCCATGTATTTTACATGCTTTCTTTATACTTCTCTCTCAAGTTCACATACTGACTTGTACGTCGGAGCACTTACTTGTTTTGTAGGTTTCTCCCCACCGTCGAGGAATAGTCTCTGCAGTAGTCTACTCGATATAAGCATTTAGATCACGTCATACTAGTTATGTTCACCCACAAATCACGTAAAAATAGTAAAGCCACAAAAGTATAAACTATCCTCAATTCAATAATAACATTGTTACGTTTTTTTTATTAGTTGAATAAATAAGCATACTTTATATTTAGCTATCTCAAAACTATATATTTATCTACCACAAATAAGTTTATTTTGTAGGTGAGAAAAACACAAGAAGGGGGGTTGAATTGTGTTAGCTTTTTCTTCGTTTTCTCCTACTGAAGTCACTGATCTGAAACATTTGGATTACAACTTCTGAAGTGATGTTCAGATTCTAAATGCAGCGGATAAAAACAGAGAGAGAGAGAGAGAGAGAGAGAGAGAGAGAAGAAAGACACAAAGCAATTATACAGGTTCCTTCCACAAACCGGAAGTAGTCCTGTCCCCCTTGCACTTCCAAGGAGAATTCACTAAAATATAATATCTGATTACAAATGCTCACTGCTAAAACTAGCAAGAGACTTCAAATTACTCAAGCACAACTGCAAAAGATTTCCTATGCTCCTGAACACAATCAAGTGATTTCTATGCTCAAGGACAACTGCAAGAGACTTCTATTCAAACATAATTACAAAGAAAAATGTTTGAGGTTGAACACTTGATATACAATCAGTGGTGTTCACAATACCAATCAGATACAAACTCTTAAGACTCTAGAATTTCTAAGATATGAACTTTGATAAGAAATTATAAGTGAACTTTTGATGCAGAACAAGTTTAGCAGAGGTTTGACGCTTTTAAATTGTTGTTGAGTCTCTTACAATCCTCTGAGTCTTCACTCCTTTATATAGAGGTGTGAGAGAGACGTTGTGAATGGCCAGCACATAAAAAAAAAGTCGTTTGAAGCTTTGATCAATCACCAATGATCTTTTGCCTGATATGGTTATTTTCCTATGAAGGATCAATTTCAAATCCATTCCCAGTATGAAGGAACATTGTTGCAGGCGTAGCTGTTATTCTTGTCCTGTAGCAGAGACACAGACTAAGTAGTGGAGGTAGTGGTTGTACACTTCGTACAATTGTACTTTGGCAACGCTCTTCAAAGAACAAGCATCCAATGCCTTCAAATTCATTTGAAATAACCGTTGCATTACTCTTCTGGTCTTCTGCAATGCTAGGCGTGATTAAAACCTTTGAACAGCCTTTGAAGCTTTGATTCTTTCATCTCCTGATGATCTTCAGCTTTTGCTGATTTTGCTTCTGATGAGGTGCTTCTGATGAGCTTGCTTTTGATGACGTCATCACTTCAGGAGCACTTGACTTCAGGAGCACTTTTCTTCAGATGCATAAAGCTTCCTTCTTGTTGATTCCATTGCTCTCATTTGTTCTTCCAATACCTAAGCTTTAAGTAGACACAAAGTTTTTTGTCTATGGTCATGTACACTTGAACAAATATTAGCATATCCAATTGACAATTTTTAATACCTTGTTATCATCAAAACTCTCAAGAGGTAATGTTAAACACATTTTGTTCCAACAATCTCCCCCTTTTTGATGATGACAAACGTTAGTATTTAAAATGTTCAATTGTTGTTAATCTAATTAACAACTTGACTTTAAGGGTTTGAGGTTTGTAAGATCGTCCTGAGTCCAATTGTACTTTAAGGTGAGGTTTGTAAGCTCCCCCTGAGTTCTATCCGTGTTAATTAAATTCATCATTAAAAACGTAATAACTCTCAGAATTATCTCCCCCTTTGTTGCATGTCATGCATTAATCCTTTTATGAGTTTTGGTGGATGGTGACGGGGATAAGCATTTGTTCAGGTTTTCATAGACTCTGTTAAGTGGAATATCATCCATATCAGATGAGGTTGATGAAGATGTTAAGAGGGAGGTTGGGTTTGACTTAGAGTCAAAGGAAGTACTAGATTTTATATTAACTATTTCAGCAGTGTGTAAGCATCAGCTTCTGAGCAGTCAGCTTTCTCTTGAACACCTTCAGTAGCTTTCACCAGTTCATCAGCCACTTCCATCTGCTGCAAGTTCTCTGTGAGCTCAATCCCCAATTGAGCAGCTTCAACAGTAGATTCCTTTGCTAGAACTTCAGCAGGTACCTCAATTTCTTTTGCCAACTGAAGTGCTTTCTCCAAAGCAGCAACATCAGCTTCTTTCTTTCTTCTGACTTTCCTTGACACAATCTCAGTTGCTTCTTCAATTTCTTCTTCTTTAGAAGCAATTTTTAGCTTCCTAACAACATGTTTCCTTTTCCTTTTAGGAATGGAAGGTTCAGCAGGTTGAGGTGGTGAAGGTTCAGCTTTCTGCCACTTCTGGTTCTTTTGTTCGGGACCTTAACAGGTTCCAGATTCTGAAATTCCTCTTGTATATATGGCATACCAGAAACAGTTGCTTCAGCCTAAGTAGCAACTTTGACTTTCTTGGCTTTGTTTGAAGGTTGTTCAGAAGCATCATCCAGATGCTCAGTGTAACGCCCAAATTTCTTATTTATTATTTTATTAATTTATTGTATTTTTAGTGTGTTATTATTTGATTGATAATATATATATATATATATTGATGAAATATATTATTATGTGCATTATTTGGTGTGTTAATATTCCAAGTGGGGGAGGAATATAATTATTAGAAATAATAAGATAAAGGGGAAGAGTAATTTTGTGGTGATAAAAGTAAAAAGGTGTATTAGGTTAAGAGTCGGTAAGGAGAGATTAGAAAATCAGAACACGTACAATTTTTGGAGAAAACGAGGAGAACTCAGAGAGAACCCTAGGAAATAAGAACGCTGTTGTTGATTTCAGAAGAACAATCTAAGGTAAGGGTGCGATTCATATACTCTAATCTTAAGTATGTTTTTCTGAAATTGGGTTTGACAAAAGTTGTAGGTTGTGAGTTTTGGGGATTAGGGTTAATCTTATGTTGTTGTTCATAGTTTTGTTGCTTGAGAAATTAGTTCTTTGAATTGATGTTCAAGTCTTAGAATGATCATAGGCAATGTTCCCTATCAAATTTGGGGTTTGGGTGATTGAAAATTGGGTTTTTGGGGTGAAAAATGGTGTAAAAATCGTAACAGCCTGTGCCAAATCGTACTCCGATTATTTACAAATGAAAATGCAATTTTTGACCCAGAAAATCGTACTCCGATTTTCCAAATCGTACTCCGATTTGACAGCATCCCCTGTTTCGCGTTCTTGCGTCTTTTTCACCCATTTCTGTTCCGAATTGGCTTTTGGTGTAAACATGAAAGTTGTAGATAATTGAGTTTGCGTTCCAGTGGCTTTAGTTTGATTTGAAAGTGATTCTTAGTTTTTGAGATATGATGAAAATACTCCAGGGAGGTCTTAGTGAAATTTTATGAAAACTAACCCAAAACTTATAGATTGTCTCCGAACTTCAGAGCTTAAGTACTATGAGTTTAATTAAGGTGTTCATAAGTATTTAATTTGTGTTGTGATGAATCTAACTTGGTTTGATATGTAAGTACTTGATTAATGTATATGTTGCTATTGTTGTTGATAGGTTGGAATATATTATGTGATTATTGTATGTTGTATAATGTCATGTTGCTTATGCCATTTAAGTTGTTGGTTGTCTAAGTTTTTGGTTGTTAAGTTGTTGGTTGTCTAAGTTGTTGGTTGTCCAAGTTGTTGGTTGTCTAAGTTGTTGGTTGTCTAAGTTGTTGGTCGTTGACTTCATGCATTAAAGTTGAGGGCTTATGCCCTAGAGCTTATGCTCATTAAAGTTGAGGGCTTATGCCCTGGAGCTTATGCTCATTAAAGTTGAGGGCTTATGCCCTGGAGCTTATGCTCAATTAAAGTTGAGGGCTTATGCCTTGGAGCTTATGCTCAATTAAAGTTGAGGGCTTATGCCCTGATTGGTACCACATGCATAATGCATTTGTCAAGTTGCTAAGTTGATGTTGTTGCATAGTCAAGTCGGTGTCGTTGTGTCGTGTTAGTTGTTGTTGTCAAGTTGGTTATTATTAATGAGATACTAATGAAGAATTATGTGAAGTAATAATATTGCTAAACATTGTAGCTTATGTTGTTGAATTCCATTGATGAATTATATGCTTACTATTTTTGAATATGTATCTCACCCTTTCTACTTGGAAATGTTGCTCTTCGTATGAGTAACTTGCAGGTAATCGAGAATAAGTAGCTGTTGATTGCTGTTGTGAGTGGCTATCTCTCGTTGTGTCTTTAGGTGCTCTGATATGTAACGGGATGGGAGTTTGCTATGTTTGATTGCATTTCTTGTTACGTATCTCTTTTATTAAACAATGATGAACTATTTTTATGAGGATTTAAGATAATGTTGATGTTGTGGCCTTTTAGTGTGAAGTACTATTTAAGATGTTGAAAATAATTCCGCTGTATTTTGTTGGATTTCTATTAAGGCAGATGTTTTAATAAATAGCATTTTTGTTCCATTTATATTTGTGGAAAATTTTGTAAGTTGAATGTGACACTCTGTTTTTAAGTTGAAAAACTCTGATTAATCTATGTTATTTAAAAGTTGGGAAAACGGGTTGTTACAATTGGTATCAGAGCAGGTCGGTTCGTCCGGCCAAGTAGTTGAGTCGCGTTGTGTCGTGTGACGGCTGAATATCGTCATTGCGTTGTCTTAATTATTGTTTGTTCTGTAGAGAACTAAGATGGCTGGAAGAAATGATGTTGCTATTGCTGCAGCGTTGCAAGCTATGGCTCAAGCTGTGGGGCAACAGCCTAATGCTGGTGGTAATGAGGGAGTACGAAAGCTGGAAACTTTTCTGAGGAACCATCCACCTACTTTCAAAGGAAGATATGACCCTGATGGAGCTCAGACGTGGCTCAAAGAAGTTGAGAGAATTTTCAGAGTTATGCAATGCACTGATATTCAAATGGTGCGCTTCGGCACGCACATGTTGGCTGAGGAAGCTGATGACTGGTTGGTGAGTGCTCAACCGATTCTGGAGAATGGAGGTGTTGTGGTTACTTGGGCTGTGTTTAGGAGGGAATTCCTGAGCAGACACTTTCCAGAAGATGTTCGTGGGAAGAAGGAGATTGAATTTTTAGAGTTGAAGCAAGGTGATATGTCTGTGACAGAGTATGCTGCCAAGTTTGTAGTGTTGGCTAAGTTTTACCCACACTACACTACTGAGACTGCTGAGTTCTCTAAGTGTATCAAGTTCGAGAATGGTTTGCGTGCTGAGATCAAGCGGGCAATTGGATATCAGAAGATCCGTCAGTTCTCTGAGTTTGTTAGTAGCTGTAGAATTTATGAGGAGGATACGAAGGCTCATTATAAGGTTCAAATGGAGAGGAAGGGTAAGCAACAGGATCGTGGAAAACCTTACAGTGCTCCGGCTGATAAGAGTAAGCAGAAGGTGAATGACGAGAGGAGGCCCAGGGAGAGTGATGCTCCTACTGAAGTTGTTTGCAATACCTGTGGTGAGAAAGGCCACAAGAGTAATACTTGTACTGGGGATGTGAAACAGTGTTTCCGATGTGGTAAGAAGGGGCATACTATTACATAATGCAAGCGTGGGGACATTGTGTGTTTCAACTGCAATGAAGAAGGTCATATTGGCTCGCAGTGCAAGAAGCCTAAGAAGACTCAGACATGAGTGAGGATCGTCTGATCGGAGGTACATTTTCGAGGACGAAAATATTCTAAGTGGGGGAGAGTTGTAATGCCCAAATTTCTTATTTATTATTTTATTAATTTATTGTATTTTTAGTGTGTTATTATTTGATTGATAATATATATATTTTGATGAAATATATTATTATGTGCATTATTTGGCGTGTTAATATTCTAAGTGGGGGAGGAATATAATTATTAGAAATACTAAGATAAAGGGGAAGAGTAATTTTGTGGTGATAAGAGTAAAAAGGTGTATTAGGTTAAGAGTCAGTAAGGAGAGATTATAAAATCAAAACACGTACAATTTTTGGAGAAAACGAGGAGAACTCAAAGAGAACCCTAGGAAAGAAGAACGCTGTTGTTGATTTCAGAAGAACAATCTAAGGTAAGGGTGCGATTCATATTCTCTAATCTTAAGTATGTTTTTCTGAAATTGGGTTTGACAAAAGTTGTAGGTTGTGAGTTTTGGGGATTAGGGTTAATCTTATGTTGTTGTTCATAGTTTTGTTGTTTGAGAAATTAGGTCTTTGAATTGATGTTCAAGTCTTAGAATGATCATAGGCAATGTTCCCTATCAAATTTGGGGTTTGGGTGATTGAAAATTGGGTTTTTGGGGTAAAAAACGGTGTAAAAATCGAAACAGTCTGTGCCAAATCGTACTCTGATTTTGTCAAATTGTACTCCGATTATTTACGAATGAAAATGCAATTTTTGACCCAGAAAATCGTACTCCGATGTTCCAAATCGTTCTCCGATTTGACAACATCCCCTGTTTCGCGTTCTTGGTCTTTTTCACCCATTTCTGTTCCGAGCTGGCTTTTGGTGTAAACATGAAAGTTGTAGATAATTGAGTTAGCGTTCCAGTGGCTTTAGTTTGATTTGAAACTCATTCTTAGTTTTTGAGATATGATGAAAATACTCCAGGGAGGTCTTAGTGAAGTTTTATGAAAACTAACCCAAAACTTATAGATTGTCTCCGAACTTCAGAGCTTAAGTACTATGAGTTTAATTAAGGTGTTCATAAGTATTTGATCTATGTTGTGATGAATCTAACTTGGTTTGATATGTAAGTAATTGATTAATGTATATGTTGCTATTATTGTTGATAGGTTGGAATATATTATGTGATTATTGTATGTTGTATAATGTCATGTTGCTTATGCCATTTAAGTTGTTGGTTGTCTAAGTTGTTGGTTGTTAAGTTGTTGGTTGTCTAAGTTGTTGGTTGTTTAAGTTGTTGGTTGTCTATGTTGTTGGTTGTCTAAGTTGTTGGTCGTTGAGTTCATGCATTAAAGTTGAGGGATTATGCCCTGGAGCTTATGCTCATTAAAGTATAGGGCTTATGCCCTGGAGTTTATGCTCATTAAAGTTGAGGGCTTATGCCCTGGAGCTTATTCTCAATTAAAGTTGAGGGCTTATGCCCTGATTGGTACCACGTGCATAATGCATTTGTCAAGTTTCTAAGTTGATGTTATTGCATAGTCAAGTCGGTGTCGTTGTGTCGTGTTAGTTGTTGTTGTCAAGTTGGTTATTATTAATGAGATACTAATGAAGAATTATGTGAAGTAATAATATTGCTAAACATTGTAGCTTATGTTGTTGAATTCCATTGATGAATTATATGCTTACTATTTTTGAATATGTATCTCACCCCTTCTGCTTGGAAATGTTGCTCTTCGTATGAGTAACTTGCAGGTAATTGAGAATAAGTAGCTGTTGATTGCCGTCGTGAGTGGCTATCTCTCGTTGTGTCTTTAGGTGCTCTGATACGTAACGGGATGGGAGTGTGCTATGTTTGATTGCATTTATTGTTATGTATCTCTTTTATTAAACAATGATGAACTATTTTTATGAGGATTTAAGATAATGTTGATGTTTTGGCCTTTTAGTGCGAAGTTCTATTTAAGATGTTGAAAATAATTCCGCTGCATTTTGTTGAATTTCTATTAAGGCAGATATTTTAATAAATAGCATTTTTGTTCCATTTATATTTGTGGAAAATTTTGTAAGTTGAATGTGACACTCTGTTTTTAAGTTGAAAAACTCTGATTAATCTATGTTATTTAAAAGTTGGGAAAACGGGGTGTTACACTCAGCTTCTGTGAGTGCTCTCTTCTTTGTCTTTCTGCTCTTGGCTATTGGCAGAGCACCACCATACATATCTTCTGGAACATCTTCCATTCTGATTATTTCTCCAGTGGTTTCAAAGTGCTTCAAGATGAAGCTTACTCTCACATCCAAAGGGTCCTTCACGCAGATAGGAGGAAAATCTTCCATCAGATTAGATACATCATGAGATTACTTCAAGTCTGTGTCCAGCTTCTTGTAATTCTCTTTACTGATTAGCTTCATATACCTTAGAGTGCTCCCATTGATCACCTTCCCAGTCACTGTACCAAGTTGTTGATCAGTGAAGATCTTTGTATCACTCAGTGCCTTCAAAATCCCTCCTTGATGAAGGATTTCTGAGATGAGTCTTCCATACGGAATCCAAGTTCTCTTGATTGTTTGACTCTCTCTTAGAGTCTTAATCATGTGCTTGAAAATGTACTTGGGCACATTTGCTTTTTCCTTGGTGATGAAGTAGTGAAGAAACACCTTGTGTTCAAACGAAGGAATCCAGGTTCTCATTCTGAATTTTCAGAAGCAGTTTCTTTTCCATAGTCAGGTCACTGTAAGCACCTTTCTTCTTGCTATTGAACATTGACTTGTTAACTACTTCATTCCAGGGACTTTTCTTGTTGTTGTCCAGGCCATCTTTGAAACATCCTTCAGATGCTCTCCTTATTACATAACCAATTACTTCCTGAGAAATGAAAACAGGAATACCCATGATGCTTGACCTAATCTCAGTACATGTGAAGGGTTCCAAACCCATTTCTTCTCTAGTTTTACCAGCTAAAGTAGGATCAATAAGCACCTTCTCATTCATTTCCAATTGAGCAGCCTTACGATCATAAACATGAGCTCTTACCTAGAAGTGCCTTATTAGATTCATATAAGTTGGACCATTCAGCATATCGAAATAACTAATGAGGTCCTGAGCCTCACAGTATTCTTTGATGTTGCAGCCATGATACGACAGAGATGTGAAATCTACATGATATTCAACTTGAACTGTTAGATCCCATTCTTCTAAAGACATGGTTCTTCTTTTAATTTCATAAGCAGGAGCTTCTTGTGTGGACGTTCCTTGAGCTGTTTCTTGCATGGTTGATTCTGGAACTGAGATTGAAAACGCCATTTATGACAATGAAGTTTTAGGGTTCTTGGGACTTGTTTGACGAGAATGAACTTTACTTCGCAGAGAATCAGTATGTAAATAGAAAGTGTAGGTTGTGAAGTGGGTAGTGTGTGTTTTGTCTAAGTGATTTGAGTAAAAACGATTGCAATTCAGAAGGGGACAAACAAACACAGCATTAATGACCATTAGGGCCGCGAGATAGTACATTCAAAGCTTAAAATCATCATTGCCCTCTTAAGTTATACACCAATACAATTAAGCCACGTTAGATAACTTCAGATGAGCTGCCAAGTTAATGGGACAAGTGTTACCAAAAAGTAATTTCCAACGTTTCCACTAACTCTGCTATTTAGGAGCACAAAATCCAGCTTCTGAAGTTTAAGATGCTGATGTCATCTTCAGAAGCACATTTTCCTCAGAGTCTCAGTTAAGAGCTTCTGATGGACCATAGCTTCTGAACTAACTTCAGGACCAAACTTCTTGTTCAGGAGCAAGCAAATTTAACCAGACACAAAGTGCATGTTCAAATTTTTCTTAATAAAATCAAATATTTCCACAGTTAAGGGTTTAGTGAATATATCAGCCCACTGATGTTCAGTATCAATGAATTGTATATCCAAAATTCCTTTTTGAACATAATCTCTAATAAAATGGTGTTTGATTTCAATATGCTTGGCTCTTGAATGTAGAATTGGATTCTTTGACAAACAAATAGCAGCAGTATTATCACAGAAAATAGGAATACCATTAGCATTTATCTGATAATCTTCCAACTAATGTTTCATCCAAAGTAGTTGTGTACAACAACTTGCAGTTGCGATGTATTATGCTTCTGCAGTAGACATAGCAATAGTTGCTTGCCTTTTGCTAGCCCAAGATATCAGATTCTCTCCCAGGAACTGACAGTTACCACTGGTTGATTTTCTTTCAATCCTGTCACCAGCATAGTCAACATCACAAAATCCAACCAACTTATAATCTAAGGATTTCCTGTAAAGGAGTCCAAGATTTGTTGTTCCTTTCAGATACCTGAAGATTTTCTTAACAACTGTTAAATGAGATTCTCTAGGATCTGACTGGAATCTTGCACACAAACATACACTGAATAAAATATCTGGCCTAGATGCAGTGAGGTATAACAAAGAACCAATCATACCTCTATACAGCTTTTGATATACTTTTGATCTAGTATCTTATTTCCTTAAGGTGCAGGTTGGATGCATTGGAGTGTTCATCACTTTACAATCTTCCAGCTTGAACTTCTTTAGAAGCTCCTTTGTATATTTTGTCTGATGAACATACAATCCATCTTTACTTTGGTTAATTTGAATTCCAAGGAAGAACTTCAATTCTCCCATCATGCTCATTTCAAATTCACCCTGCATTAACTTAGAGAACTCCTTGCAAATAGATGCATTAGTATAACCAAATATTATATCATCAACATATATCTGCACAACAAGAATGTCTTTCTCAAGAATCCTTCTGAAGAGTGTTGTGTCAACTTCACCTCTTTTAATATCATTTTTGATCAGGAAATTACTTAGTCTATCATACCAAGCTCTGGGAGCTTGCTTCAAGCCATATAGTGATTTCTTAAGTTTATTAACATGGTCAGGATGCTTAGGATCCTCAAAACCAGAAGGTTGCTTGACAAACACTTCTTCTTCTATGACTCCATTAAGAAATGAACTCTTGACATCCATTTGATATAATATTATGCCATGATTAACAGCATAGGATAGAAGTAACCTGATTGCTTCCAATCTTGCAACTGGAGCAAATGTTTCAGTGTAATCAATGCCTTCTTGTTGACGGTTGCAACACCCCGTTTCCCCAACAACGTAATATTAATATAAAATCAGAGTAAATCAACAACGGAGCATTACACTGCTTTTCAAAAATTCGTAAATAGAAAATATATTATTTATTCAAAATATAACAACTAATAATTTGCAGCGAAAAATTGTTTTCAACATTAACAACTTTGATAAATTGGCACAAAAGGCCACCAATAGTCATAAGCATTATTTCAACTCCATTTAAAACTTCAACAATAATGAAACTCCGACAACATGTTTCAAAAATTGATACATAAAGGAATGAAAGAAAAACATCGCAACGATTCCCCATCCCGTTACGTATCAGAGCCCTAAGACACATGAGCCACCACTTCTACAATTCTGGATCACCTGCAAGTTACCCATACGAAGGGCAACATTTTCAAGCAGAAGGGGTGAGATTCACAAACAACAATAATAGAATTATAATTCATCAATTGAATCTAACACCCTATATATCAACAAATACTTCAATTTACATATATATATTTCATAATCAACAACATTATCATTACCTTCAAATTCAACCAGCAACAACAACAACAACAACAGCTCAACCAACGACAACGACTATGCAATGACACAACAACGAATAACGACAATGCATATGCATGTGGTACCATTTAACACGTTTTGAATGACAAGGCATTCCAGGGTATGAGCCATCAACAATTTGAATGGTTAAAGCATTCACAGGGCATGAGCCCTCAACAATTGAACGACAAAGCGTTCCAGGGCATAAGCCCTCAACAGTTGAATGATG